>CM038215.1:9381286-9598810 GCA_021442155.1 Cymbidium sinense | reverse complement strand
TTAAAACTGGAAAGTAACCAGAAAAGATAAACTTATGACACTAAAAAGATAAATGAAAGATAAAACTAAGATTAAATAAGATAAAGATAAGCATAAAGTATAAACTAAATAAAGATATTAAAGATGAAAGAGATAAAAGAATGTTAAACTAAACCTGGGCTATGATCCATTAAACTAAAAACTGAGACCAGGCTGAAACTAAGAAAAGTAAGAAGCTGAATAAACATACTAGATAACTGAGCTTGCTAAAACTGAAACCACAACTTTAAAGCCAAAAACCAAAACATAAATGAAATAAAATCTAAAAATAAAATATATTAAAAAAATTAAACCTAAATAAAATAAAATAAAATCCTAAACTTAAAACTAAAAATAAAATAAAATAAACTATAATGAAATAAATAAAAATCTAAACTAAACTATAAAAATTAAAAAATAACCCAAGAATAAAAAACCTAAATATAATAAAAACTAAGCATAATATAAAAATAAAATAAACCTAAAATAAAATAAAATAGAAACTAAATAAAAACCTAAACCTAAAAAATAAACCTAAAAATAACTAAAACCTAAACCCTAAACTAAAAATAAAAAATTTAAACCTAAACAAAAAATTAAATAAACCTAAACCTAAACCTAAACTAAAATAAACTAAACCAAACCTAAACCTAAACTAAATAAAATAAATTAAACTAAAAATAATCCTAAACCTAAACCTAAAAAGTAAACTTAAATAAAAAAGAAAACTAAAATAAGTAAACCTAAAATAAATAAATAAACTAAATAAAAATTAAAAAATAAACATTAATAAAAAATAAAATACAATAAAATAAAATAAATAAAAAGTAAACTAAATAAACCTAAACCTACCAGTTTACTTAATTTTAAAAAAATGCTAAACCCTAATACCTAAACCCTAAAAAACCTTAAACCCTAAACCCAAAACCCTAAAAGCATAAACCCTAAAACCATAAACCCTAAACCCTAATCCCTAAACCCTAACCTTAAACACTGACCATAAACCCTAAACCCTAAACCCCAAACCATAAACCTAGACCTAAAGGAACTAAATAAATTAAAAAATAAACCTAAACCCTAAAACTTAATAAACCTAAACCTAAACCTAAACCTTAAGAATGACCAAACCTTGATGGGAACATCATTGTCGTGCTTAGTTTAGATCTGTCGGTGGAGGCGAAGGTGGAGGTGGCGGTTATCGCAGTGGTGGTGGGGGATCTGGAGGTGTTGTTGGATATGGAGGTGGTGCTCAGAGTTGTGGTGGTTATGGAGGCGGGAGGAGCAACAAGTTACTATGGTGGTGGAAGAGATCAAGGATATGATGGTGGATCCCGCTACTCAGAAGCCATGGGGATTTTGATTGGGCTGAGAAAATGAAGATCACGAGTCGATTCTTCGATGGAACTATATCTTCTTAGAGATGGTTCTAGTTATCAGGGTTTTGATTTGCTCTATGTGTACTCACCTTTTATCTTTATCATAGCTTATATCTTAGAAAACTTGCTATGTTACTTCGTTGATTAAATCAAAAAGAAGCAATGTTGAATTTGAATTTGTTCTCCATTAAAAAAAACCAAAAATACTAAACCCTAAACCTAAAACATAAACCTTAAACCCAAAAAACTAAACCCTAAAAACTCTAGACCCTAAACCCTAAACCGCAAACCATAAAACCCTAAACCTTAAACCCTAAACTCTAAAGCCTAAACCCTAAACCCTAAACCCTAAACTAACCCTAAACCCTAAACCCTAAAAATCTTAAAACTTAAACCTAAATTAAATAAAACCTAAAAATAAAATAAATAAAAAAACCTAAACCAAAATATAATAAAAACATAAACTAAAACCTAAGCATAAACTTAAACCTAAACTTAAACCTAAAAAGAAAATAAAATAAAAATAAAAAATAAACTAAAATAAAATAAATAAAAACCTAAATTAAAGTAAAAACAAAAAACCTAAATAAAATAAAAACTAAAACCAAAATAAAAATAAAATAAACCTAAAATAAAATAAAATAAAAAATAAATAAAGATCAAAAACTAAAAAATAAACCTAAAAATAAAACCAAAAAATAAATAAAAAATAAACCTAAAATAAAACTAAAAAAAACTAAACCTAAAATAAAAAATAAATAAACCTAAACATAAACTCAAATAATATAAACTAAAATAAATAAAACCTAAACCTAAACCTAAAACTAAACCTAAACCTAAACAAAATAAAATATAATAAACCAAAAATAAACCTAAACCTAAACTAAAAAACAAAATAAACCAAAATAAAGACCTAAAACCTAAACCTAAAAAATAAAATAAAAACTTAAACCTAAACCTAAAAATAAAAAATGAAACCTAAACCTAAAAGATAAAATAAAACTAAAACTAAACTAAAAATAAACCTAAACATAAACATAAAAAATTAACTAAAAAAACCTAAACTAAAATAAATAAACCTAAAATAAATAAACTAAAATAAATAAAAATAAAAATAAACCTAAATAAAAATAAAAATTAAATAAATTGAAATAAATAAAAAATAAACTAAATAAACATAAGCATACTAGTTTACTTAATTAAAAATAAAAAAATAAAAAGAAACATAAAAGCATAAAAAAAATTTTAAGCCTAAATTCTAAACCCTAATATTAACTCTAATCCCTAAACCCTAAACCCTAAACCTACACCCTAAACTCAACCCTAAACCTAAAAGATCCAACCTGAAAATAAAACCCCAAACCATAAACCCTAAACCCTAAACCCTAAACCCTAAATCCTAAAACCTACAACCCTAGACACTAAACCCTAAATACCAAACCCTAAACCCTAAACCATGTATCCTAAACCCTAAAAACCTAAAAACTAAAACTTAAACTAAGTAAAACCTTAAAATAATATAAATAAAAAATACCTAAACCTAAATAAAATATTAGAAAAGAAAAACCAAAACTAAAACCTATACCAAAACATAAAATAAAATAGAAAATAAATATAAAATAAAATAAAATAAATAAAGTCTAAACTAAACTAAATAAAATAAAATAAACCTAAGAATAAAAATATAAATAAAATAAGAACTAAATGTTAACCCTAAATAAAATAAACCTAAAATAAAATACACTAAAAACTAAAAAACCCTAAAATTAAATAAAAAATAAAACCTAAACCCTATACTAAAAAAACATAAACCTAAAATAAACTAAAATAGAAAACCTAAACTAAAATAATTAAATCTAAATAAATAAACTAAAATAAATAAAAAATAAACATAAATAAAATTAATAAATAAAGTAAACTATAATAAATAAAATAAATTAAATATACTAAATAAACTTAAACCTATGAGTTTATTTTTAATTTTTCTAAAAAAAAACCCAAAGTTATTATAAACCCAAAACCCTAAATCCTACAACCCAGAAACCCTAAACGCTAAACCCTAAAACCTAAACCCTAAACCCAAAACCCTAAACCCTAAAAAAGCAAAACCAGAAACCCTAAAACCCTTAAACCTAAACCTAAATCCTAAACCCTAAACCTTAAACCCTAAAACCCTAAACACAAACCCTAAAAACCCTAAACCTAAACAATAAACTAAACCAAAACCTAAAAGTAAATTAAAATAAATTAAAAAATAAAGATAAACACTAAAACCTAATTAACCTAAACCTAAACCTAAACCTAAGACGCACTGTAACCTAACACTGAATCATCACCACAACTGTGCCTCTAGAACCACATTGGAATTGCAAGCAAGGCAAAAGGTGGTGGTGCACGGGTGGGGAGGGGGTGGGGATGAGTGTGGTGGCTATGGTGGTTGGAAACAGCTGAGGTTGCATGTCACATGGTGGTGGATAGAGATCGAGATATAATGGTAGATCCCCACTATCGAGAAACCACGGTGGTTTTGATGGGAACTGAGAACCAAAAAAGAACGGATCCGACCGCTACTTATGGAAATAAACAAAAACATAAACCTAAACCTGAAAAATAAACTAAAACAAAAAACCTAAACTAAAATAAATAAACTAATATAAAAAAAATCAACCTACATAAAAATAAATAAAATAAACCAAAATAAATAAAAAAATAAACTAAATAAACCAAACCCTAAAAAAACTAATCTTAAACCTACAACCCTAAATCCTAAACCCTAAACCCTAACTCTAAACTCTAAACCTTAAATAAAATAAACCTAAAATAATATAAATTTAAAACTAAATAAAAACATAAACTACAATAAACCTAAAAATAAATAAAAAATAAAACATAAACTCTAAACTAAAGAAAACCTAAACCTAAAATAAAATAAAATAAACTTAAACCTAAACTAAAATAAACTAAACTAAAAAAACATAAACCTAAACCTAAATTAAATAAAATAAAATAAACTAAAAATAAACCTAAACCTAAACTAAAAAATAAAAACCAAAAATTAACCTAAAATTAAACCTAAAATCTATACCTATGAAAATAAAATAAAAAATAAAACCTAAAACTAAAAATAAAAAATAAAACCTAAATATAAAAATAAAATAAACTAAAATAAAAAATTAAACTAAAATAAATAAACCTAAAATAAATAAACTAATCCAAATAAAAATAAAAATAAAACCTAAATAAAAAAATACATTAAAATAAATAAAATATAAACTAAGTAAACTAAATAAACCCAAACCTACAGGTTTACTTGATTTAAAAAAAAATAACCCTAAACCCTAAACCTACAACCATAAACCCTAAACCCTAAAACGATAAAACCCTAAAATTTTAAACACTAAACTAAATCAACTTTAAACTTAAACTTAAAAACTCGAAATACCTAAACCATCTTGACTTAAAACCCTAAACTAATAACTCCTAACCTCTAATATCCTTCTAAACTCCTATACCTTAAACCTTTAAAACTCTAATCCCTAAAGCTTTAAAAGCCTAAACCCTAAATCCAACTTAATCCCTAAACCCTAAACCTAAACCCTAAACCTTAACCCTTAAAACCTTAAAACCCTAAACAAAACACTAAACCCTAAACCCTAAATTCTAATAACCCTTCAAAGTTTAAAGCCTAAATCCTAAACTTATGCCTTTAAAACCTAAAACCTTAAACCTAAATTTAAATAAAGTTAAAACTAAAATAAATAAATAAACCTAAACAAATAAAAAAAATAAATTCTAAATTTAAACTAAAACCAAAACTTAAACCTAAAAAATAAAATAAAAAAAAAAATAAACTAAAATAAAATAAATAAAACTAAACTAATAAAATAATAAACTAAATAAAATAAAAAAAATAAAAATAAAATAAAATAAAATAAAAACTAAATAAAACCTAAACTTAAAAAATAAAATTAAATGAAAACCTAAAATAAATAAGAAATAAAAGTGAATCTAAAATAAAATAAATGAAAGCCTAAACTAAACTAAAAATAAATAAAATAAACCTTAAAAACACCTAAATAAAATAATATAAAAACTAAATAAAAAGTTAAAGCTATAAAATAATCTTAAACATAAAACCAAAAAATAAATAAAAAATAAAACCTAAATCATAAACTAAAAAAACCAAAACCTAAAATAAAATAAAATAAACTTAAACCTATACTAAGATAAACTAAACTAGAATAAATAAAATCTAAACTTAAACTTAAAGTAAACTAAACCTAAACCCTAAACTAAATAAAATAAAATAAATTAAATGTAAACTTAAACATAAACTAAAATATAAAACTTGAAAATATACCTAAAATAAAAGCCTAAAACCTAAATCTAACCCTAAAATAAAAATCAAACCTAAACCAAAAAAATAAAATAAAAATAAAACTAAACTAAAAGATAAACATAAACTTAAAAATTAAACTAAAATAAAAAACCTAAACTAAAATAAATAAACTTAAAATAAAAAAACTAAACTAAATACAAATAAAAAATAAACCAAAATAAAAATATTTAAAAACTATGATAAATAAAAAATAAATTAAATAAACCTAAACATATCAATTTACTTAATTTTTTTAAAAAAACCCTAAACCTAAAACTAATCCAAAACCTTAAACCCTAAACCCTAAACACAATAACATAAACCCTAAACTCATAACTAACCCTAAACCCTAAAATTAACCCTAAACCCTAAACACTAAACCTACAACCCTAAACCCTAAAAAACCCTAAACCTTAACCCTATAATCAAAACCCTAAATCCTAAACCCTAACACTAAACCCTAACCCTAAACCCTAACCCTAAACCTTAAACCCTAAATAAAATAATCCTAAAATAAATAAATTAAAAACTAAATAATAAACCTAAAAATAAAACCTAAACTAAAAATAACATAAACTTAAAATAAAAATAAAATAGACCTAACCCTAAACAAAAATAAATGAAACCAAGCCTTCAAAATAAACTAAACTAAACTAAAATAAAATAAAATAAATATTAACCTAAACTTAAACTAAAAAATAAAACTTAAAAAATAAACCTAAAATAAAACTAAAACCTAATCCAAAGAAAATAAATAAAATGTGAACCTTTTCAAAATAAAAAATGAAATTGAAACCTACAAAATAAAATAAAAAATAAAGCTAAACTAAAAAATAAACCTAAACATAAAAAATAAATTAAAATAAAATAACTAATCTAAAATAAATAAACCTAAAATAAATAGACTAAACTAAATATAAATAAAAATAAAAATTAAACCTAAATAAAAAATAAAAAGTAAACTAAATAAACCTAGACCTTCCAATTTACTTAATTTAAAAAAAGTTTAACCGTAAACTCTAAACCCTAATCTCTAAATCGTAAACCCTAAACCCTAAACTTACAACCCTAAACCCCAAACCCTAAACTCTAAACCTTAAAAAACTTGAAACCCTAAACCCTAAATCCTAAACACTAAACCCTAAATCCTATAACCCTAAACCCTAAACCCTAAAACCTACCACCCTAAAACCTAAACCCTAAACTGACTCTAAACCCTAAACCCTAAACTAACCCTAAATCCTAAATCCTAAGAATGGGCAGAACCTTGATAATAGGAACATCACCATCAACTAGGCTGCCTAGATCCCATGCGTGAAGGCAGTCTGAAGGATCAATGGTTGGGGATCTGTGGAGGTGGTGGTCTGAGTAGTGGTGGTTATGGAGGAGGGAGGAGCGATGGAGGTTACAACCATGGTGGTGGTGGAGGGAGAGATTGGGATATGATGGTGGATCCAACCACTACAAAGGGTGGTTCTTATTGGAATTGAAGAAATCAAGAACTATTGATGATTTTGCTTATGGAACTATTCTTTATAGACATGGTTCTACTTATCTTGGGTTTTGATTTGTTGTATGAGTGCTCATTTTTTATCTATGTCATCTTATGTCTTCAAAACTTGGGTGCTACTATAAAATTTAAAATAAGAAATGTTGAATTTAAATTTATTCTTTGTTAAAGAACCTTAAACTAAACCCTAAACTAAAATCTTAAAACTAAACTCCAAAACCCTAAACCCTAAACACTAAATCCTAAAACCTAAACCATAAACTTAAACCTAAACTAAACCTAAACCATATAATAAACCCTTAAACCATTAACCCTAAACCTTAAACCCTAAAACCTTAAATCCTAAACACTAAACCCTAAACCCTAAAACTCTAACCCTTACACCCTAAAACCTATAACCTTAAACACTAAACCTTAAACCCCAAATTGTAAACACCCAAACCCTAAACCCTAAACTCTAAACCCTGAACTAACCCTATACCCTAAACCCTAAAACCTAAACTAACCTTAAACCCTAAACCTTAAATAAAGATGTCATTAGGAATAGATTTAAAGAATGAACTAAACCTAACATAGTTATGGTAGCTAAAGAAAATGCATTCAAGAGACTTTCCCTTGACTATTAGAGATTTTAATACTCTAAACCCTAACCCTAAATCATATTAGAATACCATATATTATAGTATAATGTAGCATCATATATTTGAGCATGTCGTGATGTGTATTTAGATGTTATAAGATGTTTTGAAATATTTTAGTATATTTTGGTATTGTTCCCTATAGTTTATATTAATATAAATCATAAAAATATTAATTTAATAAATCAGATGATGAAATTTGTTAAATTTGAAGTGAGAATTAGTTGTAGTACCAAAGGTGTGCTACGCCACTTATACAATAAAAAGAAAGATTTTCTGTTCAAAATAAATATTATATGTTGTACCATAGTATATCATCATATATCATAATATATTGTTCTACACATTTTAAATACATTTAGCATTTTACAATCATGCAATTGAGCCTACACTAGCATTATTTATAAAAATGTTGATTTAGACTTTAAAATGGTGGAATTTGGCCAAATTCATAATAGGTAGAGCATGGCATCATAATATATTGTTTTAATTTAATAAGTGATATGTAAAATATATTTTTTTTTCTTATTTTGACTAATTTTATGATTTTTTATCGTAAGCAATCCCTTGTGATCCTGATATGCAATATAATATAATATAATATGTTATAGTATTATAATATAGATGCCATAACATAGTGTTGCATCATGCATTATAGCATACTATTGTGTATTACTACTTATTGTTTAGCATATTTTAGTTTGTTATAGTATGATATAGTAGAGTTTGTACTTGTATTATTCATAAAAATACAAATTTATATTTGATGGGATTTGGCCAAATTTAAGGTATGCTTTAGGAACATCATTGGGGTGTGTCATTTAATCAAAAGAATGGAATTTTTCATCCAAAATAAATATTCATTTTTCAACCAAATTTTTTAAATTTTTTTCTTAAAGTGATTCATTTTAAGGTGTAATGCAAGATAATAAATTATATGAAATCATATTAAAATATAATGTACATAACAATATAACTTCACATATATATGAATGTGGTGGTGTGTTACTAAGTGTTATTGCACATTTTAGTATGTTTTACTTTTGTTATAATACATTTGGTCAAAACTCACAAAAATGTTAATTTTGAAGGTTATGATGGAAGAATTTTGTCAAATTCATGGCACACACTAAAAGCAACATCAAAATTATGCTATTTTGTACCATTTCTAATAGAAAATAAATAATTTTACATCCAAATTGAACATTATTCATATTTTGAGAAAATTTTGTTATTGTTACTTTTATGTGATTCTAATAAAGTGTAATGTTCAATTATTATATATTATAGCAAATTATAATATAACATCATATATATAGTAATATAGTGTGCTAATTAACACTATAATATGTTTTGCATGATATAGTTAGTTTTTGAGCTTGCAATCACAAATCCTAAAATGGTAATTATAATATTAAGATGATGTAATTTGAAGGAATACATTGTTAGGCATTTTGATGAAGTATTAAAAGTCTGCATAAGAGAAGAAATAAGATTTGATGAGCATTTCATGTCAATGACATGGAGGGAGATCTGCTAGGGGATCACACATGCATTGGACATGACATGATAGTGGTCTATCTCAAGGGCATAAAAGAAGAAAATCTACTAAGGATAAGGTTTGAATTTGATTTTATTATATGATTTATGGAAAGAAGATCTGCTTGGGATAAGAATCTATAATCCACCATGGATTAAGATTGAATCAACTTTAATTTGTTTTATTTTAATTGATGTGGAGGAAAATCTCTGGGTCTCAGCCTGGGACGGTATATGAACCTTCCACACAAGGAAGTAGGTTTGGGCTATCCAATCGTAGATTTAAGTTTGATTTCTACAGACTTATTTAGGGATGTATCTGCTAGAATAAGAGTTTTGATTTCTTTGATTTCTACCTGTGGGAGTTGGCTTAATTTGGCTCAACTAGGAAGGTTAGTTTTAAATTTGATTTGTTTGCTTGACTTATTTATATATGATTTAGGACTACACTAGGGAGAAAGGTATGATTTAACTCCACTAAGAAAAATTAGATTGGGTTTAATTTAATTTGAGTTAATGTATGGTTCGCCACAAGTACATAAATCCACTGTGGCTAAAAGGCCTTGACCATACCATATGTTTACAAATCCAATAGTCTACCTGTGAGGAAGAGCTAGCCAACCTAAGGGGCAAGATGCAAACAGAAAGAAGGCGTAGAAGACTTACATCTTTCAAAATGAGGAACAACCATTGGGGTGACCTATTGGATGCACAATAAACCTCACCTGACCTAGGGTGATTACTGAGTGAATATTGTTGGAGACTTATGTTAACTCAAAAGTACTCAGAAATTATTTTATCTTAATTTCATTTGATTTGGTATGATTTGTTTGGTTTAGTTTGATTTTGAATTGAAATACATATTGAGGATGAGGGGTAAATTTGATATGGACCAAGTCAGTGGACAATAGAGAGAAGGGGCTATATTGGACTTTCCCTATCTCAAATCTACAAATTCATAGGGATAGTCTACTGGCCATGGGGTAGATCTAGCGAACTTAAGAGGTTGCCTTTGCCTGTGCAACGACTATGCTAGGAAGAAGTTATAGCAAACTTACATCTTCTAAAGCAAGGAACAACCCCTGGGGTGACCTGTTAGTAGCACAACAAATAGTACTTGACTTAGGGGAGACTACTGAGTGAATGTCGCTGAGGACTTACATCAACTCAAGAGTAATCGATTCCCTATAGGCTATACATGCCTCTAAAGATAGATGCATGCATGGGAAAATGTATCGCTAGGGTGTCTCCTAATCCATTAGTGAATATATATATTTTATATGTTTATGTAGAATTGTGCTAGGGACCACACGAAAAGGGCTATGTCTAACTTGACCTAGATTTATTAAGCCAAGGGAGAATCTGCACATCCACAAGATGGATTCTCCAAACACAGGGGTGACTATAAGGAAAGGGGAACTGTCCAATCCAATAGTAACCCGGGTAGTGTGTAAATAGAGTTGCAAAGGACATAATCTAGATATAGTGTCCATAAGGGAGGTGTTGCTATGGGCATTATCCTAAGCCCTGGAAAAAAAAACCTATAGTTACCTGAGAAAGCAGCACTTACACACATTATTGGTGTATCCTAAGCAGAACCAACCAACCCAAGAGGAGTATGTGGTGTATCCATTAGCATAGTGAGAACCAACCAACCTAAGGTGCCCATAGGTGTGCAACAATCAATCTGGAAAGAAAGCATGTAGCCTTACAAGTTTCTAAGTAGAACTAAAAATTGGGATAGTCATATGAGATGTTGTTATTTTTGAGTGACTACCGAAAGGAGCAAGGATCACCCAGACTTGCAGTGGGAAGGAGCTACTATGGGACTTATCTTAAACCTCAAATATACTCACCTAGTCGGATAATCTAAGAAGAAAGTGTACTATCATATTCTCTTAAATGAAGCCAACATGAAGTAAGCTTATCGCCATGTAAGGCTCACCAAACTAACGAGGCGCCGCAATGGCCAAGTAAAGAAGAAAATTGCAGTAGGATTACATCCTCCAAAGTAAGAAGACCATTAGGATGACACAATGGTACGCACCAACCAAAGAACATGAGTGTCATGTTATCTCAACTCAAAGTAGCCGAGATAAAAGATATGTGTTTATATTATGTAGTTTGTATTTGATTTGATTTGAAGGATGAAGGATAGGACGTCGCTCGAGTTCATTACACTTACCCTAAACACATCATTTAGGATTCAAAAATAAGAATACTTTCAATATGGAAGAGATTAAATTTGAAATGGTATTCTCATTGATGATAATTATTTTCACACATGATTTATAATATTTTTTTAAGTATATCTCATTGATTGGAAGCATTGAGCACTCTCCCTTATGATTAATAAGCTGATAAGATCATTCTTGGTAGGCCTTCTCTATGGAAAAAGGGCCTTCCCAAGTGGTTTCAAACTTGCCTCCCATCTTACAATGGGCAACAATCAGTCTCCTTAGAACTAAAATAACTCCCCTACTTGAAAAGCTTTAGGACCAATCATTTTTTAGCTTTTATAACTTCTAGGTTTTTGCATGCCTGTAGGTATCTTCCTCCAATATTTCGATCTCTTCTAACCATAACTTTTTGTTCTACTCTGTTGTGATCTTGCTACCCCCAACTATCCTTAGTGATGGTAGTGGGACTTATAATGGTAGAATGGCTTCAGACCCATACACTAAAGAAAAAGGAGTAGAATGAGTTGGAGTTTTATATGTGGTACAGTAAGCCCACCAGGCTTCAACTAACTGTTGATGCCAATATCACTTATTGTTGATGAGTTTTTCTTTAGTATTTGGATTAGAGTTATATTGAAGGCTTCTACTAAGCCGTTTGCCCTTAAGTAGTTGATGGTAGAATATCTCCAATCTATGCTGTGACTCTGGTAAAATTTGTTGAACTTGGTGCTCTTGAATGCAGTAGGCTTCATGGTTCATAAAAATGTGGAGCACATCCTGAGTTGTGATCTCTTTGAGTGGAATCACATTTGCCCATTTGAAAAAGTAGTCAGTAGCAGCTAAGATGAATTGATGACCCTTGAAAGAAGGAGGATCAATCAGACCCACTATGTCAATACCCCAACACTTGAATGGCCATGCCAATGTAGATGTAATGTTAGGTGTAGGACCACCATGTATTTGACATTGGTGGCATCACCTAGCCATATCCATGCAAATCTTTGATCATCATCGAAGAGTATCCTAGTCTCTTCATCTTGGCTTTCATCTTCGCACTGCATTGGTTGGCTCCACATAATCTTGAGTATACCGCGATATTAGACATGCATGCAAATAATGTAATCCACATATGTGATCACAAACCATCCACAAGAGTGTAGGAAATTGCTCTCTACTTCATCTAATGGGTTTGGGACTTCTCTTGAGGTAGTTTTCCTTTTTTTAGGTATTCCATGAATGGTTTCCTCCAATCTAATACCTCATCCTTCTTGGCAATGGCAACCTCCCCTTCAAGTGAGTACTTTTTGATGAGTTCAATATCAATAATGGATAAGACTTGTCTGTTTTAAACCTTTATTGATATGGACTCAACCTTCAGACATGCCAACTCCTTGGCAAATTTGGCTAAAGCATATGCTATGACATTCTCTCCTTGAGGAATCTTATAAATGGTAACCTCTAAGATTTGGGCCAATAACTCCATGGTGTACTTATGGTACTGATGAAGCTTGGGCTTTATAACCTTATAAGACCCAGCTATTTAGTTGATAACTAGCTAAAAATCCTTGAAGATGTTGATGTACTCGATGCTTAGAGTAATAGCTAACTCCAGATCGGCAATCAGAGCCACATATTCAGCTTCATTGTTGGTACAAGGATTGGATAGATGATACGAGAATCTCATCACATCATAGTCTGAAGTTAAAAGCACTATTCCAACATCTGCTTTTCCTGGAATAGTAGATTATGGTTCTTCTCCTCTTTTTAAGGAAGCCACACCATCAAAGTACATCTCCCAATGGTGAATGCTAGTATCCCCTAAGTTCATGATTTGTTCATCAGGGAGATCATCACTAAGCAGAAAGTCAGCAAGAAGTGGGTGTACTGCTAAAAAATCTGCTAGCACTTAACCTTTCATCGCATGGAGGGGTACAAAGGTAATGTCAAACAATAAGAGGATCATGGAAGGTCATTTCAACCATCTAGATAGCATCGATTGTGTAATGAGATACAATAGTGGGTTGATCCTAGAGATTAAGTTGACCTTATGAGAAAGCATGTAGTGTTATAGCTTTGGGATGCAAAGATTAAAGCTAAGCAATGCTTCTCAATGGGTTGATAATTAGCCTCAATAGGGATTAGATTATGACTGAGGTAATACAGTGCATTTTCCATCCTTTCATCATTTCTTTGGGCCAACAACACACCAAGGGAGTCATTTAACATAGTAGTGAAAAGTATGAGTGGCTTTCCTGGGATAGGGACTGCTAGAACTGTCAATGTCATCAAGTAATGCTTAGTGTTTTTGAAGGAATGACCACACTTATCATCGCACTTGAACTTGGCATTCATTTTGATAAGTATGGAGAATGGCTGACATCTTCTCGATAGGTTGGATATAAAGCATCTTAGATATGTCAACCGCCCTTGGAATGATCTGAGTTGAGTTAAAATTTTAGGGGGTGGCATTTCTAATATCGCCTTGATCTTCTCCAGATCAATTTTGATTCCCTGGTGGTGTCAGAATACACACCCAAGGAATCTCCTTGAAGCTACTTAGAATGCACACTTCTGGGGTTAATTTTAAGGATAAATTGTCTTACTATTCAAAAACTACTCTTATGTCATAGAGATGGTCTTCCTTTTCTCTACTTTTGATGATCGACATGATGATGAAATAATGAGTTCGTTGAAGATTCGAGTCATAGCTCGCTGGTATATAGCATCAACATTTTTAAGGATGAAAGACATGACTTTATAGTAATAGTTTCTAATCGGGGTTCTAAAGTAGTGTTTCTTTCATCTACAGGATCCATCTTTATTTAGTTATATCCATATGAGCCATCCATGAAAGAGAAGACTACATGAGATGAGGCAATGTCCACCATATGTGACTTTGGTAGAGTAAATTCATCTTTTGGACATGCCTTATTTAAATCCCAAAAATTGATCAATAGGTGAATTTGGCCATTCTTTTCTTAATTCGGATGACGCTGCCAAACTAGATAGGGTATTTTTCTTTCCAGATGAAGCCAACATTGATCAATTTCTTGACTCCAAAAATGACCTATTAATCTATGTGTAATCACATGGATTTTAGAGCTTGCTTGATAAGGTTAGCACAGCTCTTGTTATGGATCGCGTCGTGAGCCAACTGTGAATCTATTCATAACTCCATGGAAAATGGTCCTTAAGCTCAATTAATAGCCTAACTAACTCACTGGCTTTAATTTAATTCAATAAATAACTTACATTTATCAGGTTTGGATCCTCTTCAGTTCCTAAGTTGATTTCCTTAAGATCATCGATGGTTGACTTGATCTCTTCTTTGAACTCTGGTGACGCATCTTTGACATCAAAATCATCTAGATCATTTGAATTTTCTAAGCACAACACCTCATATAAGTTAATGTGATTTGAAAAGAACCTATCAATTCCAAATGAATGGTGATGATTAAGCAGTAATCGTCATCATCGACTGGACCCACTATATCGAATCATAGTCCTGGTCTTGATTGAGAGCTTTTGCATTTGTTCTTACCTATTCTTTTGAAGTAGTTTGACCTGTGCTTTGACCAAGTATGTAGAAGTATGTGGGATTAGCACTTTCTTTCTTAAAATATGAACATAAGGCAAGTATCAATCAAAAGGTGATTCTATTAAATCTTTATATGAATTATCCTCATGTTCTACATCAACTTCTTTATTTTTAAGGTTTAGGTTTAAGTTTATGTTTATTTTTTAGTTTAGTTTTATTTTTATTATATATTTCAAGTTTAGGTTTTATTTTTTTATTTTTAGGTTTAGGTTTAGGTTTTATTTTATTTATTATAGTTTAGGTTTTGTGTGTTTATTTTTGTTTATTTTAGGTTTTCTTTCTTTAGTTTAGGTTTAGGTTTATTTTTTAGTTTATTATTATTTTATTTAGTTTAGGTTTAGTTTATTTTATAGGTTTAGGTTTTATTTTATTTATTTATTTATTTTATTTTATTCATTTAGGTTTAGGTTTAGGTCATTTTATTTATTTATTTTAGGTTTTATTTTTAAATTTACTTTTAGTTTTAGGTTTTATTTAGTTTTTATTTTATTTTATTTGTGGTTTATTTTATTCTTATTTTATATTTAGCATTCATTTTATTTAGGTTTTGTATTTTTTGATGTATTTTCTTTTTTAATTTAGTTTAGAATTTTATTTAATTATTTTAGTTAAGTTTTTATTTTTTATTTTTATTTCTTTTTAGTTTATGTTTTTATTTTTTTATTTATGTTTAGGTTTTCTTATTTATTTTATTTTTAGGTTTTATTTAGTTTAGGTTTAGTCTTTTAGGGTTTAGTGTAGGTGATAAGAGTGGTATAGGGTTTAGGGCCTAGGGTCAGTTTTAGGGTTTAGTATTTGGGTTTTTTTTCTCATTTTCATTATTAAAATTTATTATTTTAAATAAATTCGGCTTATGTTTACTTTATTTTATTTTATTTTAATGCATTTATTTTAGGTTTTATTTTATTTTTTTTAGGTTTATATTTTATTTTAGTTTTTTTTAGGTTTAAGTTTAGGCTTTATTTTTTTTTGAGGCTTTATTTTATTAGGTTTAAGGTTTTTTATTTACTTTTAGTTTAGATTTATTTATATAGTTTATTTTTTTTACCTAGTTTATCTTAGGTTTAAGATATGTCATTTATTATAATTTAGTTTATCTTTAGTTTATTTTATTTTTTACTGGTGATAGGTTTTTTTTTATTTTAGGGTTTAGGTTTTTTAATTAAAGTTTATTTTAGTTTAGGTGTTTATTTAGTTTTTATTTTATTTTATTTTAGGTTTATTTTATTTTTATTATAAGTTTAGTTATTATTTTATTTAGGTTTTTTATTTTTTTAGTTTAGTTTAGGTTTTTATTTATTTTATTTTAGATTAGTTTTTATTTTTTATTTTATTTATTTTTTTTGTATTTTTGGTTTTGATTTAGGTTTAGGTTTTGGATTTAGTTTATTTTTTATTTTATTTTGGTTTAGGTTTTATTTATTTATTTTATGTTTAGGTTTTATTTAGTTTAGGATTAAGTTTTTAGCTTTTTAGGGTTTAGGGTTTAGGGTTTAGGGATTAGGGTTTAGGGTTTGGGGTTTAGGGTTTAGGGTTTAGCATTTAGGGTTTAAGTTTTAGGTTTATGTTTCAGGTTTTAATTTAAAGTTTAGAGTGTTGGTTTTTTTATTTATTAACAAATAAAAAATTTAGATTCTATATTTCTTCTTTTCGATTTCATCAACCAAGTAACATACCAAGTTTTCTAAGACACAAATGATGACAAAGATAAAAAATGAGCATGCATTGAGCAAATCAATAACAATAGATAACTAAAATCATCTCTACTATAAAGACACAATTCCTTAAGCAGTAAATCTAGATCGATCATTCTTCACTTTCTCCAGTTCCCATCAGAACCCCCTAGCCTCTCTAGTAGCAGGTCCACCATCATATTCTCGATCTCTCCCTCCGCCACAACCACGAAGGTAACGTTCATCGCTCCTCTCGCCTCCATAACCACCACTACTATGACCACCACCACCATATCCAATAGTAGATCCAGGTTCCCCACCACCACTGTGATAATGGCCACCTCCACCTTTGGCTCCACTCAGCGGATCGATCCATTGATTGGTGATGATGTTTCTACCGCCAAGGTTCTGCTCATTCTGGTTTAGGTTTAGGTTTATAGGTTTATTAGGTTTTAGGTTTATGTTTATTTTTAATTTATCTAGTTAGGTTTAGTTTAAGGTTTAGGGGTTTAGGGTTTAGGGTTTATGGTTTGAGGTTTTAGGGTTTATGATTTTAGGGTTTAGGGTTAGGGTTTAGGGTTGTAGGTTTAAGGTTTAGGGTTAGGTATTTTATTTTTTTTATTTTTTAAAAATTAAGTAAACTAGTATGTTTAAGTTTATATAGTTTATTTTTATTTATTTTAGTTTATTTTTATTTTAATTTAAGGTTTATTTATTTAATTTTAGTTTATATTTTAGTTTATTATTTAGGAAGTTTTATTTTTAGTTTTAGTTTATTTTATTTTTTAGTTTAGGTTTTTTTTTAGGTTTAGGTTTAGGGTTTTTTAGGTTTAAGTTTTAGGTGGTTTATTTTAGGGTTTACTTTTTAGGTTTATTTAGTTTAGGTTTAGGTTTATTTTATTTTATTTTATTTACAGGTTTAGGTTTGGTTTTCTTTATTTTAGCTTAGTTTATTTTAGTTTAGGTTTAGTTTTATTTTATTTTTATTTTGGGTTTAGGTTTTTTTTTTAATTTAGGTTTTAGGTTTTATTTTATATTTATTTTTATGATTAGTTTTTAGGTTTAGATTTTTATTTTATTTTATTTTATTTTAGATTAGGTTTTTTTTAGGTTTCATTTTTATTTTATTTAGGTATTTTATTTTTCTAGTTTAGTTCAGGTTTTTATTTATTTTATTTTAGGTTAATTTTTATTTTTATTTTTATTTTTTTATTTTTAAGTTTTAGTTTTTGTTTTTATTTTATTTTAATTATTTTATTTTATTTTGATCCAGGTTTATTTATTTATTTATTTTAGGTTTTGTTTAGGTTTAGGTTTTAGCTTTTTTTTTTTTAAGGTTTGTTTAGGGTTTAATGTTTAGGTTTAGGGTTTAGGGTCTGTGGTTTATGATTCATGTTAGGATTTATCCTTTATGGTTTTCATTAGTGGGTTTATGGTTTAGGGTTTATGTTTTTGGTTTAGGGTTAGGTTTTAGTTTAGGGTTTAAGGTTTATGGTTTTTTTTTAACAAAAAACAAATTCAGATTCAACATTTCTTCTTTTCAATTTCATTAACAAAGTAACCCATTAAGTTTTCTAAGACATAAGTGATGACATAGATCAAAATAGAGCACCCCTACAGCAAATCAAAAGCCCTAGTTAACTAGAACCGTTCCAATTATAAAGCCATAGATCCATAAGTAGCAGATCGGATTGGCATCCTTTAGTTTCTCCACTTCCCATCAGAACTACCCTGGCCTCTCTAGTAGTGGGATCCACCATCATATCCTGATCTCACTCTCTGACACCACCACGGGTGTAACCTCCGTCGCTCCCCCCGCATCCAAAACTACTAATTCTCTGATCACCACCTCTATATCCACTAGCACCTCTAGAGCCCCGACCACCACTTTGATAACTGCCACATCCACCTTCACCTCCATCGCTAAATATAAGTCGAGCCTGGTTAATGGTGATGTTCCTATCGTCAAGGTTTTGCCCATTCTTATGATTTAGGTTTAGGTTTATATTTGTTAAGTTTTAGGGTTTAGATTTATTTTTTAATTTATTTAGTTACTTTAGGTTTAGGTTTAGGGTTTGGGGTTTAGGGTTATGTTTTAGGGTTTAGAGTTTAGGGTTTAGGGTTAGGGATTAGGGTTAGGGTTTAAGGGTTTTTAGGTTTTAAGGTTCAGGGTTTATGATTTAGGGTATAGGATTTAGGGTTTAAAGTTTTTTTTTTAAAATTAAGTAAACCGGTAGGTTTTAGTATATTTTTTATTTATTTTAGTTTACTTTATTTTTTATTTTTATTTAAGTTTATTTTTTTATTTTCTTCTAGTTTAGTTTATTTATTTCAAGTTTATTAATTTTAGTTTAGGTTTTTTTTTAGATTATTTTTAGGTTTAGGTTTAGGTTTAGGTTTATTTTTTAGGTGAGATTCATTTTTAGTTTATTTTTTAGGTTTAAGTTTTATTTTTTTATTTTTAGGTTTAGGTTTTAGTTTTTATTTTATTTTTTTGGGTTTACATTTTACATTTTTATTTTAGGTTTATTTTTAGGTTTTATTTTTTAGTTTAGGTTTAGGTCTATTTTTAGTTTATTTTATTTTATTTAGTTTAAGTTTAGGTTTAGGTTTAGTTTATTTTAGGTTTAGCTTTAAAATTTATTTCTTTGAGTTTAGTTTATTTTTGTTCAGGTTTAAGTTTATTTTATTTTAATTTTAGGTTTAGGCTTTTTTTTAGTTTAGGGTTTAGGTTTCAATTTTTATTTTTTGTAGGTTTTATATTTAGTTTTATTTTTTAGGTTTAGGTTTTTATTTAGTTTTTATTATATTTTATTTTAAATTTATTTTATTTTTATTTTACATTTAGTTTTTATTTTATTTAGGCTTTTTATTCTTAGATTTATTTAATTTTTTTAGGTTAGTTTAGGTTTTTTTATTCTATTTTAATTTAACATAATTATATATTTATGTTTAGATTTAGGCTTTTATTTTATTTTATTATTTTATTTTATTTAGTTTTAGATATTTTTATTTATTTTACATTTAGGTTTTATTTAATTTTTGTAGGTTTTTGATTTTGGGTTTATGGTTTTTTTGGTTTAGAGGGTTTAGTGGGTTTAGCATTTAGTGGTCTGTGGTTTAATGTTTGTGCTTTTGGTTTGTGGTTTTAAGGATTTATGGTTTGGTTACTTGTGGTTTAAAGTTAGTTTAGGGTTTAGGTTTAGGATTTAGGGATTATGGTTTAGGGTTTATGGATATGGTTAGGGGTTAGGATTCATGGTTTAGGGCTTAGAGTTTAAGGTTTAGGGTTAGTTTAGGGTTTAAGTATATGGTTTAGGGTTTTTGATTTTTTTTAACAGAGAAAAAATTCAGATTCAATATTTCTTCTTTTCAATTTCATCAACCAAGTAACACACCAAGTTTTCTAAGACACAAGTGAGGACATAGATAAAAATGAGCATGCATAGAGAAAATTAAAAACCCTAGATAACTAGAGCCATACCTACTGTAAAGACACGGATCCATAAGCAGTAGAACGGATCGGCCATTCTTCAATTTCTCCAGTTCCCATCAAAACCACCCCCGCCTCTCAAGTAGCAGGATCCATGATCATATGCCAGATTTCTCCCTCTGCCACCACCACGGTTGTAACCATCATCACTCCTCTCACCTCCAGAACCACCACTGCGATAATCGCCTTCGCCTCCACCGCCAGATCTAGACTAAGCCTAGTTGATGGTGATGTTCCTACCGTCAAGGTTCTACCCATTCTTAGGGTTTAGGTTGAGGTTTAACTTTATTAGGTTTTAGGGTTTAGGTTTATTTTCTAATTTATTTAGTAACTTTATGTTTAAGTTTAGGGTTTGGGGTTCAGGGTTAGGGTTTAGGGTTTAAGGTTTAAGGTTTAGGGATTGCTGTTTAAGGTTTTAGGGTTTATGCTTTTAGGGTCTAGGGTTTAGGGTTTAGATTTTTTAGGATTTAGGGTTTATGGCTTTTTTTAATTAACTGAACTGATAATTTTATGTTTATTTAGTATATTTAGTTAATTTTTTTATTTATTTTAATTTACTTTATTTTTTTTATTTAATTTAGTTTACTTATTTTAGGTTTATTTATTTTAGTTTAGGTTTTTATTTTAGTTTTTTTTAGGTTTAGGTTTATTTTTTAGTTGAGTATTATTTTTATTTTATGTTTTAAGTTTAGGTTTTATTTTTTAATTTTATGTTTAACTTTAAGTTTTTATTTTATTTTTTTAGGTTTAGGTTTTAGGTTTTTATTTTAGGTTTAATTTTAGGTTATATTTTATATTTTAGGTTTAGGGTCATTTTAAGTTTATTATTTAGTTTAGGTTTAGGTTTAAGTTTAGTTTATTTTAGGTTTTATTTATTTTAGTTTAGTTTATTTTAGTTTAGGCTCAGGTTTATTTTATTTTATTTATTTTATTTTTATTTTTTATTTACGTATTTTTATTTAGGGTTTAGTTTTATTTATTTATTTTTAAGTTTATTTTATTTTGTTTATTATATTTACAGTCAGGTTTAGGTTTTTTTTTAGTTTAGGGTTTAGGTTTTATTTTTTATATATTTTTATGTTTTATTTTAAGGTTATTTTTTAAGTTTAGGTTTTTATTTAGTTTTTATTTTAATTTATTTTAGGTATATTTTATTTTATTTAGGTTTAAGTTTATTTATTTATTTTATTTTTTGGTTTTATTTAGTTTAAGGTTAGGTTATAGGTTTTTAGAATTCACCATTTAGGGTTTAGGGTAGGGTCTCAGTTAGCCTGGGTTTAGGTTGAGTAGGCTCAGGCCTGTGGTTTCACATAGCCAGGTTTTGGCTTTAGGATTTTTAGGTTTAGGGTTAGTGTTTTGAGTTAGTTTAGGGTTTAGGGTGGGATCTGGGATCAGGGTTTGGGATTTTGGGATCAGGGCTCAGCCTTTATAGTCAGGGTTTAAAGCCTGGGGCCTAGAGTTATTTTAGGATTTAGGGTTTAGGTTTAGCCCATGGTTGGGGTCAGGGTTTAGGTTTATTTAGTAGGGTTTAGGGTTTATTCTTTAGGATTTAGGTTTTAAGGTCACTTAAGGTTTAGGATTTAGGGCTAAGTTTTTTAAAACAAAGAGTTTCAATTTATTTAGTATATTTAGTTTATTTTTATTTATTTTAATTTACTTTATTTTTTAATTTTATTTAGTTTAGCATATTTATTTTAGGTTTTTTTATTTTAGTTTATTTTTTAGGTTTAGGTTTAGGTTTAAGTTCATTTTTTAGATAAGTTTTATTTTTATTTTATATTTTAGGATTAGGTTTTATTATTTATTTTTAGGTTTAGATTTAGGTTTTTCTTTTAATTTTTAGGTTTAGCATATAGGTTTTTATTTTAGGTTTATTTTTAGGTTTCATTTTTTAGTTTAGGTTTAGGTTTACTTTTTGTTTATTTGATTTAATTTAATTTAGGTTTAAGTTTACGTATAGTTTATTTTAAGTTTTATTTATTTTAGTTTAGTTTATTTTAGTTTAGGTTAAGTTTATTTTATTTTGCTTATTTTATTTTTATGTTAGGTTAAGAAAAAAACTACTGCTCAAATGAGCTATAGGAGAATCTCAAAGAGTTTAGTCACTAAACTAATACATTAAAGAGGAATAAAGAAAAAAAATAAGGAAAAAACAAAAAAAGCCAAGCAAAAGGCAAAAAAGGGGAAGAATCCACGGAGCTCCAAAAGAACCTCCAAAGAGACGAAGAAGCAAAGGAAAATTAAACCTGCAATTGAAGAAAACTCTAGCCATCTAAGAAAGAGGAGACCATCAATAAGACTCCAACTCTCTCCAAGAAGAAGAAGAGACCAACTGAAAATGAGAATCTACAACCTGCAGGAAATCTCAACAAGAAGGAGATCAAAAAACATTAACAGAAAAAACTCAGGCTCAGATATGAGGAAAGAAGGATAATCACAATAATTAATGGCTGAAAATAGGAAAAGTCACCAACCATTATTGTGATTACCCTAAACATCAAATCCTAAGTGTAACCAGCTTCAAAGATGGGTTACAAATAGGAAAAGTCCCCAACCATAAAATTATCAAAGGAAAAAAAATTCATCATATCATCATTGCCATCCCAGCCAAAGAAAAATACAAACCTATCATAATAGCCACCCAACCAAAGAAAAGTTGAAGTTAAGGAAACAAAAAGAGAGAGGAAAGCAACATAAAAAATTAACATAAGGTATTCCCAACAAAACCAAATATGAACACCTCTTAAAACGTCAGAGAAAAGAAACTCACAGCCCAAAAAAAAAAAAAAAAAAGAGCCCTCAAAGACAAAGCCAATAGAGCCCACAACAACACCAATCTAAAGCCACCAAGGCACCAACCAAAGGAAAGGAAACAACCAATAGAGCAGCCACACAATAGAGCACCCAAGAAAAATAGCCCAGGAAAGAGCAAGAAAGTAAACCAACCAACAGAAAAAAGAAGGCCAGTACTAGCTAAAATAAAAAGCTAGAGAAACAGCCAACCAAGTGATAAACCACATGCCAAGGATAAGAAGCCCAATCTACCACCAACAAAGAGAGGAAAAGCACCAACCAAAGAGAGGAAAGCCAACAGGAATGAAGCCACCAGCACAAAAAATAGAGAAAAGAAGAAACCAACCGACCAAAGGGCACCAAAAAATCGAGTGAACATGATGCCAAAAACACTAAGCTAGAAGAAGAAAATTTAGCCAAGAAGCCAATACTCCAACTAGCAAGATAACACATAGAAAAAGCTCAACTAACATAGATAAAACTAGCCATAAGCAAACACCTCCCAAGGATAAGAGATATTATTTCCAAGAAGCTTTATAACGAGTAACCCTCGACAAGTGACGAGGGGCATAAATCAGAACACTTTTTTCCTTTTTCTTCTTGTAAATAATTTTATAACCATTCCCTTTCTCCAAAAAATCTCCATGCAAAAATGAATCAATGTTGTTATAAGAAGCTATCAAATTCAAAGAAGAGCATTCAGAAACATGCACAACATTTAGATAAAGGAAAATAAAAAATATTAAGCATTTCAGAATCAGAAGTGAATAAAGGAGCAGAAAGAGCTTAATTAAGAAGAAAATTATTAATTTTTTCACCTTCCAAAAAAATATGAAAAGTATCCTCCCTGTCTTCATTCATAAAAGAATCAAGAGAAGCAAAATCCAGATTTTCAGTACAAACTTCATGTAAGGGATTAAAATAAGATTCCAATCCCTTAGAAACACATAGCATATTACCAAAATTTTCAATAAAATTACCAGCCATAGAAAAACCATCATTTTAAACCGAAATAGAACTATTAACAATGAGAGAATTGTCACATGTATCTAAATCTTACTTTTTAAAAGAAGGATCACCAATATTAAAAAGATTATCAGGACCAAAAGTTAAAATATTAGAAATAAGAACAATCTTTTCACCGCCATTCTCAATCAAAGAAGGAAAAGAAATATTCTCTTTCCCATGATCTAAAGCAAACATAGGAGAAAGAGAAACAACATCCAATTGATTGGATGAAATGGTGTTAGCATCAATAATATTCAAACCATCATCATGAAAGGATTTATGCACAACATCCAAACCAATAGAATCATTAACCACAACCTCTAAAGTCTTCCCTTAACAAAATCATCAATAAACACTTAGAGCATGATTATTAGTTAAAACTTTTTCAAACATCAAAATTACCGCATATTAGACAAATGATTAATAGGTAAAACATTTTTTTAGAAGATTTAGAAATCTGGTTTTGCAAAACATTATAATTTTCAAAATTAGATATCTCTTTATCCAACTTGAGAGAATCATCAGTTTTTGTCAACAATCGAATTCTTACTGGTGATTTTCTTCTTAAGAGAGGGATGTGCAATAAAACATTCAGAAATTTCATGCCCATGAATCATAAAATGATTACAAAAATTGGGAAAGTTCTCAAAAATAACTTTCTAAAAATAACCACAAGTTTACGAACCCAACCAAATTTCTTTTGGATATTTTTTAGTAATATCAATCTTTGCAAGAATTCTAGCAACATATAGCCCAGAAAAAGTAGCTGTCGCTTGATCAACTTGCAAAGGCCAACAAAATTCAACCTAATAGCATAAAGAATTTGATGATTAAATAGATGAATCTGCAAGTTAGGAAAAGAAATCCAAATGGGAACAATAAGAGACTCTTCATTAACATCAAACATAGGCGTCCACTTCAAAATACGCATTTGACATTTGAAAATATAGAAAAAATGCCTATAAAAAATTATTCCATAATCAAGATCATTAGAAAGTTTAATCAGAACATGCCTCGCATCAATCAACCTAATATAAATATAACCAGATAAATTTAAGATGTGAAAAAAAAGAATGAATATCTTCCATATTAGGCTGTTTGAAGGAAATATTTCCAATCAAAGAACAAAAATAAAAGGCTCAGCTAATCTTTCAATATCAGCATCTGAAATCATAATCATCGAAGTACCTTTAAACATCATATGAACCAAATTTAGAGGAGGCTCAGTGGAAGAGTTCTTACTAGCTAAAGCATCTCTAAAAGATTTAGTAATAACAGGTAATCTAGAGGTACGATTACCCAAAAACTTTGATGCCCTAGCAAATCCATCAGCTCATGGGATTTACCCCAAGGATTGGAAGAAGTCAACGCCATGAGTCATGGTGCTGTGACCAAAATAGGTCGAGATCAGCCTAAGGCTGACAGCCTAAAGGGAATCCAAGAGAAAAAAATGTTCAAACACTTAGCAAGAAGCCAAAGCAATGATAACAACATATGAGGAATCCCGAAATCGCTGGTTAAGTTTTTTTTTAGTTTTTTATTTAATTTTTAGTTTTTTTAGTTTATTTAGTTTTTTTTAATTTTTTAAAATTTTTTAATTTTTTTATCTTTTTAGTTTTTTTATTTTTTTAGTCATTTTATTTTATTTTATTTTGTTTTATTTATTTTATTTTATTTTTTAGGGTTTAGGGTTTAAGGTTTAGGTTTTAGGGTTATTTTATTTTTACTTTAGGTTTAGGTTTTATTTTATTTAGGCTTTTATTTTATAGTTTTGTTTAGGTTTTTATTTATTTTATTTTATTTTAGTTTTTTTTTAGGTTTAGGTTTAGGTTTTAGTTTATGTTCTTATTTTATTTTATTATTTTATTTTAATTTGTTTTAAGTTTTTATTTATTTTATTTTTTAGGTTTTATTTAGTTTAGATTTAGGTTTTTAGCTTTTTAGGGTTTAGGGTTTAGGGTTTAGGTTTTATGGTTAGTTTATGGTTTAGGTTTTATGGTTTATGGTTTGGCATTTAGGGTTTAGGGTTAGGTTTTAGAGTTTAGGGTTTAGGGTTTAGGGTTTAGGGTTTTAGGGTTTAGGGTTTAGTGGTTTTTATGGTTTAGGGTTTAGGGTTTAGGGTTCAGGATTCAGGTTTAGGGTTTAGGTTTTAGTTTAGGGTTTAGAGTTTATGGTTGTTTTTTTAACATAGAATAAATTTAAATTCAACATTTCTTCTTTTTGATTTCATCAACCAAGTAACACACTAAGTTTTAGAAGACACAAGCAATAACATAGATAATAAATAGCACATAGAAAATCAAAACCTAGATAACTAGAACCATATCCAATTTAAAGCATAATTCCATAAGGCAGATCGAGCCTGGCCGTTTCTTCGCTTGTTCTCTTCCCATCAGAACCACCCTAGCCTCCTGAGTAGTAGGATCCTCCATCATATCCCCGATCTCTCCCTCTTCCACCACCACAGTTGTAACCTCCGTTGCTCCTCCTGCTTCCATAACCACCATTGCTACGACCACCACCTCCATATCCACCAACACCTCCAGATCCCCCACCACACTGTGATAATCGCCACCTCTACCTTCACCTTCACCACCAGATCAAGACTGAGTCTGGTTGACAGTGATTTTCCTGTTGTCATGGTTTTGCCCATTCTTAGGGTTTAGGTTTAAATTTAGGTTTATTAGGGTTTAAGGTCTAGGTTTTTTTTTTGAATTTATTTTTAGGTTTATTTTTAGGTTTAGGTTTTTATTTAGTTTTTATTTTATTTTATTTTATTTTAGGTTTATTTTATTTTATTTTACATTTAGTTTTTATTTTATTTAAGTTTTTATTCTTAAGTTTATTTTATTTAGTTTAGTTTAAGTTTTATTATTTTATTTTATTTAATTAGTTTATTTATTTTATTTTATAGGTTTAGGTTTAGTTTAGGTTTTATTTTATCTTTTATTTTAGGTTTATATTATTTATATTTTTAAGTTTATTTAGTTTAGCTTTAGGGCCCAAGATTTAGGGCCCAGAGCCTATTTAGGGCCCAGTTTAGGGCTCAGGGCCTTCCCAGGTTTAGGGCAGGGCCTGGGGCCTGAGCTCAGCTTTAGGCCTCAGGCCTCAGATTTAGGGGTTAGGGCCCAGGGTCATCTAGGCAGGTGGCCTAGTGGTAAGGCCTGGCTGTTTAAGGTTTAAAAGTGGGGTTTTAGGTTTATGGTCATAGATTTAGTGTAGTTTTTGGGTTTACCAGGGCCTGGGGTCAGTTTGGGGTTAGAGTTTAGGGTTTAGGGTTTAGGGTTTTGGTTCTTAGGTTTTAGGGTTAGTATAAGATTTAATGTTAGCTTAGGCTTTAGGGTTAGTTTAAGGTTTAGGGATTTTGTGGTTTAGGATTTAGTGTTAGTTTATGGTTTAAGATTTAGTGTAGGGTTTAGGGTTTTTTTGTGGAAAAAGTTAGAATTTTATTACAAGAAAAGAAAAATATACAATGTCCTTAAAAGTGATAAAGCTCAGAATTCTACCCCACATTGCGCTACAAAATACCTAAAGAGCTAAACCCTCATTTATGTACATTAGAAGAAAAAAAGAAAACAATGGTGAGTTTACTAAAATCCACAACTAAAAAGCATGAGAGGAAAATGACACATTCAAACAAAACAAAGCATGAAAATAGAAAAAGGTTGGGTCAGCAGCAGTTCATGATTCCTTTGAAAAAGCAAGAAAAGCAAGCTCCATAGCAACAATAGTAGGGATGACTGAGTTATGACCAGGCCTTTGGTAAAGTTTCAACCTATTATAGAATTCTGCAAAAACTCTACCAAGGAAAAAGTCATAGCTAAAAGGATAAGGATAAAGAGAGCAAAAGGAGAGAGTTGAGAAAGAATAGGCTCGGGCTAAGTTATGATCATCTCAAGGGGCAACAATGCATATGAGAATCCAAACTTCATAAGAAGTGTTACAATCATATGTAAAGCTACCAACCAAAGAGAGGTGGTGAGTAACATCAAAGCTATCATAGCCAGCATACTTGATAGCAGCAGCCATCCAAGGCAAGTAGTCCATAGTGATCAAGTCCTACACCAAACAAATAGAGAAAACAACTAGCCAATAGCCATTCAGTAGCCAACCCAAACTAAAATCCACAACAGGCCAATCACATAAAGCTAACAACCTAAAAGTTACAATGGGATCATTGGCCAAGCTAATGGAACCAAGCAGTAACACCACCAGCATACCTTAACAAGCCAACAACTAAGACCAGCACACATAAAAGGAAGCTAAAGGCAACCACCAACCACCATAAACTAAAAATCCCAATTCAGAAAGATCAGCAAAGGTTCGGTCAGCACAGCAAAAGGTTACAGCAAATTGTCCGAGAAGAAGAAAGAAAATCAACAAAGAGAAAGGCAGCCAACCAAAATTCCAAGGACAATTAAAAGTCCTCCTACCAAAGCAGCTAAGTAAAACATCCATAAGGCAGCCACCAGAGAAGAACCCATCATTAGTAACCAACGAAGGAAAGATCCCCATCAACCAAGCAAAAGCATAAAAACCATCAAAACACCACACAATAGAGAAACAATCAACCAATTGAACCAGCCAACATAGCCTCCTAGCCAATCACCATAGCAGCAGAAAACCCAAGTTAATGTAAAGACCAATAGTAACCATCAAACCAAAATCACCCAAGATAGTAAAAAATAAACCACCAAAAGTGCTAAACTAACCCAAAAATAATAACCAAACCCAAAGCTACTGCAGCCAAGAGAGAAAGGCTAAAATAAAAGGAGGACAAATCCAAAACCAAAAGAAACAAAATTGAATCAGTAAAACTGACCACCAAGCCTCAGTCAATAAGATAGAGAAAGTAATAGCCAAAAAAACTCCCACCATTCCAAAATAAAGCCATAACTAAACCACCAACAGTTCCCTAGATATGTAATCAACAGAATAGGAAAAAATAGCCAAAACACTAACCAATAACTAACTTAACCTAACACGCTAACCCAAATAGCCAACAAAACCACCCATTCAACAACCACAAAAGTAGATCCAAAATAGTTAAGTGAGCAACCAGCTTTAAAATGAGGCAAAACCCATACAGGAGGAAAAACCAATAGTAGAAAAAGCCATAACCCAATAAGAGGTTATCAAAAACAACCAAGGAAAAAATATGGTAAAAACCAAACTAGGCAGACAACAGCCACCACGTCAAAAAAACCAAATCAATCTAGGTTATAATGACAATAACCCCTAGAGAGTAAACACTAGGCTAACCCAAAAGTAAAAGGTCAAAAGTAACAACTAGCACCAGCCAAAGAGTGAAAATAAGTAAATAACCACAACCTAAAGAAGGTTGAACAAAGGGCAAACAAAAGTAAAGTCTCATAAAAAACTAACACAAAAGAAACCATGCCTAGAAATTATATTCTGAGATAAGACAATCTAATATTATTTAGATTAACCAAGCCTCTTAATAGATTAGGCAACATTTGGTTGTCAAATAAAGTGAACTTAGTTGAGTTGGCACTTAAATTAGCCAAGAAATCAGCACAAGCATTACATTCATGAAGGATGTGGGAAATTTCAAAATAAACTTGAGAAAGAAGATTTTTTGTATGATTAAGGAGATCAAATAATTCAATATTACCATTTTTATTGGAATTAAGCATGTCAAGATGTAAGAGAGCATCAACTTCAATCCAGATGTTGAGAAATCACTATTCAAACAAATTTCAAAAGCTTTACTAATAGCCATAAGCTCAGCAAAAATAACAGAATAGGCTTTGAGAGGATAGGAAAAAGCACAAATGACAGTACCTTTAGAATCTCTAAGGATACCACCACAACCATATTTATTAGAAGCTACATAACCATTAGTATTTACTTTAATCAAGTTGTCTTTAGGTTTGATCTAATGGATAATCCTAGCAACTTTATAAGGGTCCAAGCCAGGTAGAATGATACGTAATTTTTTAGCTACAAATTTATAGCCTCTAAAATAAATGTTACTAATAAGATTGGCATTAAACAGAGCATGAATTTTTTCTTTAGTTCTAGCAAGGATCATTTTATCATTCATAGGCGTGCCATGAAATTTAGCATCATTTTTATCCATCCAGATGAACTAGAAAGAGTAAGAGCAATTAAAAGTTTGATATGACCTTTCACAAGTTTTTTTGAAACAAACTTCAAGAAGTTGATATAAAGAAAGAGAACCATGAAAATGGTTGGAATTAAATAAATCATCATACCAAAGCCATAATTTAGAAGCAATAGCACCATTAACAATAACATGATTTACATTTTCAATATGAAAGCAACAATAATATTTTGATGGTAAATAAAACCCTTTAATCCAGAGCATATATCAATAGGAATAATGTTATTCAAAACCCTCCAAGCTAAAACTGAATAGGAAATGGAAATGATATTGTTCCAAAGTTTAATAAAGACTTTGGATTTTGCTTATCTCTAATAAAATTCCAAACCTCTTAAGAACAAAATCACCATTATAAGAAAGCTTAAAAGAATTTGATGTGAGTCACTATAGCACTCAAGAGGGGATATTTGGGTGATATTAAAAATTTTAAAACTTAAATCTTAGATTTTAATTTTTGGTAGGAAATTAATTTTTGATTTTATAATGACACGATATAATTCATAATGCAGCAAAAATAAAAGTACAGTAAAGTAAACAGAGATAATAGGCACATAATTTTTACTTCGCAAACCCCAAAACCATACGCCCACTAGCCACCTGGTTAGGAATCCACTAAATGCAAAAATAGCTTACAAATAGTACTCTCCTATAACGGGGTGAGTTCAACCCCTACAATAATATGTACTCTCCTTGAAAGGGGCGAGTACAACCCCAAAATAAATTTTACAGCACAAAAAGAAAAATACAAAATAATAAATTTTGATAAAATAAATCTCTCACAAATATATCAAGCTATCCAATGATCACTTACAACTTAAAATTTTTGGCAAGATAATATGCTCACTTAATATTGGAATAAATATCTTAAAGTGATCTTACTAAGATGTTTAAAATAATTTCAAAATTGTTTCACAATATTCTTTTACACAATAAAATAAATTTCAGCAAGGAATAATTTATTTTATTTTTAACAAAAAGATTCTTTCAATTAATGCTAATGATCACAAAGTACTCAAATAAAATGAGCATATGATAGATCTAAGTTTGCTAGTAAGCTTTTAATTAAAAAGAGAGATCTAGCAAATATAAAAATAATTTCAGCATAATAATTTATTTTTAAATGCTTAAAATATACTTCTAAAATAGATCTAAGAATAAATGATCTTTCAAAATAAGACTAAAGAAGAATAATTTCAAGAAACCAAAATAAATTTGTAGGAAGTTAAAATTTTCAGCAAGTTGAAATAGATCCTACAAACTATCACAAGAGTTTATCACAAAAAAAATGATTGAGAAACTTTGATGTGAAAAATAATGTCCAAAGACTAATCCACCAAAAAGTATAAATTGGAAAAAATAAATAGATGGTGAAAATAGCATGAACAACTAAAGAGGATTAAAATAAAGAAAACAAACTCAAGTAATTTGAGAAGGCTTGCTTAGTTGAAGATGTTGAAGCTTCCAAACCAAAGATTTGATCTTCCAATATTTGGAGAACACTTGGAAGAAAAATCTAAGAATTTTTCTCTTAAATTTGCTGGAGGGATTTGAATTTTGAATGAGGAATACTTTCATGAAGAGAATGAGGGCTATTTATAGGCAAGAAGATCATATTTTAAAAATATATCATGCAAACCTCATGTTATCATCTAATAATTTAATATTCAATAAAAATATAATTTATATTAAATAAATATTAAATTTAGCAGCCAAAATTTGGCTATTCACATGGGTAAGTCAAAAGTAATCAAATATGGCTCTTAATATATTCAAAGCATGTAGCATGCATTCATTATAAAAATCAGCTAATGTTTAGAAAATCATAATAAATTCAATTTCAATCAAAAGTGGGTCATGTAACCTCTTAAATTAAAGGAAAAAAAATCCAAGGAATCTTGGAGATGAAATCAGTATGAATTCTTTGATTAGAAAATGACTTTGGCTAAAATACAAAATTTTATATATTTTTTGTTATTTTGACATGTGACATTTAAAAATTATGATATAATTTATATATAATTATAAATATGTTAGTTATCTTATAACCAGCATATTAAATTAAAATACTTAATTATATTAATTAAATAAAATAATTATACTTAATAGTGTTTATCATTTATTACTTTGACAATTTTAATGCTATGTATGAAACATATAATTGAATGTTAATTAAATAAAGATTTATATAAATTAACCTCATTAAAATAATATGTTAAGTTGTGCAAATTGATTCATGCCAATGAACTCATATGAATAGTCATATAACCCAAAATATTGTATCTTGAGCTTCACAATATCCTTTTCATTCTTCTACTCTTGCAATTTCCTCAAACATATTATGAGATGTATTGGATATGTAATTAGCTATTGATATATCTAAAATACATAAAAATATTCATTAGAACATCCAAGCATTTGTTTGTTATCATCAAAATTAATCAATTGAACATGAGGCTAATTAAGCCAACAATCTCCCCTTTTGATGATGACAAACTAATGTTGGTATTGATTTTGATGAAGGTGCAAATTGACCTTTCATCATAGTTTTGAAAAAATTCTCTTAAAAAAAATTTATGCATAAGAGATGAATAATGTTGCTCCCCCTAAATCTATGCATGAAATAGACTTAATACTAACCAACATTTTACTCTTCTCCACCTTTTGACAACATCAAAAAGTGAGAACAAACTACATACAATTTTAAATATTAGGATCTAACATTCCAAGCATGCGTCTTAAAGTACAAAAATGTTCTTCTGGTGGGAGTTTTGTAAAAATATCTGCAATTTGTATATCGATACTAATGAAATTCATATTAACATGACCTTTCAAAACATGATCCCTAATAAAATGATGTATAATTTCTATATGCTTGGTGCGTGAGTGCTGGATAGGATTTTTAGTCAAACTAATAGCACTAGTATTATCACATTGAACAAGAATGTGATCTTGCTTAATACCAAAATCTTCTAATTATTGCTTTAACCAAAGGACCTGAGCAACACAACTACTGGCAGCTATGTACTCAACCTCAGCAGTGGATAAAGCTAAATAATTTTATTTCCTAGATGACCAAGACACAAGTGATGATCCTAAAAATGACATGTGCCAGATGTGCTTTTTCTATCTACTTTTCATCTTATAAAATCAACATTAGAATAAGCAACAAAATCACATGATAAAGAATTTTTAGGATACCATAAACCTAACCTAGTAGTGCCTATCAAATACCAAAGATACGCACCGCTATTAAATGAGATTCTTTCAGTTGGCCTATGAGCATAAATAAACAATAGCAAACATAATATCGTGCCTACTATAAAGAAGGTATAAAAGTGAACCTATAATTCTCTATAAAGTTTTCGATCAAAAATTTTCCTAATTCATCTAAATCCAATTTTATAGATGGGCTCATAAGAGTTTTACTAGATTTAAATCTTTCATGTCAAACTCTCAAGCAATTCATTTGTATACTTAGTTTGAAGATGAATGTGCCATTTTCTTGTTGCTTCACTTGAAGACCTAAGAAAAATTAAGTTCTCCCATCATACTCATTTCAAACTCTTTAGACATCAAAGATGAGAACTCATGGCATAAAGATTCATTTATACTTCCAAATAATATATCATCTACATACACTTGTACACAAATCATTATCTATGCTCTTAAGGAATAAGGTGGTATCTACTCTACCCTTTCTAAATCCATGATCTATCAAAAAGTTACTTAACCTATCATACCAAGCACGGGGAGCCTGTTTAAACCATATAAGGCTTTCTTTAATTTATACACATGATTTGGACAATCAAGGCCTCAAATCCAGATGGTTGCTCTACAAATACATTTTGGTCAATAAATCCATTCCAAAATGGACTTTTGACATCCATTTGAAAAAGTTTAAAATTTCTAAAACAAGCATAAGCAAGGAGTAACCTGATAGCTTCTAGTCTTGCTACGGGTGCAAAAGATTCTTCAAATCTATAACTTCAACTTTTGTGTACCCTTGTGAAACTAACCTAGCTTTATTTCTAACAATACAACCTCAATCATCTAGCTTATTCCTAAATATCCATTTTGTTCCAATGAGATTTTGATCTTGGGGTCTTGGGACTAATTCCCAAACATCGTTTCTTACAAATTGATTCAACTCCACTTCCATAGCAATAATCCAAAAATTATCATTTAATGCTTCTTCTAAATTTTTAGGTTCAACCTCAGATAAAAATGTTGAATGATCTACAACTTCTCTACAATGTCTTCTAGTCATAACTCCTTTTGAAGGATCTCCTATAATTAGTTCCTTTGGATGATTTTATTATATTTCTTTTCTTAGGCAATGAATCATCCATATTATCTTCTAAAGATATTTTCTTAAAATTATCAATCTCTTCATCAATCACTTTATTTCTAATAGGATCAATTAAATTTTCATCAAAAATAACATGTATTGATTCTTCTACAATCATTTTTCTTTTATTGAAAACTCTATAAGCTCTACTAGAAAGAGAGTATCGTAAGAAAATACCATCATTTGATTTGCAATCAAACCTAGCTAAATGATCTTTTCCATTATTCAAAATAAAGCATTTACATCCAAATACATGAAAGTGTTCAATCTTAAGCTTTTTTCCAAAAAGTAATTCATAGGGTGTCTTCTTCAAAATTGGTCTAAAATAGATCCTATTCATCACATGACATGCAGTATTTACTACTTCTGCCTAAAAATATTTTTGTAATTTATACTCATCAAGCATAGATCTACTTAATTCAATTAATATTCTATCTTTTCTCACTACTACTCCATTTTGTTGGGGAGTTCTAGGTGCAAAAAAATTATGTCTAATCCCATGTTCATCACAATAATCCTCAAATAATTTATTTTTAAATTTGCCACCATGATCGCTTGAACCCTATTAATCAAAAGGCCTTGTTCTCTTTGAATATATTTAGAAAACTTTCTAAACTCACCAAAAGATCATCCTTGTAAGTTACAAATAAAACCCAAGTATATCTAGAGAAATCATCAACAATCACAAAACCATAATTTTTTCCACCTAAGTAGTGTAATAGGACCAAATAAATCCATGTGCAATAATTCTAGAGGTCTAGAAGTAGAAACAATATTTTACTTTTAAATGAGCTTCTAGAATGCTTACCATGAATACATGCATCACAAACTTAGTTTGAATGAAAATTTAATTTAGGCAATCCAACTACTAAATCAAGTTTGGCAATTTTATTAAGTGTGCATGTTAATATGACATAGTCTCCTATGCCATAACCATATATCATCATGAGTGCTTTTAAAATAAAGTAAATTCAAATTCACATCATGAAAGATATCTAAATCAATGACATAAATATTTTTATATCTTTGTCCTATTAAGAAAACATTTTCATTATTTTTTTATAAAGCAACATGATGCATGAAATACTACATTCAAACCTTTATCACATAATTGAATAATAGAAATTAAATTATGTTTTAATCCTTCTACTAGAAAAACTTTATCTAAAGTGATAGAATTCTTAAAAATAGAACCAATTCCAATGATCTTTCCTTTTGCATTATCTCCATATGTAACAAATCCTCCATCACTTGATTCTAAAGTTGTGAATTTATCTTTATCTCCCATCATATGTCTTGAACATCCACTGTCCAAGTACCACATGCCTTCTTTGATTTTGCTTTGAAGGCATTCCTACAAAAGAAACTCACATGTTAACTTTTGGAACCCAAACATGTTTGGGTCCACATTCTACATTTGAAGCAAGATATCTAGCATGTGTGGTTTGTGTAGTGCTTGTACCTTTTGGTACCCATACATAAGATGATTGCTTAGTGTTTCGTAATTTACGTGCATTGCAGTCAAATGAAATATGCCCTTTCTATCACAATAGTTGCGCCAAACATTAGTGTTTGCAAATGACTGAACCGATATTATAAGGTATATGAGTGGGATGTATGATGCAAATAATTTATATTAAATATTTTTCTTGATGAAGTATTATAATGAACTTGTGATTTCAAACATAATTCTAATCTTGATTTTAACAAGATATTCTCTCTTCAAGTTTTCATACAAGTAAGAAACAATTTAAAGAAGTATTTTTACTTTTTAAATTATCACATTCATTTTTAAATCACAAAAATGCATATCTAAATTTTATGTTCTTTTCTAAGGTTTTGTATTTTCTTTTAATTTTTTATATTGAATAACTAAATCATTAAAAGCATCATCTAATTCATCATAAGGTATATCATCACATACCTCTTGAGAATCTAAGCCGATTCTCCATTTTCCATAAGACATATGTTGACCTCTTCATCTTATGAGCAAGTACTTGATTCATTTGAATTTGGATTGGCCCATAAAGCCATCTTCTTCTTCTTATGGTACTTTTCTCTTCATATTTTTTCTTCTTTTCACATCAATCTCCTTCTTCTTTGATTCACAAGTTACGACAATCACCTCTTATGTGTCCGGGCTTTTACAAATGGTAGAAAATGATCCCTCACCGTAGGAAATTTTTTAGTTGAAAATTTATAGTTTTTAGAATTTTGATACCTTTGATTCTTATTCCTTAGCAAGTTCCCAAGCCTTTTGGATAGCATGACCACTTCATCACTATCACCATCCGAGCTTGAGGTGTTATGCTCATCACTATCAACTTGTAATGCAATGGCTTTTCCTTTCTCCTTCTCCTTTTGTTGAGTTATCCATCTTATCCCTTTGATTAATAACCGCTTCATGTGCTATCAAAGAACCCAAAAGCGATCAAGTGGATAAGTAGATAAATCCTTAGCTTCACTAATAGCTATTATTTATTCTTTTTGGAAGACATCTAAGAATCTTATAGACTAAGTCTTGATTCTATATTTTTTCCAAGGAATGAAATGTGTTAATTATTTTCATGAATCTAGTATACATATCAGAAATAGATTCAGAAGGAGACATGAAATAACTCATATTCATGAATAAGTCTATTTAAGTGAGCATCTTTAGCTTCACTAGTTCCTTCATAAGTTATAATGAGTTTATCCCATATTTCTTTTGTTGTACTTAACATAGAAATTTTCATGTAATCATCAGGTAATAAAGCACAATGTAAAGTATTACAAGCCGCATTTAATTCAAAGTTCTCTTTCATGACCATTCCTCAAAAGGTTTTTTACTTTAATTTCATTTACTTCTATGGGTGTATGATATTGATGTGTCAACATATACCACATGCATGCATCTTGACCTCTTAAAATGTACTAATTCTATTTTTCCAATAGTCAAATGGTACACTCTAAAGTGGAGGTCTATGGATTGTCCCTGTATTGAACCCTTTGGAAACTTTTAGTGAAAAGATCTACTCTTGGATGTTAAGCTAAAAAGAGCCACGATACCAGTGAGTCATATAGCACCCAAGAGTGAATTGGGTGATATTAAAATTTTAAAACTTAAATCTTAGATTTTAATTTTTAGAAGAAAATTAATTTTTGATTTTATAATGACAAGATACAATTCTTAATGCAATAAAAATAAAAGTACAGTAAAGGAAAGAGAGACAATAGGCACACAATTTTTACATGGTTTGGCCAAACCCCAAAATCAGCCTACATCCACTAGCCACGGCTAGAATCCACTAAATGCAAAATAGCTTACAAATAGTACTCTAACAGGCAGTACAACCCCTACAACAATATGTACTCTCTAGAAAGTGAGTATAACCCCAAAATAAATTTTCTAAAGACAAAAAGAAAAATACAAAATAATTAATTTTGATAAAATAAATCTCTCACAAATATACCAAGTTGTCCAATGATCTCACAACTTATAAATGATCACTTACAAATTAAAATTTTTGGTAAGATAATATGCTCACTTAATATTGAAATAAATAACTTAAAGTGATCTTGCTAGGATGTTAAAAAATGATTTCAAAATAATTTCACAATATTCTTTTACACAATAAAATAAATTTCACAAAGGAATAATTTATTTTATTATTACCAAAAAGATTCTTTCTATTAATGCTAATGATCACAAAGTACTTAAAAATGAGTATATGATATATCTAACTATGCTAGTAAGCTTTTAATTAAAAAGAGAGATCTAGCAAATATAAAAATAATTTTAGCAAAATAATTTATTTTTAAATGCTTCAAAATATACTTCTAAAGTAGATCTAAGAATTAATGATCTTTCAAAATAAGACTAATGAAGAAATATTTCAAGAAACCAAAATAAATTTGTAGGAAATTAAAATTTTCAACAAGTTGAAATAGATCCTACAAACTATCACAAGAGTTTATCACAAAAAAATGATGATTGAAACTTTGATGTAAAAATAATGTCCAAAGACTAATCCCAAAAAAGTATAAATTGGAAAGAATGAATAGATGGTGAAAATAGCATGAACAACTAAAGAGGATTAAAACCAAGAAAACAAACTCAAATAATTTGAGAAGGCTTGCTTAGTTATATTCATATCTGATTTCATCTCCAATGGATTCCTTGGATTTTTTCCTTTAATTTAAGAGGTTACATGACCCACTTTTGATTAAAATTGACTTTATTATGATTTTCTAAACATTAGATGATTTTTATAATGAATGCATGCTTATTTGTGTAAAAAATTTATTATTATATTTTGTTTAATTTTATTTTAATTTATTTATTAATTATTTATTTATTTACAATTATTTATGGTTATTTTAAATTAAGTAAATATTGGTTTATTTATTTAGTTTATTTTTTTTTACTTATTTATTTTACTTTTAATTTTATTTTAGTTTTATTTTATTTTCTTTAGTTTAGTTTATTTATTTTTTAAATATTTATCTGTTTAGGTTTTATTTTATATTTCTATTTTTAGGTTATTTCTTTTATTTTTTATTTTATTTTATTTTTAAATTTTAGCTTTATTTTATTTTTATTTTATCCACGCTTAGGTTTCTATTTATTTATTTAGGTTTAGGTTTTTGGTTTATTTTATTTATTTTAAGTTTTATTTTTAGTTTAAATTTAATATTTTTATTTCATTTTATTTAATCATTTAAATTTAGATTTGTTTATTTTAGAATGGGATTTTACATATTTTAGTTTAATTTATTTAGGTTTTAATTTTATTTTATTTTTATTTTAGGTTTAGTTTTAAAGGGAGGTTTATTTTTTATTTGATTTTAGTTTAGGTTTTATTTAGTTTTATTTTAAATTAAGGCTTATTTTATTTTAGTATGTTTAGTTTTATTTTATTTATGTTTTATTCTCAAGTTTATTTTATTTCTTAGTTTAATCAAGTTATTTATTATTTTAATATATTTAATTTATTTTACAGTTAGGTTTTTAGTAGCATTTCGTTATTTATTTTATTTAGGTTTAACTTTATTTATTTTATTTTATTTTATGCTGTTTTTCGGTTTTTCTTTGGATTTTAGTTTAGAGTTAGTTAGTATAAATTTTTATGGAAATGGTATTTTATGTAGCCTTTGGTTTAAGTTAGGTTAGCCATTTTAGGTTTGGATGATTGGTTATTTTAAAAGGTTTAAGCAATAGGATATTAGAGTTGGGGTTTAGTTTTAAAAATTTAATTTATGATTTAGGGTTTAGAGAATTTTTTTGATTTTTTAAAAAAATTTAAAAACCATTAAATAATTTATTTAGTTTGTTTTTTTTTATTTATTTTGATTTTTTTTTAACTTATTTGGGGTTGTTTTTTTTATTTTATTTAGTTTTTATTTATTACTTAGGTTTTATTTTATTTATTGCAGTTTAGTTTTCTTTTTTTTGGTTTATGTTTATTTTTTTTTTATTTTTTAGGTTTAGGCTATGTTTTTATTTTAGGTTTATTTAGGTTTATTTTAGGTTTTATTTTTTTTAGTTTAGGTTTAGATTTATTTTTATTATTATATTTTATTTTAATTTTATGTTTTATTTAGTTTATTTGTTTACATTTAAGTTTTATTTATTTTGTTTAGATTTTATTTTAGGTTTTTTATTTTGTTTATTTTATTTTTATTTAGGTTTAGGTTTTTTTAATTTTGGGGTTATTTTATTTATTTATTTTAGATTACAAAATTAGTTTTATTTATTTATTTTATTTATTTATTTATTATTCCATTTTATTTATTTATTCATAGGTTATTAAGTTTATTTTCTTTAGAAAGTATTATTTAATTTTTTAAATTTATTTTAATTTATTTTATTTTTTTTGGATCTTGAAATATTTGTAATTAAATATTTGAGTATTAATTTATTTATTAGGTTTTTGTTAGGTTTTTGATAGGTATAGTGGTATTATAGTGGTTTGGTGGGAAATTTATTAGGGTTGATTTTTGGTTGGGTTAGGATATTGGTTATTTAAATTTAAGAAATTAGGTTTAGCTTTATTAATGAAATTATTTATTATTTTATTTATTTATTTATTTTATTTTCTTTTATTTTAGTTTATATTTTTAGTGGTTTTTTTTATTTATTTAGTTTTATATTTTAGGTTTATGTTTTTAGTTAAGTTTTATTTTATTTTATTTTTATTTAAGCCATTTTATTTTAGCTTTATTTATTTTAATTTCTTTAGGTTTTAGTTTTTTTATTTATTTTTTACATTTTATTATTTTAATTTAGGTTTAGTTTATTTTTAGTTTATTTTATTTTTTTTAGTTTATTTAAAGTTTTTTGATTAGGTTTTGGTTTATTTATTAGTTTAGGTTTATTTTAATTATTTATTTTATTTTATTTTAGGTTTAGGTTTTAGTTTAGATTTTTTATTAAATTAAGTTTATTTTAAGATTTATTTTAGGTTGTTTATTTAGTATTTTATTTTAATTTTATTTTATTTTATTTATTTTACATTTAGTTTTATTTTATTTATATTTTATTGTTTATTTTTATTTTAGTTTTTTATTTATTTTATTTTAGTTTATTTTTTAATAATTTATTTTTACACATTTTAAATTTTTTATGTTTAGTTTAATTTAGTATTTATTTTATTTAGGTTTAGGTTTTATTTATTTATTTATTATTTTAAGTTTTTATTTTAGCTTTGGTTTGGTTTAGGGTTTGGGTTAGGTTTATTTTGTGGTTGGTTTTATAGTTATGATCAAGTTTTTAGGCTAGTTTATGATTGAGAGTATTAGGATTTTATTTTATTTATTTAGGTTATGCTTTATTTATGTTTTAAGGATTTTTTTTATTTTAAATTAGTGTTTAGGGCTCAGGGTATCATAATTTTAGGGTTTATTTAAGGTATTATTTTCAGATTTTGTTTTAAAAACATTTAAGCAAAATTCATCAAGGTTTATAGTCATTTTATTTTATAATTTTATTTTAGTTTATTTTATTTTTTATTTTATTTAGTTTTTTATTTTATTTTTTATTTTTGTGTTTTGTTTTATTTTATTTTATTCAAGTTTATTATTTATTCTTTATTTTTTTATTTTAAATTTTTTTTATTTTAGGTTTGGTTTGGTTTGGGTTTTGGTTTGGGTTTCTAGATATTTGGGTTTAGGTTTGGGTTAGTTTTTTCTGGTTTAGGGTTTAGGTTTATGGTTTATGGTTTTGAGTTTAATTTCTAGTTTTGGATTTAGGGTTTGGGTTTAAGTTTTTTTTCTTTATGTTTAGTTTTGGTTTTCTTTTAAATAGAGAACAAATTCAAAATCAACATTTTATTTTGATTTCCCATAAGTAACCGTCGGATTAGTCATTCTTCAATTTATCCAATTCCCATCAGAACCACTGTAGCCTCTAGAGTAGCGGGATCCACCACATATGCCCTATCTCTCCCTCTGCCACCAACACAACTATAACCATTGTCACTCCTCCGGCCTCCACAACCACCACTACTTCGACCATCACATCCAAATCCACCAGCACCTCCAGATCCCTCACCACCACTATAATAAATGCCACCTCCACCTTTGCCTCCACGATTTAGGCAGCACGGTTGGATGATGTTCTTACCAGGTTACTTCATTTTAGGGTTTATGTTTATTAGGTTTTAGGGTTTAGTTTTATTTTTTAATTTATTTAGTACCTTTAGGTTTAGGTTTAGGGTTTGTGGTTTAGGGTTAGGGTGTAGTCTTTAGGATTTAGGTTTTAATGTTTAAGGTTTCAAGTTTTTTTCCTTCAGGGTTTTAAGGTTTAAGGTTAGGGTTTAGGGTTTTAGGGTTTAGCATTTAGGGTTAGGTTTTAGGGTTTAGGGTTTAAGGTTTAGTACTTAGGTTTTAGGGTTTAGGGTTTTGATGGTTTATGGTTTAGGGTTTAGTGTTTAGGGTTTATGATTTAGGGTTAGCTTATAGTTTATGATTAGTTTAGGGTTTAGGGTTTAAGCTTTAGGGTTTAGGGTTTATTATGTTTTATGGTTTAGGGTTTAGGGTTAGGGTTTAGGGTTAAGGTTTAGGGTTTAAGGTTTAGGGTTTAGGGTTTAGGGTTTAAGGTTATAGGTTTAGGGTTTAGGGTTTAGCAATTAGGGTTTATGGTTTTGTTTAAATTAAGTAAACCTGTTGGTTTAGGTTTATTTAGTTTATTTTTTATTTACTTAGGTTTATTTACATTTAATTTTTATTTAGGTTTATTTTTTATTTTTATTTAGTTTAGTTTATTTATTTTAAGTTTTTTTATTTTAGTTTAAGTTTTTTATTTTAGTCTATTTTTTAGGTTTAGGTTTAGTTTAGGTTTATTTTTTAGTGCAATTTTATTTTTATTTTATTTTTTTAGCTTTAGGCTTTATTTTATTTTTAATTTTTAGGTCCACATTTAGGTTTTTGTTTTATTTATTTAGGTTTTGGTTTTTGGTTTTTATTTTAGGCTTATTTTTAAGTTTTATTTTTTAGTTTAGGTTTAGGTTTATTTTAGTTTATTTTATTTTATTTAATTTAGGTTTAGATTTAGATTTTGTTTATTTTAGGATTAGGTTTAGGTTTTATTTATTTTAGTTTAGTTTATTTTAGTTTAGGTTTAGTTTTATTTTATTTTTATTTTAGGTTTAGATTTTTTTAGTTTAGGGTTTAGGTTTTATTTTTTATCTTAAGGTTTATTTTTCAGGTTTAGGTTTTTATGTAGTTTTTATTTTATATTATTTCAGGCTTATTTTATTTTTATTTTATGTTTAGTTTTTATTTTATTTATGTTTTTTATTCTCAAGTTTATTTAATTTTTTTAGTTTAATTTAAGTTTTTATTTATTTTATTTTAGTATATTTTATTTTATTTTTTGGTTTCAGTTTAGGTTTTAGTTTAGGTTTTTATTTCATTTTATTATTTTATTTTATTTAAGTTTAACTTTATTTATTTATTTTATTTTTATGGTTTATTTAATTTTTTTCCTGGTTTTTAGGTTTTTAGGGTTTAGGTTTTAGGGTTTAGAGTTAAGGTTTGGGGTTTAGGGTTTAGGGTCTAGGGTTGTAGGTTCCATGGTTTAGGGTTTAGGGTTTAGGGTTTTGATTTCAAGGTTTAGGCTTTTAGGGTTTAAGGTTTAGGGTTTAGGGTTTAGGATTAGTTTAGGGTTTTAGATGAGTTTAGGGTTTAGGTTTTAGGGTTAAAGGTTTTTTAAGTTTTAGGGATTAGGGTTTAGGGTTGTAGGGTTTAGGGTTTAGGGTTTAGGGTTAGTGGTTAATTTTATGGTTTAGGATTTAGGGTTTAGAATTTAGGGTTTAGGTTTTATTTAAAAAAATTAAGTAAACCATTAGGTTTAGGTTTATTTAGTTTGTTTTTTTTATTTATTTGAGTTTTTATATTTATTTAGGTTTCTTTTTTTATTTTTATTTAGTTTAGTTTATTTATTACTTAAGTTTTATTTTTATTTTATTGTTTAGGTTTAGATTTTCTTTTTTTTTAGGTTTCGTTACTTTTATTTTATTTTTTTTAGGTTTAGGCTTTATGTTTTATTTTAGGTTTATTTTTAGGTTTTATTTTTTAGGTTTAGATTTATTTTTAGTTTATTAAATTTTATTTAGTTTATGTTTAGGTTTAGTTTATTTTTGGTTTAGGTTTAGGTTTTATTTATTTTTGTTTAGTTTATTTTAGTTTAGGTTTAGGCTTAATTTATTTATTTTTTTTTTTATTTGAGGTTTAGGTTTTTTTTAGTTTTAGGGTTAGGTATTATTTTTATTTATTTTTAGGATTATTTATTAGGTTTAAGTTTTTATTTAGTTTTAATTTTATTTTATTTTAGGTCAATTTTATTCTTATGTTTTGTTTATTTTTTATTTCATTTAGGTTTTCTATTCTTAGGTTTATTTTGTCTTTTAGTTTAGTTTTGTTATTTTACTATTTTATTTTAGCTTATTTTTACTTTTTATTTTATTTTATTTTTAGGATTACGTTTAGGTTTTAGTTTAGGTTTTTATGTTATTTAATTTTTAATTTTATTTGAGTTTATGTTTATTTATTTATTTTATTATTAGGTTTTATTTAGTTTAGGTTTAGGTTTTTAGGATTTTAGGGCATAGGGTTTAGGGTTTAGGGTTTAGGGTTTTAGGGTTTATGGTTTAGGGTTAAAGTTTATGGTTTAGGATTTAGGGTTTAGTGTTTAGGCTATAGGGTTTAGGGTTTTGAGGGTTTAGGGTTTAGGGTTTAGGGTTTAGGATTTAGGGCTTTTGGTTTTATTTTAATTTAAGTAAATTATTAGGTTTAGCTTTATTTAATTAATTTAGCTTATTTTTTATTTATTTTAGTTTATTTTTATTTTACTTTTATTTAGTTTATTTTTTTATTTTAGTTTTATTCATTTTAGTTTAGGTTTTTTATTTTAGTTTAGTTTTTAGGTTTAGGTTTAGGTTTAGGTTTATGTTTTAGTTAAGTTTTATTTTTATTTTATTTTTTAGGTTTAAGTTTCATTTTTTATATTTAAGTGCTAGTTGAGGTATTTATTTTATTTTATTTAGGTTTAGGTTTTAGGTTTTTTTTAGGTTTATTTTTACATTTTTTTATTTAATTTAGGTTTGGTTTATTTTTAGTTTATTTTACTTTTTTTAGTTTAGGTTTAGGTTAAGGTTTAGTTTTTTTTTAGGATTAGGTTTTGGTTTTATTTATTTTAGTTTAGGTTTAGGTTTATTTTACTTTGTTTATTTTATTTTTATTTTAGGTTTAGGTTTTTTTTTTAGTTTAGGGTTTAGGTTTTAATTTTTATTAAATTTAAGTTTTATTTTAAGATTTACTTTTTAAGTTTAAGTTTTTATTTAGTTTTATTTTATTTTATTTTAGGTTTATTTTATTTTTATTTTACATTTAGTTTTCTTTTATTTATATTTTTTTACTTAAGTTTTTTTTAGTTTAGTTTTGGTTTTTATTTATTTTATTTTAGGTTGTTTTTATTAGTTTATTTTATTTCATATTTAAGTTTAGGTTTAGGTTTTAGGTTAAAATTTTATTTTAATTTAATATTTTATTTTATTTAGGTTTAGGTTTTTTATTTAGTTTATTTTTATATTTTATTTAGGTTTAGTTTAGGTATTTAGGATTTTTGGTTTTTGGTTTAGGGTTTAGGGTTTAGGCTATAGCATTTTAGGGTTTAGCATTTATTATTAGGGTTTAGTGTTTAGGGTTTAGGGTTTAGGGTTTAGTGTTTATGATTTCGGGTTTAGGGTTTTTTAGGGTTTAGGATTATGGTTTAGGGTTTAGGGTTTAGGGTTAGCTTAGGGTTTAGGGTTTATGGATTTGTGTTTATGCTTTAGGGTTTATGGTTTTATGATTTAGGGCTTAGGTTTAGGGTTAGTTTATGGTTTAGGTTTAGTGTTTTAGGGTTTAGGGTTTAGGTTTAGTAATTAGGTTTAGGGTTTAGGTTAGTTTAGGCTTTAGGGTTTAGGGTTTATTTTGGGGTTTAGGGTTTAGATTTTAGGATTTTGTTTTTAAAAATAATTAAGTAAACTAGTATGTCTAGGTTTATGTAGTTTATTTTAGGTTTCTTTTTTTATTTTTATTTAGTTTAGTTTATTTATTACTTAAGTTTTATTTTTATTTTATTGTTTAGGTTTAGATTTTCTTTTTTTTTTAGGCTTACGTTCAGCTTTTTATTTTATTTTTTTAGGTTTAGGCTTTATGTTTTTATTTTAGGTTTATTTTTAGGTTTTATTTTTTTAGTTTAGGTTTAGATTTATTTTTAGTTTATTAAATTTTATTTAGTTTATGTTTAGGTTTAGTTTATTTTTGGTTTAGGTTTAGGTTTTATTTATTTTTTGTTTAGTTTATTTTAGTTTAGGTTTAATTTATTTATTTTTTTTTTTTTATTTGAGGTTTAGGTTTTTTTTAGTTTTAGGGTTAGGTATTATTTTTATTTATTTTTAGGATTATTTATTAGGTTTAAGTTTTTATTTAGTTTTAATTTTATTTTATTTTAGGTCAATTTTATTCTTATGTTTTGTTTATTTTTTATTTCATTTAGGTTTCTATTCTTAGGTTTATTTGTCTTTAGTTTAGTTTTTGTTATTTTACTATTTTATTTTAGTTTATTTTTACTATTTATTTTATTTTATTTTTAGGATTACGTTTAGGTTTTAGTTTAGGTTTTTATGTTATTTAATTTTTAATTTTATTTGAGTTTATGTTTATTTATTTATTTTATTATTAGGTTTTATTTAGTTTAGGTTTAGGTTTTTAGGATTTTAGGGCATAGGGTTTAGGGTTTAGGGTTTAGGGTTTTAGGGTTTAGGGTTTAGGGTTAAAGTTTAGGGTTTAGTGTTTAAGCTTTAGGGTTTAGGGTTTTGAGGGTTTAGGGTTTAGGGTTTAGGGTTTAGGATTTAGGGCTTTTGGTTTTATTTTAATTTAAGTAAATTAGTAGGTTTAGCTTTATTTAATTTATTTAATTTATTTTTTATTTATTTTAGTTTATTTTTATTTTTATTTTTATTTAGTTTATTTTTTTTATTTTAGTTTTATTCATTTTAGTTTAGGTTTTTTATTTTAGTTTAGTTTTTAGGTTTAGGTTTAGGTTTAGGTTTATGTTTTAGTTAAGTTTTATTTTTATTTTATTTTTTAGGTTTAAGTTTCATTTTTTATATTTAGGTGCTAGTTTAGGTATTTATTTTAATTTTTTTAGGTTTAGGTTTTAGGTTTTTTTTTAGGTTTATTTTTACATTTTATTATTTAATTTAGGTTTAGGTTTATTTTTAGTTTATTTTATTTTTTTTAGTTTAGGTTTAGGTTAAGGTTTAGTTTTTTTTAGGATTAGGTTTTGGTTTTATTTATTTTAGTTTAGGTTTAGGTTTATTTTACTTTGTTTATTTTATTTTTATTTTAGGTTTAGGTTTTTTTAGTTTAGGGTTTAGGTTTTAATTTTTATTAAATTTAAGTTTTATTTTAAGATTTATTTTTTAAGTTTAAGTTTTTATTTAGTTTTTATTTTATTTTATTTTAGGTTTATTTTATTTTTATTTTACATTTAGTTTTTCTTTTATTTATATTTTTTACTTAAGTTTTTTTTAGTTTAGTTTTGGTTTTTATTTATTTTATTTTAGGTTGTTTTTATTAGTTTATTTTATTTCATATTTAAGTTTAGGTTTAGGTTTTAGGTTACAATTTTATTTATTTTTATATTTTATTTAGGTTTAGTTTAGGTATTTAGGATTTTTGGTTTTTGGTTTAGGGTTTAGGGTTTAGGGTATAGCATTTTAGGGTTTAGCATTTATTATTAGGGTTTAGGGTTTAGGGTTTAGGGTTTAGGGTTTAGTGTTTATGATTTCGGGTTTAGGGTTTTTAGGGTTTAGGGATTAGGGTTTAGGGTTTAGGGTTTAGGGTTAGCTTAGGGTTTAGGGTTTATGGATTTGTGTTTATGCTTTAGGGTTTATGGTTTTTATGATTTAGGGCTTAGGGTTTAGGGTTAGTTTATGGTTTAAGGTTTAGTGTTTTAGGGTTTAGGGTTTAGGGTTTAGGGTTTAGGGATTAGGGTTTAGGGTTTAGGGTTAGTTTAGGCTTTAGGGTTTAGGGTTTATTTTGGGGTTTAGGGTTTAGATTTTAGGATTTTGTTTTTAAAAATAATTAAGTAAACTAGTATGTCTAGGTTTATGTAGTTTATTTTATTTTATAATTTTATTTAGTTTAGTTTTTATTTTTTATTTTTATTTAGTTGTGTTTTTATTTTTTATTTTTATTTAAGTTTTTGTTTTATTTTATTTTATTTTATTCAGGTTTAAGTTTTATTTATTTTTTTATTATTAGGTTTTATTTAGTATAGGTTTAGGTTTTTAAGTTTTTAGGGTTTAGGGTTTAGGGTTTAGGGTTTAGGATTTCGGGTTATAGGGTTTAGGGTTGTAGGTTTTAGGGTTAGGGTTTATAATTTTAGGGCTTAGGGTTTAGGGTTTAGGGTTTAGGGTTTATGGTTTCAGGTTTAGGGTTTCTAGTTTTTAGGATTTAGGGTTTAGGGTTTAAGTTTTAGTTCTAGGGTTCAGGTTGTAGTCTAGGGTTTAGGGTTTTTGGGTTTTCTTTAAACAGAGAACAAATTCAAAATCAACATTTCTTATTTTTGATTTCATCAACCAAGTAACACACCAAGTTTTATAAAACACAAGCAACGACCGGGACAAAAATGAGCTCGCATAGAGCAAATTAAAAATTCTAGATAACTAGAACTATCTCTACTGTAAAGACAGTTCCATAAGTAGCAAATCAGTTTAGTCATTCTTCAATTTCTCCAATTCCCATCAGAACCACCGTAGCCTCTAGAGTCGCAAGATCCACCATATATGCCCTATCTCTCCCTCTGCCACCATCACAACTATAACCACTGTCACTCCTCACTCCACCCCACTCCAACCATCACATCCTCGGATCCCTCACCACCACTTTAATAGCACCACCTCCACCTTTGCCTCCCTTTGTCGATTTAGGGAGCACGGTTGGCAGGATGTTCTTATCAGGTTTTGCCCATTCTTAGGGTTTATGTTTATTAGGTTTTAGGGTTTAGTTTAATTTTTTAATTTATTTAGTTACTTTAGGTTTAGGTTTAGGGTTTGGGGTTTAGGTTATGGTTTAGGCTTTAGGATTTAGGGTTTATTGTTTAAGGTTTCAGGTTTTATTTTCAGGGTTTTAGGGTTTAAGGTTAGGGTTTAGGGTTTTAGGGTTTAGGGTTTAGGGTTAGGTTATAGGCTTTAGGGTTTAAATTTTAGTACTTAGGTTTTAGGGGTTAGGGTTTTGATGGTTTATGGTTTAGGTTTAGGGTTTATGATTTAGGGTTAGCTTAGAGTTTAGGATTAGTTTAGGTTTTAGGGTTTAAGCTTTAGGGTTTAGGGTTTAGGGTTTTTTAGGGATTAGGGTTTTTGGATTTAGGGTTAGGGTTTAGGGTTTAGGGTTAGTTTAGGGTTTGTGTTTTAGGGTTGTAGGTTTAGGGTTGTATGTTTTTTGTTTAGGGTTTTGGGTTAGTTTAATGGATTAGGGTTTAGGGTTTTTTTTAATTAAGTAAACCAGTAGGTTTAGGTTTATTTAGTTTATTTAGTTTTTATTTATTTATTTTAGTTTATTTTTGTTTTTTATTTTTATTTAGATTTATTTTTTATTTTTCTTTAGTTTAGTTTATTTATTTTAGGTTTTTTATTTTTATTTTGGTTTTTTACTTTAGTTTATTCTATAGGTTTAGGTTTATGTTTATTTCTTAGTTTACTTTTATTTTTATTTTATTTTTTATTTTTAGGTTTAGGTTTAGGTTTTCATTTTATTTTTTTAGGTTTAGGTTTTAGGTTTCTATTTTAAGTTTATTTTTAGGTTTTATTTTTTAGTTTAGGTTTAGTTTTATTTTATCTAGATTAGGGTTTAGGATTTAGGTTTAGGGTTTATTTATTTTCATTTAGGTTTAGGGTTTATTTATTTTCATTTAGTTTATTTTAGTTTAGGTTTACGTTTATTTTATTTTTATTTTAGGTTTAGGTTCTTTTTTTTAGTTTAGGGTTTAGATTTATTTTTTTAAATTTATTTTTAGGTTTATTTCTTAGGTTTAGATTTTTAATTAAGTTTTATTTTATTTTCTTCTAGGTTTATTTTCTTTATATTTTACATTTAGTTTTTATTTTATTTAGATTTTTTATTCTTATGATTTTTTTATTTTTTTTAGTTTAGTTTAGGTTTTTATTTGTTGTATTTTAGTTTTTTTTATTTCTTGTTTTAGGTTTAGGTTTAGGTTTTAGTTTAGGTTTAGGTTTTAGTTTTGGTTTTTATTTATTTTATTTTATTATTTTATTTAGGTTTAGGTTTCTTTATTTATTTCATTTTTAGGTTTTATTTAGTTTAAGTTTAGGTTTTTAGGTTTTTAAGGGTTATGATTTAGGCTTTCCAGTTTATGGTTTAGGGTTTAAGGTTCAGGGTTTAGGGTTTAGGGTTTTAATGTTTAGAGTTTAGGGTTTAGGGTTATTGGTTCAGGGTTCAGCGTGTAGGTTAGGGTTCTGTTTTCAATTTTTTTAATGTTTTTATCTTTTTCAAATTAAGTAAACTGGTACGTTTAGGTTTATTTAGTTTATTTTTTATTTATTTAAGTTTATTTTGTTTTTTATTTTTATTTAGGTTTATTTTTATTTTATTTAGTTTAGTTTATTTATTTTGGGTTTATTTATTTTAGTTTAGGTTTTTTATTTTAGTTTATTTTTTAGGTTCATGTTTAGGCTTTGGTTTATTTTTTAGTTTAGTTTTATTTTTATTTTATTTTTTAGGTTTAAGTTTTATTTTTTTATTTTTAGGTTTAGGTTTAGGTTTTTATTTTATTTTTTTAGGTTTAGTTTTAGATTTTTATTTTAGGTTTATTTTTAGGTTTTATTATTTAGTTTAGGTTTAGGTTTATTATTAGTAATTTTATTTTATTTAGGGTTTAGGTTTAGGTTATGTTTAGTTTATTTTAGGTTTAGGTTTTATTTATTTTAGTTTAGTTTATTTTAGTTTAGGTTTAGGTTAATTTTATTTTTATTTTAGGTTTAGGTTTTATTTTTTTTTAGTTTAGGGTTTAGGTTTTATTTTTATATTTATTTTTTAGGTTTAGGGTTTTATTTAGTTTTTATTTTAATTTATTTGAAGTTTATTTTATTTTTATTTTAGGTTTATTTTTTATTTTATTTAGGTTTTGTATTTTTTTAGTTTAGTTTAGGTTTTTATTTATTTTATTTTAGTTTAGTTTTTATTTTTTTTTCTTTTTAAGTTTAGGTTTAGGTTTAGGTTTAGGTGTCGGTTTTAGTTTAGTTTTTATTTTATTTTATTTTTTATTTAGTGATTTAGAGAGGGAAACATCATGGCCATCATTGCCAGCATACCTCTTGTAGCCCATCATCCCAAGTCCATCATCTTGCAAGGTACTCCTTCAGTAGTAGACATAATAGCCGACCACAAAGCTACCAAAACAAATAAGATAAGGTAGAAAATCAACCAACCATCGAGGGACGACAAGATCTGATTGGAAACACCACCAAAGCCATCACCAAAGAGGAATAACAACATCAAAGGAAGCAAGCATCATGACCTTGACAACATAAACCAAAAAAACCAAGACCACAATAACAACAACAACAACAACAAGCCTTTATCCCACTAAATGGGGTCGGCTACATGAATCATTCGTCTCCATTATGTCTTATTATGTGTCAAATTCTCATTTAATTCAAGTATACTAAGGTCATTTTTTATACATCTTAAACAAGTCTTTTTAGGTGTATCTCTACCTTTCTTAACATAAGGAAAATCTAATGCATCTACTCTCCTAACCGGGTCATCGGATGGCCGATGCTTTATGTGGCCAAACCATCTAAGGCGACTCTCTCTAATCTTAGCTACCACTGGAGCGACTCAAACTTTTTCCCGAACGTACTCATTTCGCATTTTATCTCTAAGATTAAAGCCACTCATCCACCTGAGCATCCTCATCTCTGTAACACTTAACTTAGTCTTATGCTTCTCTTGTTGGCCAACATTACGCCATAAGTCATTGCGGTCTTACCACTAGCTTATAAAATTTTCCCTTATGTTTAAGTGGAACTTCTCTATCACACAGCAGGCCAGATACATTCCTCCACTTCAACCATCCAACTTGAATTCCACTAATAACATCTCCATCTATTTCACCATTATTTTTAACAATAGAGCCTAAATATCTCGTTCACTCTTATTAATAACTTGTTCACCTAATGTCAAAACACTACCATTAGAACTCTAAAAATTACACTCCATATATTCAATTTTAGATCTACTTAAATGAAAACCTTTAGACTCTAATATTGACCTCCATAATTCAAGTTTCTCTTGGACTCCCTCTCTAGTCTTATCAACAAGAAGAATGTCATCAACAAAAAGCAAACACCAAGGTACATCTTCCTATAAATGCTTAGTAAGAACATCCATAACTAAAGCAAAAAAGATAAAGGCTTAAAGATGATCCTTGATGTAATCCAATTGAAATGGGAAAATATTTTTTCAATCCTCCTTGTGTTTGGACACAAGTAATAGCTCTAGTATACATATCCTTAATGACTTGAATATAACCAATATTAACTCCTTCCTATTCTAGAACTCTCCAAAGAACATCTCTGTAAACTTGATCATAAGCTTTCCCTAAATCAATAAATATCATATGTAAATCCTCCTTACTTTCTCTATACTTTTCCATCAAACCTCTTAACAAATGTATAGCATCCATAGTAGATCTACTTGGCATGAAACCAAACTGATTGTGAGAAACTTTTGTATCACATCATAACCTATGCTTAATTTCTCTCTCCCATAATTTTAATGTATGAAAGATTAACTTAATTCCTCTATAATTTGCACACTCTTATGTATCACCTTTATTATTAAATATAGGAACCAACAAACTCTTTCTCCACTCATCTGGCATCTTTTTAGTCTTTAAAATAACATTAAAAATTTTTGTAGGCCAAGAAATTCCTTGATCTCCTAAACATTTCCACACTTCTATTGGAATATCATCAGGTCCTACTGCTTTTCCATATTTCATTTTCCTTAAAGCTTCTCTAACTTCAGATTTACTAATATGATGATAAAAATAAAATTCTCTATTTTTGTTTAGGGTATTAAGGTTGCTAAAATCAATCGTACATTCAGATCCTTCATTGAAAAGTTTATCAAAATATCTCATCCACCTATTTCAATATCCTTTTCTAAGAAAAGCACTTTATAATCTTCATCCTTAATACACCTCACTTGAACTAGGACTTTACGTCTCCTGTCTCTTTGATTGGCTAACTTATATATACATCTTTCACTTTCTTTGGAATCTAATCTATTGTATAAATCACTAGAAGCCAAATTTTTTGCATCATATATTGCTTTCTTAGAATCTACACAGCCCACTTTATATCTTTCCCAATTCTCAAAGTTTTATTATTTCTTATCTTTTCTTGCACACTCTGACTCCACCACCACCTATTTTTATTAAAAGAAGCTTTTCCTTTTGATTCTCTAAGCACATATTTAGAAACTTGCTTAATTTCACTTACTACTTTTTCTCACATAACATTAGCTTCTTTATGAACATCCCAAATTCTAAGCTCTTATAGTTTGCTCTTAAAAATATTTTTATTTGTGTTCTTTAAGTATCCCCATCTAATCCTAGGATAATAATTTGATTTATTTTTCCTCTTCCATTCTTTCATCTTAAAATCTAAAACTAACAATCGATGTTGGGTACTTAAACTTTCACTTGAAAAAACCAAGACCAAAAAGAAAAAACACAAGAGTTCATGTCTTCCACAAGCAAACATGAAAGGCAGCAAGGTTGTCACCCAAACTAGAAAAAGGGAAGCAGTAGAAGCCAAGAGAAGGGAACCATAGTAAGAGCAGGCATCAAATGACACCAATAGAGCGGGAAAGAAAAGCCAAAATAGCCACCCATCCAACCAACCCAGCTAGCCAAAACAGCCAACCAACATAGCCTGCCAGCCAACCACCATAGCAACAGGAAATGCAAATCAATGAAAAGACCAACATCATCCATCATGCCAAAACCTCCCAAGACAACCAAGAAAATGGTAGAAGTAAACATCCACATCTACCAAACCCAACCAAAGCAATAAAAATTCTAATTCAGGTGAGGTGAATAGCTAGCCAAAAATAAAATGGAGCAAAGACCAGTAAGACAGACTAAAATCCATCCATCAGGAGCAACAAACAGTACAACAAGAACACCACCAAAGACAACTGCGAAAAGGAAGAGAAATATCAATGAGTGCAAGCATCATAACCACAGCCAAGTTAGGCACCAATACACCAAACCAAGTCACCAGATCCTAAAGCAAAACAATAGCCACTAAATAGCCATCAACCATCAGACCCAAAATAAAAACAAAAATAAAGCATCTATAGCTAAAAGAGGAAGACCATTATAAGAAGAGATTGAAACCATAACCAAAAGAAATAAACTCAAACTAGCAAAACTGACCACCAAAACCAAATACACAAAAAAGAAGAAATAACAGTCAATAAATAACCTCTACCTTATGAAATCCAATCCAAAATTAGGCCACCAATAACCCCTCCGATCTTCCACCAATAGAAGAGGAGCCTAACAACCAACCAAATCAAGAGCAAATTTTACCTAGCTAACCACCATAGCAGCAGAAAATTCAACTCATTTAAGGAAGCAACCACTTAGATATGGAAAATCCCATACAAAAAATACAGGCAACGCCACCACCCAAATGAATGTCACAAAAAATAACCAAATAATACAAATCACCCAGAAAACAAAATACCAGCCAAAAAAAGCCAAACACCGGCATAAAGATAGAACAACCGTGTAGCAACCAGCCAACCCAAAACCAAGATCTCAAAAACAAAACCTAGCACAGCCCCAAGAGTAAAAATATGTAAATGGCCACAACCTAAAGAGGGTTTAACAAAGGGGAACCAAACGCAATGGCTCATAAAAAACAAATAGAAAAAACCAAGCCAAGAAAATTATAATCTGAGATAAGGTAATCCAGTGTTATCCAGATTGACCAAACCCCTTAAAGGTTTAGGCAAATTTTGATTGTCAAATAAGTGAAATCAGTTAAGTTGGAACCTAAAGTAGCCAAGAAATTAGCACAAGCATTACCTTCATGAAGGATATGGGAAATTTTATAACGAACTTGAGAAAGAAGATTTTTAGTATGATTGAGAAGATAAAATAAATCAGCATTTTCTATTCTATTAGAGTTTAACATGTCAAGAAGCAAGAACACAACAACTTTAATCTAGATGTTGAGGAAACCTTTATTCAAACAAATTTCAATAGCTTTATTGATAGCCATAATCTCAACATAAATAACAGAATGGGCTTTGAGAGGATAGGCAAAAGAACAAATGATAGTATCTTTAGAATACCTAAGAGTACCACCACAACAATATTTAGTGGAAGCAACAAACTCATCAGTATTCACTCTAATCATAATTTCTTTGGGTTTGATCCAATGGATAATCCTAACTCTTTTATAAGAATCAACATTAAGCAGAATGATACCAAATTTTTTATCCATAAATTTATAGCCTCTAAAATGAATGTTCCTAATAAGATTAGCATTAAACAAAGCATGAATTTTTTTCTTTGGCTCTAGCTAAGATCCTTTTATGGATCACAGGAATACCATGATATTTAGCATCATTTTTGTACATCCAGATGAACCAGATAAGAGTAATGGAAACTAGAGCTTTGATATGACCTTTCATAGTTTTTTCAAAATAGACTTCAAGAAGTTGATATATGGAAAGAGAGCCATGAAAGAAGTTGATATTAAATAAATCATCATACCATAACCATAATTTAGAAGAAATAGCACCATTGATAAAAAGATGTATACCATTTTCAATATGGAAGCAACAATAGCACTTTGAAGGCAAATAAAACCCTTTATTCTAGAGTAAAGAGTCTATAGGAACAAAGTTATTCAAAATCCTCCAAGCTAAAACCAAATAAGAAATGGGAATGATATTGTTCCAAAGTTTATTGAAAACATTAGAGGAGTTTTACTTATCTCTAATAAAATTCCAAACCTCTTTTAAAAAAAAATCATCATTGTAAGAAAGCTTAAAGAGAATTTGGCCAGGTTTGTTAGAGAAAATAAGGATATTTCTAAAGTTATCTAAAAGAGAAATATGGATATAATTCTCAAGTTTGTTTTCGGTCCAAGTGTTATTATGCAAGAAAGAGTTTACTTTGATAGCTGCAGTAGAGTTGGTAGATAAATGGGAGTCAATAAGGCCATTGCCAATCTAATTATCTTGACAAATGAAAGAAGAACCCAATGAATACCCTAAGATATTAAGGGTTCAGCAACCCATTTAATGGAGTAAAGCATTTTCCAAATCAGAGAGTCACCAACTTTATAAGTACAGATAAGAGGGTGTTTACCTTGGCAATATTTCTTCATCATAAAATTAGCCCAAAGGCTATCATTCTTTCTAAAATTCCAGCTTATGAGAGAAGGCATTAGCTTCAATTGGTTTTAACCGAGACCATCTTCACCCAAGGGACCACAGTTTATGCCAAGACGTCCAATGCATTCTTTTAATAGAATTATTGGATCCCCAAAAAAATTTATTAAGCAAGATATCAATTCTTATAAGAGAAGCATTAGTGGGGATAAAAATTTGAATCAAATAAAGATTCATTGAATTGATAGTGCTTTTAAGAATAGTGAGCTGCCACCAAAGGAAAGTAAATGATATTCTCAAACATAAATTTTATTTAAAATTTATTGAATTAACTCATCAAAATGATTGGATCATTTCAATGCTTTAAAAAGAGGTGCACCAAAGTACTTAAGAGGAAAGTGTTGATGTTTAAAGTTAGTGATATGCAAGATTTGATTAATTTCATTATTGGAGATGCTTGAAGAAGTAATAAAATAGTTTTTGTTATCATTGATAGATAGACCACTTTCTCAACCAAATTTATTTAAAAAAATCTTGAGATTCTTGATTTGATGAATAGAAGCATTGCAGAAAATAATGAAATCATCTCAGAAAACTTAAATGAGAAATAGAATACCACTAAGAGTTATATACATACTAGGATTATTTAAGAATTGATCATTGATGCTCCTAGATAAGTACTCAACAATAAAAATAAATAAGGCAAAAGATAGAGGATCCCCTTGTCTTAGGTCATGGGAAAAAGGAAAGAAGCCTAAGGCTTCCCCCATTAAGCAAAATAGAAAACAAGGCATTATTAATACAATTTTTAATAAGAAATGTAAATTTATCAGAAAACCCAAATAAATTTAGAATATGGATAAGGAAATCCCAAGAGGTATTATCAAAAGCTTTTATAAATTTTGATTTGGATATAATGTTGCCACCTCTTATCTTAGCATTTAAATCATGTATTAATTCTTGAGCAAGAAGAATATTATCAAAAATAGATCTACCTCTAACAAAATCAGTTTGGCTTAGAGAGATAATCCTATGAAGCAAAGGGCTAAGCCTGTTGGTTAGAATTTTAAAAATAAGATTATTGAAAAAGGTGCAAAGACTAATAGTTCTAAAATCACTCCAATAGTCTAGATTATCTTTCTTAGGTATGAGAATAATAGAAGTGCTAGAAAAATATATAGGAGAAGGATTACTATTAAAAAAATCAACCACAGCCTCAACCAAATCATTTTTAATAATAAACCAGTATTATTGAAAAAATTGGGTTGTGAAACCCTCTGGACCAACAATAGAATCTATGTTCATGCTATTAGAACTTTAAAAATTTAGTCTTCATTATGTACAATAGTAAGCAACGCATTGTCATTATTATTTATAATAGAAGGAATCAAGTGTGATTTAGAAATAGCTTCATAAGAGCAACTCTTATTAAGCATATTTCTAAAGTAATTAATGGTCGAATCCTTAATATCATTATTCTCCGTAATCCATTCTCCATTGTCATCATTAATTTTTTGAATAATATTTAAAGATCTCTTTTTATTAACTAATGCATGGAAATATCTAGTATTTTTGTCACCATCCGTAATATGTTTGCTAGCAGGTTTTGGTGTCAATAAGACTCTTCCATATATTGAAAATTAACAAGTTTATCTTTCGCCTCAATCAAGTCCTTAATCTTAGTAGGACCAGACATAACAGCGACTTCAAGATCATAAACCAATTTTTCCATTTCTTTGATATTGGAAAAAAGGTTTTTAAAATAATGCTTGTTCCACAAACCTAGATTTTGTTTAAGTCTTTTAAGCTTTAACCAAAATCTATCCCCATAATCAAATTGTCGATGTAAGGGAGCTTTCCAATTATTATACAATATTAAAGAAATCAATATCAGTCCACATGTTCTAAAAATCTAAAATGAAAGAAATTTTTAATCTATTAGTGTTATCTTTAATAGAAACCAAAAAAGGTGCATGATCCATAAGGTTCACGCTTAAATGATCGACAAAAAAAGTAATAGGCCATTGAGTAATCCATTGAGTATTAAAAAGAATCTGGTCCAACCCTTGCCAAATTCTAGAGTTTTGCTAAGTAAAATTTGAACCCTTAAAGCATATATAAATCAAATTGCAATCAAGGATCATATTGGAAAATTCTTCCAATAAATGAATACTAGGAAAGCAACCACCTCTTCATTCAAAAGAGAATAAAATATTGTTGAAATCCCCACCAACAAACCACTGTTTATTGACAGAGGTAGCAAAATTCTCAAATATTCCCAAAGATGATTTCTACTAGATCTATTACAAGATGAATAGACAAAAGAGCCCAAAACACAATAGTCACCATAAGATATTTTAGCATTGACAACTTGTTGAAAATCATCAAGAATAGAAACCTCCACAAAATTATTCCAAAAATACTAAATTTTATTACTAACATTAGAGAAAAATTTATTGAAACCGATCATTCTAGCAACATGGTTAATTTTATTTGCATGAATAAGAGGCTCCAAAATAATAAGTAAAGAAATATTATGAATACGACAAAGGTTTCTAATACGGTTACAAATAGAGACAGTATCAATTTCTCTAACATTCCAAACAAACAAACTAAAACATAAGGAAGTAAAAAAAAAAGGTGTTAAGAAAAGGTTAATTAAGAGAGGAGAGGGAGGCCACAGTAGATCTGGTGTTATTGTACCATATGGGAGGGATGTTTTTAATAATTTCTTTTTTAGCATGAAAGGTTTCGGAACCATTTCCTTTTCCCATAGAATCATCATCCGAGATGGATTTAGCAACATTAGTCATAGATTTAGGGGAAGTCTCTTATATAGAAGTGAGTTCTCCTTCTTCCAAGCCATTAAAATTTATTAAAGTTAAATGAGTATCGGGTATAGCAAGCGAGGGAGCCGAAATAGATTTATTAAGAAGGAAAGTGTTAACATCTAGCCCTTCTTCTTCAATAGTCAGATTATTAGACAAAACCAAATATGTTTGAGAATTTAAATCATTCTGAAGTAAATTATAGTCAAGTTTTTCAAACTTGAGAAATCAAATCCATATTATCCATTGAATTCAAATGATGCATAAAATTGATATCCTCATTAATATTTTCAATTAAAGTTTCATTTTCATCAATAAAAATTGGTAAGGATGCAGGGATCGACTTAGAGAAAAAAGAATCATCATACAAAAGCTTAGAGATATTATTATTTTTCACATTATAAACCTTCAATTGCACAAAAGAAATAAGATGTAAAACAACCTTATTAGGAACATTCAATGAATCCTTTTTTTTAATTAACTTTTTGGAATCCAATGAGAATCATGCCAAACAACTGTCAAGCAGTGGCTAGAAAGCCAAAAATGAGAGGGGAAAAGGAGAATCGCTAGATCATGAGGTTAAGGGCTCAGGCTACGGGTGGGTTTAGGTTTAGGTTTTAAATAGTTTTAGTTTAGTTTATTTTATTATTTTTTAGTTTATTTTAGGTTTATTTTATTTTAGGTTTAGGTTTTAGGGTTTGGGGTTTATGGTTTAGGGTTTAGGGTTTAGGGTTTAGATTTTAGGGTTTAGGGTTTAGGATTTAGGGTTTTAGCGCTTAGGGTTAAGGGTTTAAGGTTTAGGGTTTAGGGTTTATAGGGTTTAGGGTTTAGGGTTTAGGGTTTAGGTTTTAGGTTAAGGGTTTATGTTTTTTTTTGTTTTAACAGAGAACAAATTCATATTCAACATTTCTTCTTTTTGATTTCATCAACCAAGTAACAGACTATTGAAATCACTTTTGGAGTGAGTTCTCAAGCTCCTCTTCTTAGACCTAGGAACCTTCTAGACACTAAGGTTTCTTTAGTCATGAGACACTCCTACATTTTAGGTGAACACTTGACCTAAGCATAGAGACTTTGAAGTATTAATCATAGGATTAGGCCATGCCTTAAGTACATAGGAAAATCACCAACCCTATAGCCCAAACCCAATCCATGTACACAATCTTAAATTCAATTCAGATCCAAATTTCCAACCACACCTCAAACTCAATTCCAAATGATTGAAACCCAAGATCAATTCCAAACTTGAAAACCTTCCCTAGCCCTTTAATCAACCTTCAAGAACTTAGCCAAATTTCCATCCAAATTCATTCCAAACTTAATTGATTTTTTATAAATCAATTGTACCTTCAGTTATCTTCTCAAATATAAATGAAATATAAATTCAAGTAGCCAAAATAAAATCCAAAATCAAATCAAAACCTAATTTAAACCATTTAAGACATTTCCTTCAACTTGGCCAAAACCCATCTAAATCAAGCCAAAATCAATAGATTTTCTTTTGAATCAATCATTCCTTCAATCATCTATCCAAATATAAATGAAACTTATAATCTTCTAGTCAAACCAAAATCAACCCAAGTCAAACCCAACCTAGCCCATTTGATTTGAAACATTCAAATGAACCAAAACTCATTTGAATCCAAACCAATTGCAATTGAATTTATATAGCAACATCAAATTTATATATAAACTCAACTAAATCAAACTCAACCCGAAATCAAGCCAACTAAATCCAATTGGTTAACTAGACCCAAACTGGCAATTTGACCTACATGAACTAAAATCCAATTCAATCCAACTCAAAGTGAATTAAGCTAATCCAAAATTTATGTCATGATTATTGATCACCCTAGGATGATCAATTGATATAAATTAGGTCAAACCAAGTCAACCTAGCCCATTGACCAAGTTAACCCTCTAGCCTAAATGAACCCAAACTAGCCAAATTACAACCTAAGCTAAATCCATTGAAACCAATGATTCAAATCAACACAAAATCAACATTTAAACATGACTTGACCTTCAATTAAGCAAAACCTAGCCCAATTATACCTCTTGACCCAAGTTGACCCTTTATGTCAATTTAGGTCAACTTGGACTTAATTTGGATTTAATTTGGTTTGATCTAATTTGAACCTTTATGTTAATTGACCCAAATTAAATCCATATTAAATAATACCAAAGCATGAAATGCTCTCCAAATAGTCATATGAACTTGACCTAACCCTTGGTTTGACCCAATTTGACCAATTGGTCAACCTAACCCATTTTGATCCAATTTGACCCAAATGGATAAAATTGAGCCAAACCTAACTAAATGAACTCCAAATGACATGAAATTTGGTCCAACTCACTTTTGACTCATTTCAAATCAGCCTAAATCAAATTCAATGCAAAATGATCACTCTAGCCTTGGGTTAGGGGTATCACATAAGATAATATAGCTATGTAAAGTCATTTCTCTTCCTTGGCCACTTAGCACTCATCCATAGGTCCACTTAGGCTCCAAGAACACTGTCCAACCTGATCCAAGAGGTGGTTGGGTCTACCATGACTCATGGGGAGGGGAAATCATCTCCCCAACCACATTAGAAGACATAGCATGAAGGACCTCCATTTCCCTTTGCTAGGACACCCTCTTGTCCTTCATAGTAGCCACCTCTCATGCCTTGGACAACCAAATTAAGCCACCTAAGAAGAATCCCAACCACCCCAAGCCAAGGACACCCAATTGGAGCCAATAATCACCATGAATGAGGTCATTTTTGGCCATTGCAAGTAGATAGGAAATAGAGAGGCAAAAACCCTACCTCACACACTCATTTTAGTCTTCTAAAGCTCCCAAACCAACCATCAACCATTCTCACCTAGTTTTTGAGCAAAATCTATCAAAATCAAGTGGATTCTGATAAGGAAGCGGTGACCATTCATGGATACATTATTTTGAAGTGAAGTAAGAGTCAGAACCCATTCCAAAGCTTCTTCTATCCTCAGGAGTGCGCTTGGATCATCACCGCCATAGAAAACCATTCAACAACCATAGTCGGCCTTAGGTTCTTTTATTTTTGATTATTTTTGCTCAATTTTAGAAATTTTCTTTAGCAAGGGTTAATTAATGGTTAAATTGGTTGTCTTAATATGATTTGATTGTCCTTAAGAATTAATTTAATTGATTGAAATCACATGTTTATGATTATTCATTTCTTTCAAATCATGTTAAATCATGTATGTCATTTAAAATCGTACATTCATCTTTTCAAAATTAATTAAATCAAATGGTTTTCCTTTATGTCAAGCTTACATGTGTTGATTTATTTTAAAATATGTGTGGCTATTATCACTATTAAATCCAAACATATATTCTAAAGCTTAGAAATGAATGGTTACATATGCTATGAATGCTAGTTATAAATACATAGGAGATGTATGTGATTATAGCTTAAATGTATGAAATGAAGCTCCTTTCCTTTTATTCATTTTTTGATTTATATAAGTGAGAATGTTAATGGGTATATAGTCTGGACATCCTGGGAATACAAAGCTTTAGTTAGCCCCAAGGAAGTCATTTGATTACCTCACTTCCTTGGTTTAACAATGGCATATACTCCATTTTCTTTCATTCTTCTGGATTTCAATTCTAGAATTTGGATGAGGCTTTAATTCATATACATAAATGATTCAATTAAATTAAATATCATTTTTTGCATGATTTTCATTCTCCAAATTATGAATACATGTGTATCTATCTAAGAAAAGTGATATATAGTCTGGACATCCTAGGAATATAAGGCTTTAGCCAACCCTAAGGAGGTCATTTGACTACCACAGTTCTCTAGTTTAACAAAGGCACATACTTGCTTATGTCTTTTATACATACATGTGTGTATTTAATTAGAGACTAGTAATCCTTCCTTTTTAATCAAAATACATGCATTTGCAATTTTTCTAGTGATTGAATTAATTTATTATGTGATTTGGAGCTCTCTTTCTTATGTTCATGCATGTAAATTTACATATGGTTTGAATGTATGGTATATAGTCTGGACATCCCAAGAATATGAGGCTTTAGCTAGCCCCAAGGAGGTAATTTGATTACCTCACTTCCCTAGTTAACAATGACATGTACATGTTTAATTTTATCCCTATGTATTTTTTGTATAAGAATTTAGATAGAGCCTTAAATTAATATGATAAAATAGTTCAATCAAAGGGGAAATATAAAGCTTCAAATGTACATACTCACATCCATCATTCAAGTGTGATAAAATATATTGTATGTGTAGGTATACTTAAGACTTAACCATATGCATGTTACATGTGATGGAAATGAATGATTTAGCATGTGTCATGTGATAGTATTTCGATTAGATTAATCTTGAGAAGCCTTTCACATTGAATAGAATTATTTAAAGAGAACCTAAACTTAGTATTAATCTAAAATGTGTAATAAGCTATTCATTAAAGAGAACTAAATAAAAATAACATGCTTTAGAAAGTGGTTTAAGGTAGGGATGAAATTGGGTAACCACTTTTCTTCAATTTACAACACTTAGTTGCTAGGTGTAGGTCATATGAAACAAAAGCAAACATAAATCAAAACTTGTGAATCAATTAAAGCACTTGAAGTGAAACCACCCTTTAAGTTGAATCGTTCTACACTTAGAAAATCATAAATCTAAAGCCTAGTCCATTAGATTAAGTCACCACTTCTAGCCTTATGTTAGGACGGTGCATGGTGTGATGTATGTTTTATTTTTTGATGTATTATTTTAGATTAGATGTTAGGGTACATGTTTTGTAGACTGGATGGTAGGCCGTGATTAGCCTAATCATGTTTTTTATAGGGGATTATATTTAAGGGGCTACTTAAAAATAAATATCAATGCTCTCTTTGCAAGTTGCTTATGCCTCTAAGCATAATCCAAGTTAAGAAAGGTGGGTTTTGTTACCCATGTGCAGGGTGCTAAGTCTAAATTATAAATATAATTGCTTGGGTTGTATGTGTGTTTAGCTAACACCTATCTTGTAGGTGTAGTTAGATTTACTTTTCTCATTTTTAATGTAATTTTAAATTATGAATTAAGATTAGTTCTATGAGGGTATAAGGAAGAGCATTGGCTAGAAGGCTTTGTCCTAGGAGGCCATGTGATGCCTTTGAAGTGGAGCAAACAAAATCAATGGAGGAAGATACATGAAGACATGAAGACTTGAAGACCCCCCATATTATTTATCATTTGTAAATTGCAAATTATTCTTATATGTACCACGTTGTATAAGGGTAGAGCTCAGCTACCCATTTTTCTTTTCATGTTGTACGGCAGCACCCTACCGCACTGGCCTATTATTCTTTTATGTTAGCTATAAAAATGGTTCGATGTTGTGTTTAAAGTTCACAAGTAAGATGGCTTGCATTTCTTAGTTTCCTTATATGTTTGATGTTTGAATGTGTGGCCTGGAATGTGATTAGGCTCTTAGAAAAAAAATTAACCTTTCTACCCAACTACAACTCATAACTAAAGTTTTAAGCAATTCATAACCTCACATAAAGCCTAGGAAATAAATCAAGATAATTAGAAGATTTAGCAACCCCTTAGCTGAATATTGAATGGCCAACAATATGCAATCATATTATTTCGCTCTTGAAAATAGAGGATTTACATCCTTGCATGATAGTGGAATTCTTGACTTGTGAGGGCATCCCTTGTGTTGGAAAATACCCCTTTCTTATTGATTTAGCCAACAACCTTATTTTATCATGCATGTAGGCATCAAAATCCAAAAGCCTATGTCAAAATGAAGCATCAAAATAAATAAAATTTAAAAAGATTTTGCACTAGACTAAGTCATATGCTCATACCACTCATGCTCTAGTCTCTAAGGGAGTGGTTTTAAGAACTTTAGTTTCTTTATAATTAAAAATTAGCCTAACTAATCTTACAAATCATATGACAAAGACTTCATCGATTTAAAGCATAGGAGGAGTTAGCTGGCTGCCACTCTAGGCAGTTGTAAGTCCAGCAGTCGGACAATTTATCCTCCCTTATGGAGTTAAACCATATGCACATTTTCGCTTAGATTTAGGCCTCGCTTTGGCTTATGCTAAAGCTCCATAGATTTAAGATCTGAGGTGGTTATTTTTTTTGACCCTTAAGCATAAATCCTCACCTCTTAGGCATCCCACAATCTTGTGTTGTTGGATTACAAGTCCTAGTTTTCTAATGAAATGTCAACTTTAACATTATTGATCTTCTATTTAATTTCAAAATTATAAAGCCAAATTATAGGATAGGTTCAAATGCTCATCAAGTTTCCTAGTATAAAGAGCATTCCCTACTTGTTTCCTTTGGCTTCGATAATAAGTCTTCTCCTTGGGTTTTCCCACTTGATTTTCCAACTAATCCTTTGATAGTCTAGCCTTGAAATCATTGAAGAATTTAATTGATACTTTAATCGAGGTTATTCATAAGTGATTCACATCCCTTAAGATGTAATTAACAATGGAGGCTAGCCTCCATAGGGAACTTAATGAACCCGACTTAATATAATCACTGTTTTACTTTTCCATGTAAAGTAGGGGAAAGATCTTTAGTACATTCGAAGACCCATCATGCCTTTAGAGTCCTTATTAAGTGATTATGTCCATTACATGGTGATGATTTCTATCTTTTGAGATACTGCAACTTTTCTTAATATCATACCTGATCATTTTAATAAGTTCCCCCTAAGATCTGTGTGGTGTCCCACATCTAAAAAATAAACACCACAGATTTTTCTAGCTACTCCACTGGGGAGGGTTTCTCTCTCCATCTCTAATAGCAATTATTGTCTCCAAACATCTATAGTGGACTTGTATTTTATATGATTCCAAGACTATCTTTCTTTTCTTTGGCACTTAGCCTATTTTATCCTTAGGTTGAGCTAGCTAACATCCTTTAGCTTTTAAGACCTCACTCCATGTAGGTCTTAAAAGCCATATTGGGTTCCCCAATAGGTAAATAAAAATTTTAATTAACTAAAGGACATGACTAAAATTTAGAACCTCTTTACCATTCTCTTGGTGAGGCAAGTTTCATTTCATACTTAAGAAATTAAACTCTTTAAAAAAATATAATTTCAAATAACACTTCTCAAATTAAAATTCACATGAAAAAATATCTACATTTAAAGATAACCACACCTCTTGCAAAAATATCCATGATTGTTACGTGGAGGTTCTTTTAAAAATTTAAAATCAAATAATTTTAAAATCCTTTTTGAAAAAGCACATATTTCAAAATAGTAATCTCCATTCAACACACCTAAGCTTGTTGAATGAAGATTTTATTTTCAAATAAGATCATGACATAGAATTAAAATTTCATTTAGCACATCCTACATGTGCTAAGTTGGAATTTCTCTTTTCAAAGGCAACATCACACACAAATATCCCATCTTTGAAAATAAAAAAAATATATAATTGATTTCCATTCAACATACCTAAATTTGTTAACTGGAAGTCCCCTTTTCCATCACTAAAAATTAAAACACATTTAAATTCCATTTTACATACCCAAATTTGTCAAATAAGAATTCCCTTTTTCAAAATCAAAATCAAATTGGGCTCTGCTTAACATACCTACATTTGCTAAGTAGAGTTCCCTTTTTAAAATAACAAAAAAATCAAAAACACTTGAACACCATTTGACATACCCAAATTGTTCTAATGACAGCCCCACCATTTTAAAATTGAAAATAATTTGAACTTTATTTAACATATTGAACTTTATTTAACATACCACATTTGTTAAATAGAAGTTCTCTTTTTTCAGAACAAAATGAAACAAACACATCAAACACACTTGAGCCCTACTTAATATACCGAGTTTGTTAATTAAGGGTCTCATTTTTCAAAATCAAATCAAAATACATCAAACACATTGGGCATCACTTAGCATACCAAAATTTTCTAAGCAAGGATCCCATTTCAAATCGAATTCAATACACATGACACACATCATCGCAAATAACAAAAATGCATTCAAAAATTATTTTCAAACATGCACTTGTATCTCATTTAGCATACATAAATTTTCTAAGTGAAGATTCCAAAATCAAATCCAAAACAAATTCAATTGACCCTCCATTTAGCATACCCAAATTTGTTAAATGAGGGTCCAAAATATACAATCAAATTTAATTGAAAGCTAATGGAAGCATCAATTAAGAGCCTCTCCAAAACATTTGAACCTCATTTAACATACCTAAATTTGTTGAATATGGGTTCTAAATTTAAGTCATTTTCAAAGTCACTCCTTTTGTGGTGAAAAATTTCTAATATGGGAGTCACCTTTCAAATCTATTGGGAGAAATGAAAGAGGTAAGCCTATAGAAATTCATCTTTTTAAGATGCCATGTAGATCCACAAATGTACTTATTCAAGTGATCGAGTACATCATCAAGGAAATAGTGTACTATCTTGAAAGATAGAAGTCAATGGCCTTTAATTGACCTAATCACCTCAATAAGGACTCCTAAGGATGATGATCTGCCAGAGATTCTTACCCTACTTTACATGGAAAAGTAAAGCAGGGTTTATTTTAAATTGAGTTCGTTAAGTTTCCTATAAGCGCAAGTCCCTATAGTTAATTACATCCTAAGAAATGGTGATTCCTTAGGAAAACACTATATTAAGTTAAATTATTATTATCTTCAAAGATTTCAATAGGAAAGGACTATCAATCGATTGGTTCATTTTTGAAGATCAAATGAGATTGATCAAAGAAGGGGGGGGGGTTATTATCGAAGCCAAAATGAAAGATAAGCAAGAGATGCTCATGAGGTTATGAAACTTAACAAGGATCTCAAATTATCCTACAGTTGTGCTTTACATTTTTGAAATTGATTTAGTTTGTTTGAGTTAAATTTTTTAATAAAAATTTAGGACTTATAATTCCTTAACACAAGATTAAGGAAATTCCTAAGAGGTGAGGAATTAAGCTTATGGCCCACAAAGGAGAGAAGCAACCTCAAAACCTAAATCTAGGGAGCTTTGGCAAAGGCTAAAAGCACAACCTAAATCTAAGGCTAAAAATGGGTACTTAGTTTATCTCCACAAAAGAGAACAAACCACTCGACAGCTTGGACTTACAACTGCCAGGGGGTGGATGCCAACTAATTCCTCCTATGATTTTAAATATATGTAGGCAAGTCTTTATGCTTATGCAAAATAGCTAGGTTGTTAGTTATTTAGAAAGAGACTAAGTTCTTAAACTCACTCCCTAAAGAGACTAAATCATGTAATGGGCATGCGTCAAATGACCTAAATCTAATGCAATTCAAATTTCATTTTATTTTTATTTTTGGACAATTATCTTGACATAGGCTAATAGGATTCATATGAGTAATACATGAGAAAGAAGGTTATTGGCCAAAATCAGCGAGAAGGGAGGAGATGAGTTTCCACCATGGCTCTTAACGGTCAAGCCAAGTTTCTCTGGAAAAAGTGGATGCCCTCCAATAAAGAGTGAAATAAGATGCATTTGTGAAAGATATTACAAAATAAATGCTCATCCAGCTAAGGGGTTACTAATTCTTTTATCTTGATTTTAAACCAAAGCTTTAGATGAGGTTATGATTTATTTATTTTTAATTTGAGTTATTAAGTTGGGTAAAAGATTTATTTTTCCCTAAAGAGCCTAATCCACATCTAGGCCATACATAAAGCAAGGAAGAAACTAGTAAAAGCATTCCACTTAATGCAAAAGCTAAATAAATCATCATCCAATTTTGAAAGCTAATCGTAAAAAGAATAAAAGGCTGTTGTAGTCGAGCAACACCACACAAACCCAAAAATATCAAATGTGGGAAGCCGAGCTCTACCCTTATACAACTCAGATTACAAATGAATTAAATTACAATTAAGAAAGGAATTCATTGTTTATGGGGGTTCTTCATGATTTATTTCTTCTTTCTTCTTTTCTTCTTTCTTCTTTGGTTCCTTATTTTGGATGGTTGGAAGGTAGATGCTCCAAGACTTCACATGGTGCATAAGATAGGATCTTATGACCAATGCTCATCCTAATCCCCATAATAATCATTACAAAACCCTAATTGCACAAATTTACATGAAAAGTAAAATTGAAAATCTAACTAAGACCTGTAAAATAAAGGTTAGCTAAAACAAACCACACAAATCACAAGCATGAATATTGGACTTATCACCCCACACATGGGTGACTAAGTCCACCTGGCCTATGGATTATGCATTTGGGTATAAAGCACCTGCAAGCAAAAGCATTTATATTTTTATTTATGATAGCATCCCTTAAGCACAAACCCCTGTAGAAAAGAATAATTAGACTAAGATTGTCCCACCATTCATTCTACGAGTGTACATCGTAACATCCTATCTAAAACATATATCATAAAACAAAACAAACATCAAACCATGCACCAACCTAACCTAAAGCTAGAAGTGGTGACTTAGGCTAATATGTGTGCTTTGAAGGCTTGTGTGGTATGCTTAGCTATGGCTTTAGGTTCAAATTATCTAAGTGTGAAGAACTTGTTCAACTTAGAGGAGGGATTCGTTTGAGTTGTTTAATTATTTTGGATTAATTTTATTTCATGTTTTTATTTAGTTTAAGTGGATCCTATAATTAATTACTAAGTTATGAAGAGAGGGAAAGAGAAGAGAACTTCTCTTTCCTTCCCTAACATAAGTAATTTCTAAAGTAGATTCATATTTTAGTTTTGTTTAGGTGAATGTTTTGATTAAACTTTTGAATTAATCCTAAGTTTAGAAGAACTCTAAATAAATCTATTCAAAATGAAAGGCATTTTAAGATTAAATAAAATGAATCAAAATTCACATAACACACATTTCTTCATTTCTTTCCCAACATATATAATATGCATATGGATGGAACCTAAGCATATCTATACATACAAATGAGAGTATTTAACACACTTTATAATGCATGCTAAGTAATCCATTTAAGGAAATTTAGAAGATGAATATGCATGATTTTTCTTAAGTAGAAAGAGATTTCCTTATCCAAATTTTCACATACAGACATGAAAGTAAGAAAGGCATAAGTGAGTACAACGCCATTGTCAACTAGAGGTGTAAGGTAGAAAACCTACTTAGGGCTACTTCAGCCTTGGGATTGTCTAGACTAATAAACCACTTTCCTTAAATACAAACATATGTATAAAAGAAATGAAATAGAAAAGGAGAATGCAAAAATTATTTAATAGATTCATTTTATTTATGCAATTTATGTATGCAAGTATAGGTAACCCTTCTTAAGTGATAGCATAGAGATAAATAGGGTATGGAATTAAGTAAGTGTTGTGTTCTTTTTAAATGAATCCTACTTCTTACCAACTCATATTCAAAACTATACCAACATAAGAAAGAAAGGAAACATATGTTAAGCATGCCTTTATAATCTATCACATGCAAACTCATAATTAAAATATAAGTAGTATACATTCAGATTAGGTATTTGATTTATGTATTTTGAAAATAATTTGGATTTAGTAGTGATAATAGCCATTCATATTTCTACTTTAGCCAACACATGCAAACTTGACAAAAATTAAACAATTTCATTTTTTAATTTGAATTTGAAAAATATGAATACATCAAACCACATGACATACAAATTTAACATGTTGGGGAAAGTTTAAAAACAATGAAAGCATGTACACAAGTTCATTTCACTTAAATCCTAAAGACATTCTTATAGAATAAGAAAAATTAAAATAAATCAAAGTGAACTCAAAGTGATTTTTTTTTAGTTTGAAGCTTGATTTAATTTTGAAAAGGTGAGATGAGTTTGTTGTTCCTAACCCATTCCCACATGTTTTTGATATTTCTTTAATTTTTAGATAATTATATCCATTTTTATGCATTGATTAGGTTAAGGTATGAATTAAGTAACTTAATTAACCCTTACCTACACCACCTCAGAACAATTATCCAAATAATTATGAGCCAATGAGATAACATAAAACTCACAAGGAATTTAAATTGCAATGCACCTAATAAGAAAGAGGCGTAATACAATTTGGCTCATAATTAAAGGTTAATTAAGCTAAGGGGTTTAGCTTAAGTAATTTCAAAACACCCTTTCCCACATGTGAATTGGATTTAGATTTCATTAATTGAACTTAGCCTATTAAACACTTAAGTATCTACCAAAAGTAGATTAATTAAGTTTTGAACTTTTTGGAATTTTTAGAAATTAATTAAGGGGGTAATTAATGAATTAACCCTTAATTAAGTGGAGATTAAGGAGAAAAAAGGGGCCTAGGGAATAGCTTAGGGGAAATGCCACAAAAATAATCTATAAACCTCCTACTTATTGGATCTGACGTTAATCAATCCTAATCATGGGTTAAAATCACTAAATATACCTTAATTATCCTTAATTACATAAGGAGGGTAATTAGGAAATTCATGTGTGATTCTTCTAATCAAGCTTTCAATAAATCCCAAGAAAAATAAGGGAGATAAAAGTCATCCCCTAAAACATACCCAATAAATTTGTGATTAAGCAGAGGCCTAATTAAAAAATAATTAGCAAAATAAACTTTTCAATAAAACCTAAGTTCAAGGAAAAGAATAATTTAAAAATAATTGAAATTAATTTTAAAATATTCAAGGTTTAATTATCTATCCATAGAATTTTAATTCATATTTTTCTAAAATTTTTATAGGGAGTTATAAATTTTAGAAGATCCTTAAGTTAATTAGAAATTAATTAAGCATTTAACTAATCCCCTGGCTCACGGTGCGATGCGCGGTGGCAGCGATCAGCACGCTTTACATGCATCATGGTGTGAGGGAGTTACTTAAGTAGTCAAATCCCAGATGGCAGCTAGTGGCGAACGTGGTTTGATCCCTGTTGTTCGATCAATGATCGGACGGCCAAGGATCTCCCAATGGTTTTAAAATAAATAACAGATATCTCAACGTGCAAAATTATCTCAGTCATCCATAAAAAATGTGTGGATGGATGGCTGAGATCTCCCAAGTTCTTCCCTTTGATCAATAGAGACTATCCATGATCAAGGGGAAGATCCAAGCTCGATCTAGAATGGATTCAAATCAAAGATAACCCACACCATCTAAAGCTAAAAGCGGCAAATCCAATGATCAAATATCGATGGGGTAAAAGTTTCTTCAACAAAGCTCCACACCACATTGAGTTTAATGGTAGAAAAATCCCATACCGCACTGAAGGTGATCACCGGCACTCAATTCCTTTGGAGAGGCTTCGTCTGGTTGAGACGAAGCCTTGCTGAAGTTTTGGGCACTTGAGGTTGAGTGGATCTTCTTAAGGGTCACCTCCTCCTTAGCTTAAGCTTAGCTTTGATCCAATTCAATCCTTCCTCGTTGTGACATCTCCAAAAGAAGTATGCAAAAGCAATTGGTTGGAGATTGAGTGAAGAAGAAGTTAGCTCTTCAATGGACTTCCCCTATTTTCAAAGTCTAAAAATTGAGAAATTACTTTTTTCAAATCCTCTCTAAGAAGCTTGGGAATACTCTCTGATGCTTGCTCTGAGTTCCTTAGCTTCAATCGACAAAGGGGAAGTGAGAATTGAATTGAATTAGAGGGTGTATATCTCACCCTTGAAGGATCGGCCGGCCAAAAATGCTCTTGCATTTTGATCCATTTGATCATAGCAGTTTCTTTGATCAGTTAAGGGTGTGCACATGGTCAGTTTGAGCCAAGGAGTGGATTGCCAACCTCCCATGTGCTTGAATTTGAGTTTGAGAGGAAGTTTGAATTTTGCATTTTGACCCATATGGTTGGGTTTGGTCTAGGGACCAATTGGCTCAGACCCATTGGGTTGGTAGCACCACTCTCCAGGTTCCCATGAGCTTTTAGGAAAGCCTCAAGTGGATGTGAAGAGGGCATAACCAAATTACCTATGGGTTTAGGTTTAGGTTTTATTTTTATTCAGGTTTAAGTTTAGGTTTAGGTGTTATTTAATTTATTTTATTAATTTTTATTTTAGGTTTAGGTTTAGATTTGTTTATTTTATTATTATTTAGGTTTTAGTTTTTTTTATTTGAAGTTTAGTTTATTTAGGTTTAGGTTTAGGTTTAATTAGGTTTATTTAGTTTAGGTTTTTTATTTTTAGGTTTTGGTTTATTTATTTTTATTTTATTTTTTATTTTTATTTTATTACTTCAATTTATTTAGTTTATTTATGTAGGTTTTTTTATAGGTTTATTTTTAGTTTATGTATAGGTTTATTTATTTTAATTTAATTTATTTATTTTTAAGCTTATTTACTTTTAATTTTGATTTAGTTTAGGTTTAGGGTTATTTTTATTTATTTATTTAGGTTTTAATTTATTTAGTTTAGTTTATGTTTAGGTTTAGGATTATTTATTTAGATTTAGGTTTAGGTTTATTTATTTATTTTATTTATTTATTTAGGTTTAGGTTTAAGTTTTATTTAGATTAGCTTATTTAGTTTTATTTTATTTTGGGTTTAGGGTCTAGGTTTAAGTTTAGTTTAGGTTTATTTTTATTTTTTTATTTAGTATATGTCTTGTTAAGTTTATTTATTTATGTTTATTTTTTGTTTAGTTTATTTTTATTTAATTTATTTTATCTTAGTTTATTATTTAATTTATTTTAGTTTATTTTTATTTTTATTTTTAGTTTAGGTTTAGGTTTAAGTTTTTATTTTAGGTTTAGGCTTTTATGTTATTTTATTTAATTTCGTTTATTTTATTTTATTTTTTAAGGTTATTTTGTTTAGGGTTTATTTTATTTTAGGTTTAGGTTTTATTTATTTTTATTTATGTTTAGGTTTAGTTTATTTTTTAGGTTTAAGTTTAGGGTTTAGGTTTATTTAGTTTTAGTTTAGGTTTAAGTTTAGGTTTATTTCAGTTTTGTTTATTTTATTTAGTTTAGGATTATTTATTTAGTTTAGTTTATTTTATTTATTTAGATTTAGGTTTTATTTAGATTATTTTTGTTTAGTTCTTAGTTTAGTTTATTTAGTTTAGTTTAGGTTTATTTAGTTTATTTTTATTTTTATTTTTATTTATTTATTTTAGTTTAGGTTTATTTAGGTTTTGGTTTATATAGTTTATTTATTTATTTAGTTTATTTATTATTTATTTAGGGTTTAGGTTTAGGTTTAGGTTTTGTTTAATTTTTTAGGTTTAGGTTTATGTTTAGTTTAGGTTTTATTATTTTGTTTAGTTTATTTAGTTTATTTTTTTATTTTAGGTTTATTTATTTAAGTTTAGTTTAGGTTTTTTTTATTTAGTTTAGTTTATTTAGTTAGTTTAGGTGTAGGTTTAGGTTTAGGTTTAGGTTTTATTTAGGTTTAGGTTTAAGTTTATTTTATTTAGTTAGGGTTTATTTAGTTTGGGTTTAATGTTTAGGTTTAGTTTAGTTTTGGGTTTAGGTTTAGGTTTAGGTTTATTTTAGGTTTATTTTTAGTTTAGTTTAATTCGTTTAATTTATTATTTGGTTTAGTTTTGGTTTAGGTTTGTTTTACTTATTTATTTTATTTAGTTTATTTCTTAGGTTTTATTTTAGCTTTTAGGTTTAGGTTTAGGTTTAGGTTTATTTATTTAGTTTAGGTTTTAGCTTATTTAGTTTAGGTTTAGGTTTATTTAGTTTAGGCTTAGATTTAGGTTTGGTTTAGGTTTAGGTTTTAGGTTTATTTTTAGGTTTATTTTATTTAGTTTAGGTTTTGGTATTTATTTATTTTGTTTATTTGGGTTAAGGATTAGGTTTATTTATTTAATTTTTTAGGTTTATTTATTTTAGTTTAGGTTTAGCTTTAGGTTTAGGTTTATTTATTTTGGTTAATTTTTAGTTTTGTTTATTTGTTTTAGTTTATTTGGCTCTATTTTATGTTTAAGTTTAGGTTTAGGTTTATTTTATTTTTAGTTTATTTATTTATTTTTATTTTTTATTTATTTTAGGTTCAAGTTTGAGTTTAGGTTTTTAAGTTTATTTATTTAGGTTTAGGTATATTTAGTTTAGTTTAGGTTTATTTATTCAGTTTATTTTAGTTTAAGTTTAGGTTTAGGTTTAAGTTTTATGTTTAGGTTTAGGTTTAGATTTCTTTAGTTTAGTTTAGGTTTATTTATCTTATTTTTACTTGGTTTAGTTTATTTATTTAGGTTTAGGCTTAGGTTTAGGTGTATTTAGGTTTATTTCTTAGTTTAGGTTTAGGTTTATTTAATTTTTCATTTAATGATAGTTTAGGTTTAGGTTTAGTTTAGATTTATTTAGGATTAGGATTAAGTTTAGGTTTAGGTTTAGGTTCATTTTAGTTTATTAAGTTTAGGTTTAGGTTTCAATTTAGGTTTAGGTTTAGGTTTTATTTATTTAGGTTTAGGGTTTAGGTTTATTTAGGTTTTAGGTTTAGGTTTAGGTTTAGGCTTATTTAGTTTAGTTTAGGTTTATCTATTTTATTTTTATTTAGTTTAGTTTATTTATTTAGGGTTAGGTTTATGTTAAGGTTTAGGTTTATTTAAGTTTATTTTTTAGTTTAGGTTTAGGTTTATTTATTTATTTATTTTATTTTACTGTATGTTTAGGTTTTGGTTTATTTTATTTAGTTTAGGTTTATTTAGTTTAGTTTATTTTATTTATTTAGTTTAGGTTTAGGTTTAGGTTTATTTAAGTTTGGGTTTAGGTTTAGGTTTAAGTTTATTTTAGTTTATTTAGTCTAGGTTTAGGTTTAAGTTTAGATTTAGGTTTAGGTTTATGTTTAGTTTAGGGTTTAGGTATATATATGTTTTATTTAGGTTTATTTAATTTAATTTATTTATTTTTTCATTTATGTTTATTTATTTTAGATTTAGGTTTAGGTTTAAGTTTAGGTTTAGATTTAGGTTTATTTTATATAATTTAATTATTTAGTTTATTTTAGTTTAGTTTAGGTTTATTTAGTTTATTAGTTTAGTTTATTTTAGTTTAGGTTTAGGTTTCAATTTATTTTTATTTAGTTTATTTAGTTTATTTTAGGTTTAGGTTTATTTAGTTTAGTTTAGTTTAGTTTAGTTTAGTTTAGTTTAGTTTAGTTAGGTTTAAGTTTAGGTTTATTTTCGGTTTTAGTTTATTTATTTTATTTTTTTAGTTTAGTTTAGCTTAGTTTAGATTTAGGTTTGGGTTTAGGTTTATTTTTTTAGTTTAGGTATATTTTTAGTTTAGTTTATGTTAAAGTTTATTTTTAGTGAGAATTGAATTGAATTAGAGGGTGTATATCTCACCCTTGAAGGATCTACCAAAATGCTCTTGCATTTTGATCCATTTGATCATAGTTTCTTTGATCAGTTAAGGTGTGCATGTGTTTGAGCCAAGAGTGGATTGCCAACCTCCCATGTGCTTGAATTTGAGTTTGAGAGGAAGTTTGAATTTTGCATTTTGACCCATATGGTTGGGTTTGGTCTAGGGACCAATTGGACTAACTCAGACCCATTGGGTTGGTTGCACCACTCTCCCTTAGGTTCCCATGAGCTTTTAGGAAAGCCTCAAGTGGATGTGAAGAGGGCATAACCAAATTACCTATGGGTTTAGGTTTAGGTTTTATTTTTATTCAGGTTTAAGTTTAGGTTTAGGTGTTATTTAATTTATTTTATTAATTTTTATTTTAGGTTTAGGTTTAGATTTGGTTTATTTTATTATTATTTAGGTTTTAGTTATTTTTATTTGAAGTTTAGTTTATTTAGGTTTAGGTTTAGGTTTATTAGTTTATTTAGTTTAGGTTTTTTTATTTTTAGGTTTTTTGGTTTATTTATTTTATTTTATTTTTTATTTTTATTTTATTACTTCAGTTTATTTAGTTTATTTATGTAGGTTTTTTTATAGGTTTATTTTTAGTTTATGTTTAGGTTTATTTATTTTAATTTAATTTATTTATTTTTAAGCTTATTTACTTTTAATTTTGATTTAGTTTAGGTTTAGGGTTATTTTTATTTATTTATTTAGGTTTTAATTTATTTAGTTTAGTTTATGTTTAGGTTTAGGATTATTTATTTAGATTTAGGTTTAGGTTTATTTATTTATTTTATTTATTTATTTAGGTTTAGGTTTAAGTTTTATTTAGATTAGCTTATTTAGTTTTATTTTATTTTGGGTTTAAGGTCTAGGTTTAAGTTTAGTTTAGGTTTATTTTTATTTTTTTATTTAGTATATGTCTTGTTAAGTTTATTTATTTATGTTTATTTTTTTGTTTAGTTTATTTTATTTAATTTATTTTATCTTAGTTTATTATTTAATTTATTTTAGTTTATTTTTATTTTTATTTTTTAGTTTAGGTTTAGGTTTAAGTTTTATTTTAGGTTTAGGCTTTTATGTTATTTTATTTAATTTAGTTTATTTTATTTTATTTTTTTAAGGTTATTTTGTTTAGGGTTTATTTTATTTTAGGTTTAGGTTTTATTTATTTTTTTATTCATGTTTAGGTTTAGTTTATTTTTTTGGGTTTAAGTTTAGGGTTTAGGTTTATTTAGTTTTAGTTTAGGTTTAAGTTTAGGTTTATTTTAGTTTTGTTTATTTTATTTTGTTTAGGATTATTTATTTGGTTTAGTTTATTTGATTTATTTAGATTTAGGTTTTAGTTAGTTTATTTTAGTTTATTTCTTAGTTTAGTTTATTTAGTTTAGTTTAGGTTTATTTAGTTTATTTTTATTTTTATTTTTATTTATTTATTTTAGTTTAGGTTTATTTAGGTTTTGGTTTATATAGTTTATTTATTTATTTAGTTTATTTATTATTTATTTAGGGTTTAGGTTTAGGTTTTGTTTAATTTTTTAGGTTTAGGTTTATGTTTAGTTTAGGTTTTATTATTTTGTTTAGTTTATTTAGTTTATTTTTTATTTTAGGTTTATTTATTTAAGTTTAGTTTAGGTTTTTTTTATTTAGTTTAGTTTATTTAGTTAGTTTAGGTGTAGGTTTAGGTTTAGGTTTAGGTTTTATTTAGGTTTAGGTTTAAGTTTATTTTATTTAGTTGGGTTTATTTAGTTTGGGTTTAATGTTTAGGTTTAGTTTAGTTTTGGGTTTAGGTTTAGGTTTAGGTTTATTTTAGGTTTATTTTTAGTTTAGTTTATTTTTTAGTTTATTATTTGGTTTAGTTTTGGTTTAGGTTTGTTTTACTTATTTATTTTATTTAGTTTATTTCTTAGGTTTATTTTAGCAGGTTTAGGTTTAGGTTTAGGTTTATTTATTTAGTTTAGGTTTTAGCTTATTTAGTTTAGGTTTAGGTTTATTTAGTTTAGGGATTTAGGTTTGGTTTAGGTTTAGGTTTTAGGTTTATTTTTAGGTTTATTTTATTTAGTTTAGGTTTGGTATTTATTTATTTTGTTTATTGGGTTAAGGATTAGGTTTATTTATTTAATTTTTTAGGTTTATTTATTTTAGTTTAGGTTTAGCTTTAGGTTTAGGTTTATTTATTTTGGTTAATTTTTAGTTTTGTTTATTTGTTTTAGTTTATTTGGCTATTTTATGTTTAAGTTTAGGTTTAGGTTTATTTTATTTTTAGTTTATTTATTTTTATTTTTTTATTTATTTTGTTCAAGTTTGAGTTTAGGTTTTAAGTTTATTTATTTAGGTTTAGGTATATTTAGTTTAGTTTAGGTTTATTTATTAGTTTATTTTAGTTTAAGTTTAGGTTTAGGTTTAAGTTTTATGTTTAGGTTTAGGTTTAGATTTCTTTAGTTTAGTTTAGTTTTATTTATCTTATTTTTTACTTGGTTTAGTTTATTTATTTAGGTTTAGCTTAGGTTTAGGTGTATTTAGGTTTATTTCTTAGTTTAGGTTTAGGTTTATTTAATTTTCATTTAATGATAGTTTAGGTTTAGGTTTAGTTTAGATTTATTTAGGATTAGGATTAAGTTTAGGTTTAGGTTTAGGTTCATTTTAGTTTAAGTTTAGGTTTAGGTTTCAATTTAGGTTTAGGTTTAGGTTTTTTATTTAGGTTTAGGGTTTAGGTTTATTTAGGTTTTAGGTTTAGGTTTAGGTTTAGGCTTATTTAGTTTAGTTTAGGTTTATCTATTTTATTTTTATTTAGTTTAGTTTATTTATTTAGGGTTAGGTTTATGTTAAGGTTTAGGTTTATTTAAGTTTATTTTTTAGTTTAGGTTTAGGTTTATTTATTTATTTATTTTGTTTTACTGTATATTTAAGTTTTGTTTTATTTTATTTAGTTTAGGTTTAGGTTTAGTTTAGGTTTATTTTATTTATTTAGTTTAGGTTTAGGTTTAGGTTTATTTAAGTTTGGGTTTAGGTTTATGTTTAAGTTTATTTTAGTTTATTTAGTCTAGGTTTAGGTTTAAGTTTATATTTAGGTTTAGGTTTATGTTTAGTTTAGGGTTTAGGTATATGTATATGTTTTATTTAGGTTTATTTAATTTAATTTATTTATTTTTTCATTTATGTTTATTTATTTTAGATTTAGGTTTAGGTTTAAGTTTAGGTTTAGATTTAGGTTTATTTTATATAATTTAATAATTTAGTTTATTTTAGTTTAGTTTAGGTTTATTTAGTTTATTAGTTTAGTTTATTTTAGTTTAGGTTTAGGTTTCAATTTATCTTTATTTAGTTTATTTAGTTTATTTTAGGTTTAGGTTTATTTAGTTTAGTTTAGTTTAGTTTAGTTTAGGTTTATTTATTTAGTTTAGTTTAGTTAGGTTTAAGTTTAGGTTTATTTTCGGTTTTAGTTTATTTATTTTATTTTTTTAGTTTAGTTTAGCTTAGTTTAGGTTTAGGTTTGGGTTTAGGTTTATTTTTTTAGTTTAGGTATATTTTAGTTTAGTTTATGTTAAAGTTTATTTTAGGTTTAGGTTTAGGTTTAGGTTTATTTATTTTTAGTTTAGTTTTGGTTTATTTTATTTAGGTTTAGGTTTTCATTTTATTTATTTAGTTCAGGTATAGGTTTAGGTTTATTTTAGTTTAGATTTAAGTTTAGGTTGAGGTTTAGGTTTAGGTTTCATTTAGTTTATTTTATTTTAGATTAGGTTTAGGTTTAGGTTTATTTCAGTTTAGGTTTAATTTAGTTTAGGTTTATTTATTTAGTTTAGTTTAGTTTGTTTATTTTAAGTTTAGGTTTAGAGTTATTTTAGGTTTATTTTAATTTAGTTTAGTTTAGGTTTTTAGGTTTATTTAGGTTTAGGTTTAGGTTCTATTTTTTAGTTTAGTTTAGGTTTAGGTTTAGTTTAGGTTTAGGTTTAGTTTAGGTTTAAGTTTATTTTATTTAGTTAGAATTTATTTAGTTTGGGTTTAGGGTTTAGGTTTAGTTTAGTTTGGGTTTAGGTTTAGGTTTAGGTTTATTTTAGGTTTATTTTTAGTTTAGTTTATTTCTTTTAGTTTATTATTTGGTTTAGTTTTGGTTTAGGTTTATTTTACTTATTTATTTTATTTAGTTTATTTCTTAAGTTTTATTTTAGCTTTTAGGTTTAGGTTTAGGTTTAGGTTTATTTATTTAGTTTAGGTTTTAGCTTATTTAGTTTAGGTTTAGGTTTATTTAGTTTAGGCTTAGATTTAGGTTTTGGTTTAGGTTTAGGTTTTAGGTTTATTTTTAGGTTTATTTTATTTAGTTTATTTTATTTAGTTTAGGTTTTGGTATTTATTTATTTTGTTTATTTGGGTTAAGGATTAGGCTTATTTATTTAATTTTTTAGGTTTATTTATTTTAGTTTAGGTTTAGCTTTAGGTTTAGGTTTATTTATTTTGGTTTATTTTTAGTTTTGTTTATTTGTTTTAGTTTATTTGGCTCTATTTTATGTTTAAGTTTAGGTTTAGGTTTATTTTATTTTTAGTTTATTTATTTATTTTTATTTTTTTATTTATTTTAGGTTCAAGTTTGAGTTTAGGTTTTTAAGTTTATTTATTTAGGTTTAGGTATATTTAGTTTAGTTTAGCTTTATTTATTTAGTTTATTTTAGTTTAAGTTTAGGTTTAGGTTTAGGTTTTATGTTTAGGTTTAGGTTTAGATTTCTTTAGTTTAGTTTAGGTTTATTTATCTTATTTTTACTTGGTTTAGTTTATTTATTTAGGTTTAGGCTTAGGTTTAGGTGTATTTAGGTTTATTTCTTAGTTTAGGTTTAGGTTTATTTAATTTTTTATTTAATGATAGTTTAGGTTTAGGTTTAGGTTTATTTTATTTAGTTCAGGTTTAGGTTTAGGTTTTGGTTTTTTTTATTTAGGTTTAGGTTTAGGTTTTTAGTTTAGGTTTTATTAGGATTAAGTTTAGGTTTAGGTTTAGGTTCATTTTAGTTTATTTAGTTTAGGTTTACATTTTAATTTATGTTTAGGTTTAGGTTTAGGTTTTATTTATTTAGGTTTAGGGTTTAGGTTTATTTAGGTTTTAGGTTTAGGCTTATTTAGTTTAGTTCAGGTTTATTTATTTTATTTTTTTTAGTTTAGTTTATTTATTTAGGGTTAGGTTTATGTTAAGGTTTAGGTTAATTTAAGTTTATTTTTTAGTTTAGGTTTAGGTTTATTTATTTATTTATTTTATTTTACTGTATATTTAAGTTTTATTTTATTTTATTTAGTTTAGGTTTAGGTTTAGTTTAGGTTTATTTTATTTATTTAGTTTAGGTTTAAGTTTAGGTTTATTTAAGTTTGGGTTTAGGTTTATGTTTAAGTTTATTTTAGTTTATTTAGTCTTGGTTTAGGTTTAAGTTTACATTTAGGCTTAGGTTTATGTTTAGTTTAGGGTTTAGGTATATGTATATGTTTTATTTAGGTTTATTTAATTTAATTTATTTATTTTTTAGTTTATGTTTATTTATTTAAGATTTAGGTTTAGGTTTAAGTTTAGGTTTAGATTTAGGTTTATTTTATATAGTTTAATTATTTAGTTTATTTTAGTTTAGTTTAGGTTTATTTAGTTTATTAGTTTAGTTTATTTTAGTTTAGGTTTAGGTTTCGGTTTATTTTTATTTAGTTTATTTAGTTTATTTTAGGTTTAGGTTTATTTTTGATTTTAGTTTATTTATTTTATTTTTTAGTTTAGTTTAGCTTAGTTTAGGTTTAGGTTTAGGTTTAGGTTTATTTTTTTAATTTAGGTATATTTTTAGTTTAGTTTATGTTAAAGTTTATTTTAGGTTTAGGTTTAGGTTTAGGTTTATTTATTTTTAGTTTAGTTTTGGTTTATTTTATTTAGGTTTAGGTTTCATTTTATTTAGTTAGGATAGGTTTAGGTTTATTTTAGTTTAGATTTAAGTTTAGGTTGAGGTTTAGGGTTAGGTTTCATTTAGTTTATTTTATTTTAGATTAGGTTTAGGTTTAGGTTTATTTTAGTTTAGGTTTAATTTAGTTTAGGTTTATTTATTTAATTTAGTTTAGTTTGTTTATTTTAGGTTTAGGTTTAGAGTTATTTTAGGTTTATTTTAATTTATTTTAGTTTAGGTTTTTAGGTTTATTTAGGTTTAGGTTTAGGTCCTATTTTTTAGTTTAGTTTAGGTTTAGGTTTAGTTTAGGTTTATTTAGTTTATTAGGTTTAGGTCTTTTTAGTTTAGGTTTAGGTTTATTTAGTTTATTTATTTAGTTTAGGTTTAAGTTTAGGTTTAGGTTTATTTATTTAGTTTATTTAGTTTAGTTTATTTATTTTAGTTTATTTATTTAGGTTTAGGTTTAGGTTTAGGTTTATTTTTATTTTAGGTTTATTTAGGTTTATTTATTTAGGTTTAGGTTTATTTTTATTTAGTTTAGTTTATTTTGTTTATATATGTTCAGATTTATTTAGTTTAGTTTAAGTTTAGGTTTATGATTATTTTATTGGTTTAGGTTTATTTAGTTTAAGTTTAGGTTTAAGTTTATTTACTTATTTATTTTAGGTTTAAGTTTAGGTTTATTGTAGTTTAGTTTATTTTATTTATTTAGGTTTTGGTTTAGGTTTAGGTTTAGGTTTTAGTTTATTTAGGTTTAGGTTTAGGTTTATTTTATTTTTGGTTTTAGGTGTAGGTTTAGGTTTAGGTTTATTTTAGGTTTTATTTAGCTTAGTTTATTTTAGTTTAGGTTTATTTTATTTAGTTTAGGTCCAAGTTTATTTCATTTATTTTAATTTAGTTTATTTTAGTTTAGGTTTAGGTATTTTAATTTAGTTTATTTTAGTTTAGGTTTAGGTTTAGATTTTAGGTTTATTTAGTTTAGTTTATTTAATTTAGGTTTGTTTTTATTTTTTTTATTTAGTTAGTTTAGTTTATTTATTTATTTTGGGTGTAGGTTTATTTAGTTTATTTTATATTATTCAATTTATTTTTTTTATTTAGTTTAGGTTTAGGTTTAGGTTTAAGTTTATTTTATCTAGTTTATTTATTTTATTAGTTTATTTTATTTATTTTGGGTTTAGGTTTAGGTTTAGGTTTTTTTTTTATTTAGTTTAGTATATGTTAGGTTAGGTTTATTTAGTTTAGTTTAGTTTAGGTTTATTTTTTGATTTATTTATTAAGTTTTTTTTATTTTAGTTTATTTTTAGTTTTATTTAGGTTTAGTTTATTTATTTAGTTTTGTTTATTTAGTTTATTTCTTGTTTAGTTTACTTTATTTTTATTTAGTTTAGTTTAGTTTAGGTTTAGATTTAGGTTTATTCAGATTTTTTTAGTTTAGTTTATTTATTTCAGTTTAGGTTTAGGTTTAGGTTTCGGTTTATTAGTTTAGGTTTTGGTTTAGGTTTAGATTTTAATTTAGTTTAGGTTTAAGTTTAATTTTATATTTATTTAGGTTTAGGTTTATTTATTTAGTTTAGTTTATTAAGTTTATTTTATTTAGTTTATGTTTAGTTTTTATTTTATTTAATTTAGTTTAATTTAGTTTACTTTTAGGTTTAGGTTTAGTTAATTTAGTTTAGTTTATTTATTTATTTTAGTTTAAGTTTTAATTTTTATTTAGTTTGGTTTTATTTTATTTTATTTAGTTTAGTTATAGTCTAGTTTATTTAGGTTTAGGTTTATTTTAATTATTAATTTAGTTTTTTTATTTAGTTTAGGTTTATGTAGGTTTAGGTTTATTTAGTTTAGTTTTATTTAATTTAGGTTTAATTTTAGTTTATGTTTTGGTTTAGGTTAGGTTTAATTTTAGTTTAGGTTTATCTATTTATGTTTAGGTTTAGGCTTTATCTAGGTTTAGCTTTATTTAGTTTAGGTTTATTTATTTTAGTTTTTTATATTTTATTTTATTTAGTTTCATTTTATGTTTATTTTAGTTTAGGTTTATTAGGTTTATTTAGGTTTAGGTTTAGGTTTTTTTTTTAGGTTTTAGGTTTAGGTTTATTTCAGGTTATAATTAGTTTAGTTTATTTAGGTGTAGATTTATGTTTATTTAGTTTATTTAGGTTTAGGTCTAGATTTTATTTAGGTTCAGGTTTATTAGTATAGGTTTATTTTATTTAGGTTTAGGTCTATTTATTTTAGTTTATTTATTTAGGTTTAGGTTTATTTTTATTTTATGTTTATTTTGGTTTATTTTTATTTAGTTTAGTTTATTTAGTTTATTTAGTTTTAGGTTTATTTAGTTTTAATTTATTTAGGTTTAGGTCTATTTAGTTTAGTTTAAGTTTAGGTTTAGGTTTATTTTTTAGGTTTAGGTTTATTTTAGGTTTAGGTTTATTTAGCTTAGGTTTAGGTTTAGGTTTATTTATTTATATTTCTTAGGTTTAGGTTTAGGTTTATTTTAATTTAGTTCTGTTTGTTTATTTAAGTTTAGGTTTAGGTTCGGGTTTAGGTTTAGGTTTAGTTTTTAGTTTATTTAGGTTTAGGTTTAGGTTTATTTAAGTTTAGGTTTTAAGTTTAGGTTTATTTTAGGTTATTTTTAGTTTAGTTTAGTTTAGTTAAGGTTTATTTTATTTAGTTTAGGTTTAGGTTTATTTAGTTTATATTATTTTATTTTATTTATCTAGTTTAGGTTTAGGTTTAGGTTTAGGTATATTTTATTTAGTTTATTTTATTTTATTTAGGTTTAGGTTTAGGTTTAGGTTTATTTAGTTTAGTTTATTTTAGTTTAGGTTTATTTAGTTTAGTTTTATTTTAGTTTATTTTTAATTTAGTTTAGGTTTAAGTTTATTTATTTAGTTTTGCTTATTTAGTTTATTTTTTTATTTAGTTTATTTTATTTATTTTCAATTTGGTTCAGTTTAGGTTTAGGTTTATTTAGGTTTTATTACTTTTTTATTTATTTAGTTTAGGTTTAGATTTTAGCCTAGTTTAGGTTTAGGTTTAAGTTTACGTTTAGGTTTAGGTTTAAATTTTATTTATTTTTATTTAGGTTTATCTATTTAAGTAAAGGTTTATTTATTTATTTTAGTTTTTTAGTTAATTTAATTTAATTAATTAATTGGTTTATTTATTTAGTTTAGGTTTAAGTTTTTTAATTTAATTTTATTTAGTTTATTTTATTTATTTTAGTTTAGTTCAGTTTAGGTTTAGGTTTATTTATGTTCTATTAGTTTAGCTTATTTAGTTTAGTTTAGGTATAGATTTTAGCTTAGTTTAGGCTTAGGTTTAGGTTTACGTTTAGATTTAGGTTTAAGTTTTATTTTATTTTTATTTAGGTTTATCTATTTAGGTTTAGGTTTATTTATTTAGTTTAGTTTTTTTAGTTTATTTAATTTAATTTATTAATTGAGTTTATTTATTTAGTTTAGGTTTAATTTTTTTAATTTAATTTAGTTTAGTTTAGTTTATTTTTATGTTTAGGTTTAGGGTTAGGTTTATTTTATTTAGTGTAGTTTATTTATTTATTTTATTTTAGGTTTTAAGTTTTATTTAGTTTATTTATTTAGTTTAGTTTTATTTTATTTCTTTAGTTTAGTTTAGTCTAGTTTATTTAGGTTTAGGTTTATTTTATTTGCTTATTTAATTTATTTTATATTTAGTTTATGTTTAAGTTTTGGTTTAGGTTTATTTACTTATTAATTTATTCATTTAGTTTATTATTTTTATTACTTTAGTTATGGGTTTAGGTTTATTAGTTTATTATTATTAGTTTTTTTTGTTTGGTTTATGGTTTAGATTTTTATTAATTATTTATTATTTATTACATTAGTTTGGTTAGTTGGTTTATTATTAGTTTTGTTTTAGTTTAGTTTTTTTTCATTTGTTTATGTTTATTAGTATTAGTTTTATTACTATTATTTAGTTTATTTATTTAGTTAGGGTATAGGGTTTAGTTATTTAGATATTTATGAGTTAGTTTATTATTATTTTTATTATTATTAGTTTATTAGTTTAGTCAGTCAGTTATTATTATTATTATTATTATTATTACTAGTTTTTTTAGCTTAGTTATTATTAGCTAGTTTTATTATTATTATTATTATTATTATTATTAATTAATTTATTAGGTTTATTACTTTAGTTATTTAGTTTAGTTATTTAGTTAGTTTTATTTTATTTAGTTATTAATTTATTAGATTATTATTATTTAGTTATTATTAATTTTTTAGTTATCTATTTTATTATTAGCTTATCATTAGTTATTAGTTAGTTTATTAGGTTTAATTTTTATTATGTTCATTTATTAGTTAGTTTTCATGGTTTAATAGTTCAGGATTAGGGTTTAGTTTTAGTTAGTTATTTAGTTATTTATTATTAGTTTGTTAGTTTAGTTTTAGTGTTTGTTATTTATTAGGGATTAGGTTTATTTATTAATTAGTTTTATTTTATTAGTTAGTTTGTTTATTAGTTTATTGGTTATTAATTTTAGGCTATTAATTAGTTATTATTAGTTTTATTTAGTTTAGTATTAGTTTTATTTTTTTTATTAGTTATTATTAGGTTTTTAGTTTAATATTGATTAGTTAGTTATTTGTTAGTTTTAGTTTAGTTTTATTATTGGTTTATTAATTTTTTTAGTTATTGTTTAGTTATTTTTATTAGTTTTATTAGTTTAGTTATCAATTATTTAGTTTAGTTTAGTTTATTATTATTAGTTTTGTTATTAATACTTTTATTAATTTAGGTTTAAGGGTTTAGTTTTCAGTTTGTTTAGTTATGGTTAATATTATTATTATTATTATTATTATTATTATTATTATTATTATTATTATTAGGTTTAGTTGTTATTATTTGTTTATTAGTTTTAGTTAGTTTAGTTATTAGTTATTTATTTAGTTAGTTTAGTTATTATTAGTTTTATTAGTTTAGTTAGTTTAGTATTTAGTTTAGTTTAGTTTATTTTTATGTTATTAATTTTTATTATTATTTAGTGTTTTTTTGGTATTATTAGTTTTTAGTTTAGTTTATTTATTATTATTACTATTAATTAGTTTATTAGTTTAGTTAGTTTTATTAGTTTATTATTATTATTAGTTAGTCTCTTAGGTATATTTATTATTATTAGATTTAGTATATTAATTTAGGTTTTATTTATTATTTCATTTACTATTAGTTTAGTTTATTATTATTATTATTATTTTAGTTATTAGTTTTATTTAGTTTAATTTATTATTAGTTTATTAGTTTAGTGTTAGTTGTTATTAGTTCTTTAGTTTTAGTTTATTAGTTTTTTTCCATTTTATTATTAGTTTTAGCTATTATTATTTACTTAGTTTATTATTAGGTTTAGTTATTTTATTAGTTTATTAGTTTAATTTAGTTTTTAGTTATAGTTATTAGTTAGTTATTATAATTAGTTATTAATTAATTATTTAGTTAGTTTATTAGTTTTAACTTATTAGTTATTTGTTTTAGTTTAGTTAGTTTAGTTATTATTAGTTTAGTTATTGGGTTTAGTTCTTTTATTAGTTAGTTATTTATTAGGTTAGTTATGTTTATGGTTTAGGTTTATTAGTTAGTTATTATTATTAGTTAGTTATTTATTAGGGTTTAATTTAGTTAGGTTATTAGTTTAGTTTTAGTTAATAGTTTAGGTTTAATTTAGTTTTTATTAATTTTATTAGTTTAGTTTATTTTTAGTTAGTTTATTAGTCAAGTTTTTGTTTATATTTAATTTAGTTATTAGTTTGTTAATTAGGTTAGTTAGTTTTTATTATTATTAGATTATTAATTATTATTTAGTTAATTTAGTTTAGTTGGTTTTATTAGTTTTTGTTTTAATTTATTATTAGTTTTTGCTTATTATTAGTTTATTAGTTTTAGTTTATTATTTATTAGTTTTTGTTTTAATTAGTTTAGTTTAGTGTTTTATTAGTTTATTATTAAGGTTTAGAGTTCAGGTTTTAGTGTTTAGGATTTCGGGTTTAGGTTTTAGGGTTATAGGTTTAGGGTTTAATGATTAGGGTTAGTTTAAGGGTTTAGCATTTAGCGATAGGGCTTCTTTTATTTTTTATTTTTTAGGGTTTAAGGTTTAGGGTTTAGGTTTTTGGTTTAGGGTTCAGGCTTTAGTTTGGGTTTTAGGGATTTTGGTTTTTTTCAAAAGATAACAAATTCAGAATCAACATTTCTTCTTTTTGATTTTATCAATCTCGTAACACACCAAGTTCTCAATGACACAAGCGACAACATAAATAAAAAATGAGCACTCATAGAGCAAATCAAATGCCCTATAAAACTAGAACTCTCTCTACTCTAAAGTCATAGTTTCATAAGTAGCAGATCGGATCGGTCGTTCTTCAGTTCCTCTAGTTTCCATCAGAATCACCCCGGCCTCTCGAGTAGTTGGATCCGCCATCATATCTACAATCTTTCCCTCCGCCACCACCATGGCTATAACCTCCGTCGCTCCTCCTAACACCATAACTACCACTGCTCCAACCACCACCTCCATATCAACCAGCACCTCTAGATCCCCCACCACCACTATGATAATCGCGACCTCCACCTTCACCTCCACCACCAGATCTAGACTGAGCCTAGTGGATGGTGATGTTCCTACTATCAACATTCTGCCCATTCTTAGGGTTTAGGTTTAGTTTTAGTATATTAGTTTTTTAGATTTAGGTTTATCTTTTAATATATTTAGACACATTAGGATTAAGTTTAAGGTTTGGGTTTTAGGGTTTAGGGTTTGGGGTTTAGGGTTTAGGGTTTTTGGTTAGGGTTTAAGGTTTAGGGTTTAGCATTTAGGGTTTAAGGTTTAAGGTTTTGGGGTTTATGCTTTTAGTGTTTAGGGTTTGGGGTTAGGGTTAGGGTTTAATGTTTAGGGTTTAGGGTTTATGATTTGGGGTTTAGGGTTTAGAGTTTAGGTTTAGGGTTTAGGGTTTTTTAGGTTGTAGGTTTTAGGGTTTAAGGCTTAGGGTTTAGGGTTTAGGGGTTTTTTTAATTAAGTAAACTGGTAGGTTTAGGTTTATTTAGTTTATTTTTTATTTAATTTAATTTAATTTATTTTATATTATTATTATTTATTATTTATTTTATTTATTTAATTTAGTTTATTTATTTTGGATTTATTTATTTTACTTTAGGTTTTTTATTTTAGTTTATTTTTTAGGTTTAGGTTAATGTTTAAATTTATTTTTTAATTGAGATTTATTTTTATTTTATTTTTAGGTTTAGGTTCAAGTTTTTATTTTATTTTTTAGGTTTACATTTTAGGTTTTTATTTTAGGTTTACATTTAGGTTTTATTTTTTTTAGGTTTAGTTTATTTTAGCTGAGTTTTATTTTTATTTTATTTTTTACTTTTAGGTTTTATTTTTTATTTTTAGGTTTACGTTTAGGTTTTTATTTTATTTTTTTTAGCTTTAGGTTTTAGTTTTTTTATCTTAAGTTTATTTTTAGGTTTTATTTTTTAGTTTAAGTTTAGGTTTATTATTAGTTTATTTTATTTTATTTAGCTTAAGATTAGGTTTAGGTTTTAATTATTATAGTTTATTTTATTTGAGCTTAGGTTTAGGTTTAGGTTTATTATTAGTTTATTTTATTTTATTTAGCTTAAGATTAGGTTTAGGTTTTAATTATTATAGTTTATTTTATTTTGTTTATTTTACTTTCATTTTAGGTTTAATTTTTTTTAGTTTAGTGTTTAGATTTTATTTTTTATTTATTTTTAGGTTTTATTTTTAGGTTTATTTTTTAGGTTTAGGTTTTAATTTAGTTTTTATTTTACTTTATTTTAAGTTTATTTTATTTTTGTTTTATATTTAGATTTTATTTTATTTAGCTTTTTAATTCTTAGGCATATTTTATTTCATAGTTTAGTTTATGTTTTTCATTATTTTATTTTATTATATTTTTATTTTTTATTTTATTTTCTTTTAAATTTGTGGTTTAAGTTTTAGTTTAGGTGTTTATTTTATTTAGGTTTAAGTTTATTTATCTATTTGTAATTTTTATTTAGTTCAGGTTTAGGTTTTAGTGTTAGGATTTAGGATTTTAGTGTTTAAGTTTTAGGGTTTAGCATTTTAGGGTTTAGGGTTTAGGGTTAGGTGAGTGAGTGTGTTAGGGTTTAGGGTTTTCAAATTAGTGTTTAGCTCAGTGTTTTAAAGAGTCAGTTTTAGGGTTTAGGATTTAGGGTTTAGTAGGGTTTAGGGAGTTTAGAGTTATGGGGTTTAGGATTTTAGGTTTTGGGTTTAGGAGGTAGAGAGGTTTGGTAGGGGTTTAGGGAGTTTAGGATTTAGGATTTAGGGTTTAAAGTTTAGGGTTTAGGGTTTTTGGTTATATTTTTTAAAATTAGGTAAACTATTAAGTTTAGGTTTATTTAGTTTATTTTTTATTCAATTTAGTTTATTTTATTTTTTATTTTTATTTAAGTTTTTTTTATTCAATTTAGTTTACTTATTTCAGGTTTATTTATTTTAGTTTAGGATTTTTATTTTGGTTTACTTTTTTGGTGTAGGTTTCAATTTATGTTGATTTTTTAGTCTAGATTTATTTTTATTTTTTGTTTTTTAGGTTTAGGTATTATTTTTTAATTTTTGGTTTAGTTTTAGGCTTTAAGGTTATATTTTAAGTTTATTTTTAGGTTTTATTTTTTAGTTTAGGATTAGGTTTAATTTTAGTTTAGTTTATTTTATTTTATTTAGTTTAGGGTTTATGTTTAGTTTTTTTTAGGTTTAGGTTTAGGTTTTATTTATTTTTGTTTAGGTTAAGGTTTATTTTAGTTTGTTTATTTGAGGTTTAGGTTTTTTTAGTTTAGGGTTTAGGTTTTATTTTATATTTATTTTTAGGTTTAATTTTTAGATTTATTTTTTAGGTTTAAGTTTTTATTTAGTTTTTATTTTATTTTATTCTAAGTTTATTTTAATTTTATTTTACATTTAGTTTTTATTTTATTTAGGTTTTTTAATTTTAGCTTTATTTTAGTTTTTAGTTTAGTTTCAATTTTTATTTATTTTATTTTAGTTTAGTTTTTATTTTTTATTTTATCTTATTTTATTTGGGTTTAGGTTTCTTAATTATTTTATTTTTAGGTTTTATTTAGTTGGGTTTAGACTTGGGTGGCCTTTTTTGGGTTTAGGGTTAATGGTTAAGGGTTTAGGGTTTAGGGTTTGAAGTTTGGGGTTTAGGGTTTAGGGTTTTGAGTGAGCCCAGGGTTTAGGGTTTAGGTTTTAGGGCCCAGGGTTGTATAGGGCTCAGGGTGTGGGTGCAGTTTAGGGTTTAGGATTAGGGTGGCACAGCTCAGGTTTAGGGTTTAGGGCCTGACAGGGATCATGATTTAAGATAGGGTTTTGTGAGCCCAGGTAGGGCTCATGGTAGGTTTAGTGGTCCCAGATGTGCCTCAGGTTGTGGAAGAAAACTCAGGGCTCATGGGAGAGGGCCCAGGTCAAAGATTTAGTCACTAGGGTGGCCCAGGATCTGGGGTCAGCCTTTAGGGCCCATGCCTTTAAAGCCCAGGGTCAGGGCCCAGGGTTTAAAGTTTAGGATCAGGTCAGGAGGGTTGTGGTTCAGTGCCCAGGTCAGGGCCCAGGCCCAGTGGTTTGGTTGGGTGAGGGTATGGCCCAGGGCCCAGGGCCCAGGGTCACCCATTTAGGGTTTAGGGCCCAGGGTTTAGAGCCCAGGGTTTAGGGTTTTTAGAGGCACAATGTTTTAGCCTCAGATTTAGGTTTATGTTTTAAAATTTTATGTTGTTTAGGTTTTGGTTTTGTTTTAGGTTTAGGTTTATTTATTTTTAGTTTAGTTTATTTTTTTAATTTTATTTTAGTTTAGGTTTTATTTATTTTTAATTTTTTATTTTTAGTTTAGTTTAGGTATAGGTATATTTAGGTTTATTTTATTGTTTGTTTATTTAAGTTTGTTTTAGTTTAGGTTTAGGTTTATGTTTATGTTTTATTCTTGATTTTAGTTTATTTTTTATTTTAGTTCAGTTTAGGTTTTATTTTAGTTTATTTTATGTTTATTTTGGTGTAGGTTTTTAGGTTTAGGTTTATTTTTGGTTTAGGTTTTATTTATTTTTTATTTAGTTTATTTATTTTTAGTTTTTTTAGAATAGTATAGTTTATTTTATTTAGTTTTCAGTTTATTTAGTTTAGGTTTAGGTTTATTTAGTTTAGTTTGGGGGTTTAGGTTTTGTTTAGGTTGAGGTTTTGGTTTTATTTAGGTTTAGGTTTTATTTTGCTTCTTTATTTTTTGTTTTATTTTTATTTAGGTTTATTTAGTTTTGGTTTTATTTTTATTTAGGTTTAGGTTTAGGTTATTAGTTTACTAGTTCTAATTTATTATTTAATAATTTTATTTTATTATTTATTTGTTTTAGTTTTAGTTTATTTAGTTTAGTGTTTTATTCGTTTCTTATTAGGGTTTAGGGTTAGGGTTTAGGGTTTAGGGTTTATGGATTAGGGTTATTTTTAGGGTATTAGCATTTAGGGTTAGGATTTTTTTATTTTCTATTCTTTTTTATTATTTTTAGGGTGTAGGGTTTAGGGTTTAGGTTTAGGGTTTAAGTTTTTGGGCTTTAGGATTTTTGGTTTTTTTATTATAACACACCAAGTTCTCAAAGACAAAAGCGATGACATAGATAAAAATTGAGCATGCATAAAGCTAATCAAAAGCCCTAGAAAGCTAGAACCATCTCTACTATAAAGACCCAGTTCCATAAGCAGCAGATCGGATCGGTCATTATTAATATTCTCTAGTTCCCTTCAGAACAACCCTGACCTCTAGAGTAGCGGGATCCGCCATCATATCTACAATCTCTCCCTCCATCACCAATACGGCTATAACCTCCGTCGCTCCTCCTATCTCCATAACCACCACTGCTCTGACCACCACCTCCATATCTACAAGCACCTCCAGATCCCCCACCACCACTACGATAACTGCCGCCTCTGACTTCACCTCAATCACTAGATCTAAACTGAGCTTGGTTGACGGTGATGTTCCAGCCTTCAAGGTTCTGCCCATTCTTAGGGTTTAGGTTTAGGTATAAGTTTATTAGGTTTTTGTGTTAAGGTGTATTTTTTAATTTATTTAGATACTTTAGGTTTAGGTTTAGGGTTTAGGGTATATTGTTTAGGGTTTAGGGTATGGAGTTTAGGGTTTAGGGTTGGGGTTTAGGGTTTAGGGTTTAGCATTTAGGATTTAGGGTTTAGGGTTTAGGGTTTTAGGGTTTATGCTTTTAGGGTTTACGGTTTAGGGTTAGGGTTAGGGTTTAAGGTTTAGGGTTTAAGGTTTAGGGTTTAAGGTTTAGGTTGGTAGAAGAGTGAGAGTAGGAGGGTTTTGGTGGTGGAGGTTAGTTTTGGTTTAGGGCTTAGGGTTTAGGGTTTAGAATTTAGGGTTTTGGGTTTTTTTATTTAAGTAAATCGATAAGTTTAGGTTTATTTCATTTATTACTTATTTATTTTAGTTTATTTTAATTTTTTATTTATGTTTATATTTTATTTTTATATAGTTTAGTTTATTTATTTTAGGTTTATTTTTTAGTTTAGGTTTTTTGTTTTAGTTTATTTTTAGGTTTAGGTTTATGTTTAGATTATTTTTTAAGTTTATGTTTTATTTTATTTTAGGTTTAGGTCCGTGATTTTATTTTTTTTTAGGTTTATGTTGTTTTAGGTTTATTTTTAGGTTTTATTTTTTGTTTAGGCTTATGATTATTTTTATTTAAGTTTTATTTTTATTTTATTTTTTAGGTTTATGCTTTATGTTTTATTTTTTGGTTTACATTTAGGTTTTTATTATATTTTTTTAGCTTTAGATTTTAGCTTTTTATTTTAGGTTTATTTTCAGGTTTTATTTTTTAGTTGAGGTTTAGGTTCATTTTTAGTCTATTTTATTTTATTTAGCTTAGGTTTAAGTTTAGGTTTTAATTACTTTAGTTTATTTTATTTTAGTTTAGGTTAAGGTTTATTTTATTTTATTTATTTTATTATTATTTTTGTTTTAATTTTTTTAGTTTAGGGTTTAGGTTTAATTTTTTTATTTAATTTTAGGTTTTATTTACAGGTTTATTTTTTAGGTTTAGATTTTTATTTAGTTTTTATTTTATTTTATTTTAGGTTTATTTTGTTTTTATTTTACATTTATTTTATTTTATTTAGGTTTTTAATTCTTAAGTTTATTTTATTTCATAGTTTAGTTTATGTTTTCATTTACTTTACTTTAGTTTTATTTTTTATTTTATTCTTTTCTTAAGTTCAGGTTTAGGTTTTTGTTTAAGTTTTTATTTTATTTTATTTTATAATTTTATTTAGGTTTAAATTTATTTATTTATTTTATTTTTAGGTTTTATTTAGTTTAGGTTTATGTTTTTTTGATTTTAGGGATTATGGTTTAGGGTTTAGGGCTAGATAAGGTTTAAGGTTAGTTTGGGGTTTAGGGTTTAGGGTTTAAGGTTAGAGTTAAGGGTTAGGGTTTAGGGTTTAGGGTTTACGGTTGGTTATAAGGTTTGGGAATTAGGGTTTAGGGTTTAGGATTTAGGGTTTAGGATTTAGGGTTTAGGGTTTATGGTTTTTTTTAAATTAAGCAAACCATAAGGTTTAGGTTTATTTAGTTTATTTTTCATTTAGTTTAGTTTATTTAACTTTTTATTTTTATTTAAGTTTATTTTTTTTATTTAGTTTAGTTTATTAATTTTAGATTATTTTTTTAGTTTAAGTTTTTGAGGTTTAGGTTTAGTTTTATGTTTATTTTTTAGTTTATTTTATTTTTATCTTATTTTTTAGGTTTTGGTATCTTTTTTTTATTTTTGGTTTAGTTTTGGGTTTTAGGGTTTTATTTTAGGTTTATTTTTAGGTTTAGGCTATTTTTAGTTTATTTTATGTAATTTAGTTTAAGATTTATTTTTAGTTTACTTTAGGTTTAGGTTTAGGTTTTATTTATTTTATTTTAGGTTTAGGTTTATTTTATTTTGTTTATTTGAGGTTTAGGTTTTTTTTAGTTTAGGGTTTAGGTTTTATTTTATATTTATTTTTCAGTTTATTTTTTAGGTTTAGGTTTTTATTTAGGTTTTTTTAGGTTTATTTTATTTTTATTTTACATTTAGTTTTTAATTTATTTAGGCTTTTTAATTATAACTTTATCTTATTTTTTAATTTAGTTTATATTTTTATTTATTTTATTTTATTTTAGTTTTTTTATTTTATTTTATTTTGTTTTTAGGTTTAGGTTTAGGTTTAGGTTTAGGTATATGTTTAGATTTTAGTTTAGGTTTTTATTTTATTTTATTTCTTTATTTTATTTTGGTTTAAGTTTTATTTATTTATTTTATTTTTTGATTTTATTTAGTTTGGGTGTGCCTTTGTTGGTTTTAGGGTTTAAGTGGTTTAGGGTTTAGGCCTGGTGGTTTTAGTATACAGCCCAGGGAGGGCTCAGCCTGCAGGTTTGGGGTTTAAAGATCTGTCATGGTTTGGCCAGGGATGGTGGGTGAGGTCTTAGTGTGGTTTGTTTAGGGTTTAAGGTTTACAATTGGTCAGCCAGTTTAAAGTCAGTTTAGTTTAGGGTTTTGGATCTGGTGGCATTTGGGGCCTAGGTTGGTCAGTGGTTAAGTTTAAGAGTGGAGGTCAGAGTTTAGATTTAGGGTTTAAGGTTAATTTAAGTAGGTTTAGGGTTTATGGCCCACTGTCATGGTTTAGGAGGGTCTGGTAGGGTTATCATAGTTTTAGGGTTTAGGGTTTAGGTTTAGAGTTTAGTGGCCTAGTTTAGAGTGGGTCAGGGTATGGGTTTTATTTTAATTTAGGTTTATGTTAAAGTTTTATTTTAGCTTTAGGTTTATTTATTTTTAGTTTAGTTAATTTTTTTGGCTTTATTTTGTTTATGTTTTATTTATGTTTTAGGTTTTTATTTTTAATTTAGTTTAGGTATAGGTTTATTTAAGTTTATTTTCTTATTTATTTATTTACTTTTTTGTTAGTTTAGGTTTAGGTTTAGGTTTATGTTTTATTTTTTATTTTTGTTTAGTTTAGGTTTTATTTCAGTTTAGTTTATGTTTATTTAGGTTTAGGTTTTTTGGTTGAGGTTTACTTTAGGTTTAGGTTTTATTTTTTTTATTTTTTATTTATTTTTTTAGTTTTTTTAGTATAGGTTAGGTTATTTTATTTAGTTTTAGTTTATTTAGTTTAGGTTTAGGTTTATTTAGTTTAGTTTAGGTTTGGGGTTTAGGTTTTATTTTTTATATATTCTTTATTTTATTTTATATTTTTCTTTTATTTTTATTTAGGATTATTTAGTTTAGTTTATTTAGTTTAGGTTTTATTTTTATTTAGGTTTAGGATTAGGTTTTATTTAGTTTATTTTATTGTGTTTTTATTTTAGGTTTAGGTTTAGTTTAGGTTTATTTAATTTTTATTTAGGTTTACATTTAGGTTTATTTTTATTTGTAGTTTAGTTTTTAGGTTTCGGTTTAGGTTTAGGTTTAGGTTTATTTAGGTTTATTTAGTCTAGTTTTTTTATTTTTAAGTTTAGGTTCATTTATTTTTATTTTAGTTTTTATTTTTATTTTATTAGGTTAGTTTATTTATTTAGGTTTATTTTTAGGTTTAGGTTTATTTATTTATTTTTAGTTTAGTTTTCTTTTTATTTTTAGGTTTATTTAGTTTTTAGTTTTATTTAGTTTAGGTTTTGATTTAGGTTTAGGTTTATTTTTATTTATTTATTTAGGTTTTATTTTATTTAATTTAGTTTAGGTTTAGGTTAATTTATTTAGTTTATTTATTTATATAGGTTTAGGTTTGTGCTTACTTATTTAGTTTATTTATTTAGTTAGGTTTAGGTTTAGGTTTTTTTTAGTTTGATATATTTAATTTAATTTTATTTTAGGTTTTGGGTTTAGGTTTAGGTTTATTTTTATTTCTTTATTTAGTTTATTTATTTAGTTTTAGGTTTAGGTTTGTTTATTTATTTAGTTTATTTATTTATTTAGTTTATTTAGGTTTAGGAATAGGTTTTATTTAGTTTAGTTTATTTTGTTTTATTTTATTTTGAATTTAGGGTTTAGGTTTAGTTTAGGTTAATTTTCATATATTTATTTAGTTTATTTATTTTATTTTATTTTATTTAGGTTTAGGTTTTATTTAATTTTATTTAGGTTTTATATTTTAAGTTTAGGATTAGGGTTTAGTTTATTTAGTTGTAGTTTTTTTGTAGGTTTAGGTTTATTTTAGTTTAGTTTATTTTATTTAGTTTAGGTTTATTTATTTAGTTTAGTTTATTTTATTTATTTAAGTTTAGGTTTATTTAGGTTTAGGTTTTTTTTAGTTTATTTTAGTTTCGACTTTTAGTTTAGGTTATTTAGTTTAATTTAAGTTTATTTAATTTATTTTTATTTTTATTTTTATTTATTTATTTTAGTTTAGGTTTATTTAGTTTATTTATTTATTTAGTTTATTTTTTATTTATTTAAGCTTTAGGTTTAGGCTTGAATTTATTTTTAGTTTTTAGGTTCAGGATTTTGTTTAGGCTTAGTTTAGGTTTTATTTTTTAGCTTGGTGTATTTAATTAATTTTTTATTTTAGGTTTATTTATTTAGGTTTAGTTTAGGTTTATTTAGTTTAGGTTTAAGTTTATGTTTAGATTTAGGTTTAGGTTTGGGTTTAGTTTTATTTTATTTAGTTTAGGTTTATTTTGTTTTTATTTAGTTTATTTAGTTTATATTTAGAGTTTAGGTTTAGTTTAGTTTAGGGTTTAGGTTTCGGTTTTGGTTTATTTTAGGTTTATTTTTAGTTTAGTTTATTATTTAGTTTAGTTCTGGTTTAGGTTTATTTTATTTATTTATTTATTTTATTTAGTTTATTTTATAGGTTTTATTTTAGGTTTTAGGTTTAGGTTTATTTATTTAGTTTAGGTTTTAATTTTTATGTTGATAGGTTTATTTGGTATTTAGTATTTTTTAGGTATTATTAATTTTTTGTTTAGTTTATTTTTTATTATTATTATTTATTAGTTAATTAGTTTAATTAGTTTTATTAGTTTATTATTATTAATTATTAGGTTTGTTTATTATTATATTTATTTTATTTATTTTATTTTATTTGTTTATTTAGTTTATTATTATTATTAGTTTTAGTTATTAGTTTTATTTAGTTTAATTTATTATTAGTTTATTAGTTTAGTGTTAGTTATTAGTTATTTAGTTTTATTTATTTTTTTTCATTTTATTATTATTTATTATAGTTATTATTATTTAGTTAGTTTAATAATTTATTAGTTTAATTTAGTTGTTAGTTTTAGTTATTAGTTAGTTATTATTATTAGTTATTTATTAATTATTTAGTTAGTTTATTATTTTTAGTTTATTAGTTGGTTAGTTTAGTTTGGTATTAGTTATTATTAGTTTAGTTGTTAGTTTTTATTAGTTAGTTATTTATTTTTAGTTTAGGTTAGTTATTATTAGTTAGTTTTTTTAGGGTTTAAATTAGTTAGTTATTATTTAGTTTTAGTTAATAGTAGTTTAGTTTACTTTTATTTTCATTAGTTATTTATTTCTAGGGGTTTTTTTGTTTATATTTAATTAAGTAATTACTTTGTTAATTAGTTTAGTTAATTTTTATTATTATTAGTTTATTTGTTATTATTTAGTTAGTTTTATTAGTTTTTATTTTAGTTTACTATTCATTTTTATTTATTATTAGTTTATTAGTTTCAATTTATTATTTATTAGTTTTAGTTTTAATTAGTTTAGTTTAGTGTTTTATTAGTTTCTTATTAGGGTTTAAGGTTTAGGGTTGTAGGTTTAGGGTTAGTTTTAGGGTTTTGCATTTAGGGTTAGGCTTTTTTATTTATTTATTTTTATTATTTTTTAGGTTTTAGGGTTTTGGGTTTAGGTTTTAGGTTTAGAGTTCAGGCTTTAGTTTGGGTTTTAGGGATTTTGGATTTTTTTTAATAGAGAATAAAATCAGAATCAACATTTCTTCTTTTTGAATTCATCAATCAAGTAACACACCAAGTTCTCAAAGTCATAATTGAAAACATTGATAAAAAATGAGCACGCATTGAGCAAATCAAAATCTCTGGAAAACTAGAACTGTCTCTACTGTAAACACACAGTTCCATAAGCATCATCAACCGTTTCAATTTCTAATTCCATTAGAACCTCTCGGTAGTTGGATGCGCCATCATATCTACAATCTTTCCCTCCACACCACACTATAACCTCATCGCTCCTCTGCCTCCCATAACCACCCTTTCGACCACCACCTCCATATCCCGGCACCTCTAGATCCCCACCACCACCTGATAGCGACTCCTCCACCTTCTCCTCCATGAGATCTAGGCGAGCACGGTTGATGGTGATGTTCCTACCATCAAGGTTCTACCCATTCTTAGGGTATAAGTTTAAGTTTAAGTTTAAGTTTATTAGATTTTAGGATTTAGGTTTATCTTTTAATTTATTTAGACAGTTTAGGTTTAGGTTTAGGGTTTGGGGTTTATGGTTTAGGGTTTTGGGTTTAGCATTTAGGGTTTAGGGTTTAGGGTTTAGGGTTTTAGGGCTTATGCTTTTAGGGTTTAGGGTTTAGGGCTAGGGTTAGCATTTAATGTTTAGGGTTTAGGGTTTATGCTTTAGGGTTTAGGGTCTAGAGTTTATGGTTTATGGTTAATGATTTTTTAGGGTTTAGGGTTTAGTGTTTAGGGTTTAGGGTTTAGGGTTTAGGATGTAAGGTTTAGGGTTTTTTTTAATTAAGTAAACGAGTAGGTTTAGGTTTTTTAGTTTATTTTATTTTTCATTTTTATTTAGGTTCAATTTTTATTTTTATTTAGTTTAGTTTATTTATTTTACTTTAGATTTATTTATTTTTGTTTATTTTTTAAGTTTAGGTTAATGTTTAAATTTATTTTTTAGTTGAGTTTTATTTTTATTTTATTTTTTAAGTTTAGGTTTTATTTTTTATTTTTACGTTTAGGTTCAGGTTTTTATTTTATTTTTAGGTATACATTTTTGGTTTTTATTTTAGGTTTATTTTTAGGTTTTATTTTTTATTTAGGATTAGGTTTATTTTTAGTTGAGTTTTATTTTTATTTTATTTTTTAAGTTTAGGTTTAATTTTATTTTTGGGTTTATGTTTGGGTTTTTATATTATTTTTTTTAGCTTTATATTTTAGGTTTTTATTTTAGGTTTATTTTTAGGTTTTATTTTTTAGTTTAGGTTTAGGTTTATTTTTAGTTTATTTTACTTTATTTAGCATTGGTTTAGGTTTAGGTTTTAATTATTTTAGTTTATTTTATTTGAGTTTAGGTTTAAGTTTATTTTATTTTATTTATTTTATTTTCATTTCAGGTTTAATTTTTTTTTAGTTTAGGGTTGAGATTTTATTTATTATTTATTTTTATGTTTAATTTTTAGGTTTAGGTTTTTATTTAGTTTTTATTTTACTTTTTTTTTAGGTTTTTTTTATTTTTATTTAGATTTAGTTTTTATTATATTTAGGTTTTTAATTCATAAGTTTATTTTATTTCATAGTTTAGTTTATGTTATTATTATATTTATTTTAGTTTATTTTTATTTTTATTTTATTTTATTTTTAGGTTTAGGTTTAGGTGTTTATTTTATTTAGGTTTAAGTTTATTTATTTAATTTATTTTTAGATTTTATTTTCTTTATGTTTTGGTTTTTGGGATTTTAGGGTTTAGGGTTTAGGGTTTTGCATTTTAGGGTTTAGGTTTTAGGGTTTAGGGTTTAGGGTTTTGCATTTTAGGGTTTAGAGTTTTAGGGTTTAGGGTTTAGGGTTAGGGTTTAGGGTTTAGGGTTTAGGGTTTTTCATGTTTATTGTTTAAGGTTTAGGGTTTAGGTTAGGGGTTTAGGAGTTTAAGTTTAGGTTAAATTTAGGTTTTAAGGTTTAGGGTTTAGGGTATATGGTTTAGGGTTTTTGGTTTAGAGTTGTAGGAATTGAGTGTAGGGTTTAGGGTTAGTTATAGGGTTTGGGGTTTAGGGTTTAGGGTTTAGGATTTAGGGTTTAAGGTTTAGGGTTTAGGGTTTATGGTTATTTTTTTAAATTAAGTAAACCATTAAGTCTAGGTTTATTTAGTTTATTTTTATTTAGTTTAGTTTATTTTATTTTTTTTTTTATTTAGGTTTATTTTTTATTTTTATTTAGTTTAGTTTATTTATTTTAGGTTTATTTATTTTTGTTTAATTTTTTTATTTTAGTTTATTTTTTAGGTTTAGGTTTCAATTTATGTTTTTTTTTAGTTTAGTTTTATTTTTATATTATTTTTTAAGTTTAGATATTATTTTTAAATTTTTGGTTTTGTTTTAGGTTTTAAGGTTTTATTTTAGGTTCATTTTTAGGTTTTGTTTTTTAGTTTAGTTTTAGGTTTAATTTTATTTTATTATATTATATTAAGTTTATGGTTTAGGTTTAGGTTTAGGTTTTATTTATTTGAGTTTAAGTTTAGGTTTATTTTATTTTGTTTATTTGAGGTTTAGGTTTTTTTTAGTTTAGGGTTTAGGTTTTATTTTTTTATTTATTTTTTGATTTTATTTTAAAGCTTAGGTTTTTATTTAGTTTTTATTTTATTTTATTTTAAGTTATTTTTATTTTTATTTTACATTCATTTTTATTTTATTTAGGTTTTTTAGTTTTTGCTTTATTTTAGTTTTTAGTTTAGTTTATGTTTTTATTTATTTTATTTTAGTTTAGTTTTAATTTTTATTTTATTTTATTTTATTTTGGGTTTTTTAATTATTTTATTTTTAGATTTTATTTACTATGGGTTTAGGCCTTTAGGTTTTTAAGGTTTAAGGTTTAGGGTGTAAAGTTAATGGTTTAGGGTTTAGGGTTTAGTGTTTAGGGTTTAGGGGTTAGGGTTTAGGGTTTTGGGTTTTGGGATTTGGGTTTTAGGGTCTAGAGTTTAGGGTTTAGAATTGTATTTTTAGGGTTTAGAGTTTAGGGGTTAGGGTTTAGGTTTGAGTTTTAGGTTTTAGTTTAGGTTTAAGTTTAAGTTTAACATTTATGTTTAAGGTTTAGGATTAGTTTATAGTTTTAGTTTTTAGGTTTAGGAGTTTAGGGTTTATTTATCTTTTAAGGTTTAGGAGTTTAGGTTAGGGATTAAATTTAGGGTTTTAGAATTTAGGGTTTAAGTTTATAGTTTAGGGTTTAGGAGTTTAGATTTAATGTTTAAACTTTAAGGTTTAAGTTTTAGGGTTTAACATTTAAGTTTTGATTTAAGTTAACAGGTTTAAAGTTAGTTTAGGGTTTAGAGTTTAAATTTAAATTTTAGTTGGATTTAGGTTTAAGTTGATTTTAGGTTTAGAGTTTAGGTTAGGTTTAAGTTAAGTTTAGGGTTTAGGGTTTATGGTTAATTTAGGGTTTAAGGTTTATCATTTAGGGTTTAGGGTTTTAGGGTTTTAGGGTTTAAGGTTTAGGGTTTAGGGTCTAGGGTTTAGGGTTTTACGGTTTAAGGTTTAGGGTTTAGGGTTTAGGGTTTAGGGGTTAGAGTTTAGGATTTAGGGTTTTATGGTTTAGGGTTTAGGGTATAGAGTTTTTTAATTAGGTTTAGGTTTAGGTTTAGGTTGTTTTTTAATTTTTTTTTATGTAGTTAAGTTTTGGTTTTGGTATAGGTTTAGGTTTATTTACTTTTAGCTTAGTTTACTTTTTAGTTTTATTTTAGTTTAGGTTTTATTTATTTTTTAGGATTTTATTTTAGTTTAGTTTAGGTATTGGTTTATTTAGGTTTATTATTTATTTATTTAGGTTTTTTTAGTTTAGGTTTTGGTTTAGGTTTATGTTTTATTTTGATTTCATTATTTTTTTATTTTAGTTTAGTTATTTATTTATTTTTAGGTTTTTTTAGGTTTAGGTTTTTTTTAGGTTTAGGTTTTTATTTTCTATTTAGTTTATTTATTTTTAGTTTTTGTAGTATGGTTTAGTTTATCTTATTTAGTTTTTAGTTTATTTACATTAGGTTTAGGTTTATTTAGTTTAGTTTAGGTTTGGGGTTTAGGTTTTATTTAGGTTTAGGTTTCAGTTTTATATAGGTTTAGGTTTTATTTAGTTTATTTATTTATTCTTTTATTTTTATTTAGGTCTATTTAGTTTAGTTTATTTAGTTTATGTTTTATTTTTATTTAGGTTTAGGTTTTATTAAGTTTTCATTTTAGGTTTAGGTTTAGTTTCGGTTTATTTTATTTTCATTTAGGTTTAGGTTTATTTTTATTTGTAGTTTAGTTTATTTAGGTTTAGGTTTCGGCTTAGGTTTATGTTTTTAGTTTATTTTAGTATAGGTTTTGGTTTAGGTTTATTTAGGTTTATGTAGTTTAGGTTTTAATTTTTAGGTTTAGGTTCATTTATTTTTATTTTAGTTTTTATTTGTATTTTATTAGTTTAGTTTATTTATTTAGGTTTATTTATGTTTATTTTTTGGTTTATTTTTAGTTTAGGTTTAGGTTTATTTATTTTTGTTTAGTTTAATGTATTTTTATTTTTAGGTTTATTTAGATTTTAGTTTTATTTAGTTTAGGTTTAGATTTAGGTTTATTTTTATTTATTTATTTAGGTTTTAGTTTATTTAGTTTAGTTTAGGTTTATTTATTTAGTTTATTTATTTATTTTATTTTAGGTTTAGGTTTATTTATTTAGTCTATTTATTTATTTAGGTTTAAGATTATGTTTTATTTAGTTTAGTTTATTTGGTTTTATTTTATTTTGGGTTTAGGGTTTAAGTTTAGGTTTATTTAGTATAGGCTCAATCTAGGTTTATTTTTATTTCTTTATTTAGTTTATTTATTTAGGTTAAGGTTTAGGTTTATTTATTTAGGTTTAAGTTTAGGTTTTATTTAGTATTAGTTTATTTTCAATTTAGGGTTTAGGTTTAGGTTTAGTTTAGTTTATCTTTATTTATTTATTTATTTTGTTTATTAAGGTTTATTTCTTTATTTAGTTTATTTTTTATTTAATTTTATTTAAATTATTTTATTTTAGTTTATTGTTTTATTTATTTTTGTTCATTTTTTTATTTTTAGTTAGGTTTAGGGTTAGGTTTTTATTTTAGGTTTAGGTTTAGATTTTTATTCTATTTTATTTTATTTTTTATCTTTTTAGTTTAGTTTATTTTATTTTATTTATTTAGGTTTATTAGGTTTATTTATTTAGTTTATGGTTCATTATATTTTAGGTTTAAGTTTTATTTTGTTTTTTTTAGGTAGGTTTAGTTTATTTTTAGGTTTAGGTTTAAGGTTTAGGTTTATTTTGTTTTAGTTTAGGTTTATTTTAGTTTAATTTTTTTATTTAGTTTAGGTTAATTTATTTAGTTTAGTTTATTTTATTTATTTAGGTTTAGGTTTATTAAGGCTTAGGTTTTATTTAGTTTATTTTAGTTTAGGTTTTTTACTTAGTTTAGGTTTATTTAGTTTATTTTTATTTTTTTCTTTTTTTTATTTAAGTTTAGATTTATTTAGTTTATTTAGTTTATTTATTATTTATTTAAGTTTTAGGTTTGGGCTTAGGTTTATTTTTAGTTTTTAGGTTTAGGTTTAAGTTTAAGTTTAGTTTAGGTTTTATTATTTAGTTTAGTTTATTTAGTTTAGTTTATTTAATATATTTTATTTTAGGTTTATTTATTTAAGTTTAGTTTAGGTTTAGGTTTATTTTTATTTAGTTTAGTTTATTTATTTAGTTTAGGATTAGGTTTAGGTTTATGTTTAGGTTTAGGTTAAGGTTTAGATTTATTTTATTTAGTTTAGGTTTAGTTTATTTAATTTAGGTTTAGGGTTTAGGTTTAGTTTAGTTTAGGGTTTAGGTTTAGGTTTAGGCTTATTTTTAGTTTAGTTTATTTACTTTAGTTTATTATTTAGTTTAGTTTAGGTTTATGTTTCTTTTATTTATTTATCTTATTTAGTTTATTTTTTAGGTTTTATTTTAGCTTTTATTTTAGATTTAGGTTTAGTTTAGGTTTATTTATTTAGTTTAGGTTTTAGTTTTTATGTTATTAGGTTTTATTATTATTTAGTTTTTTTATATTTTATTAATTTTTAGTTTAGTTTATTTATTATTATTATTATTATTATTATTATTTATTAGTTTATTATTATTTATTAGTTTCTTAGGTATGTTTATTATTATTATATTTACTATATTTATTTAGGTTTTATTTATTATTTAGTTTATTATTTGTTTGGTTTGTTATTATTATTATTATTATTATTATTATTAGTTTAGTTATTTGTTTTATTTAGTTTAATTTATTATTAGTTTAATAGTTTAGTGCTAGTTATTATTAGTTATTTACTTTTAGTTGATCAGTTTTTTTGGTTTTATTATTAGTTTTAGTTATTATTATTTAGTTAGTTTAATATTAGGTTTAGTTAGTTTCTTAGTTTAGTTTAGTTATTATTATTAGTTATTTATTAATAATTTAGTTAGTTTATTAGTTTTTAGTTTTAGTTTAGGTTGTTAAGTTATTATTAGTTTAGTTACTGGGTTTAGTTTTATTACTAGTTAGTTATTTGTTAGGTTAGTTATGTTTAGGGTTTAGGTTTATTAGTTAGTTATTAATGTTAGTTAGTTTTTTTTAGGGTTTAATTTAACTAGTTTATTAGTTTCGTTTTAGTTATGAGTTTAGGTTTAGTTTAGTTGTTATTAGTTTTATTAATTTAGTTTTTTTTTGTTAGTTTATTAGTGGGGTTTTTTTGTTTATGTTTAATTTAGTTATTAGTTTGTTTAATAATTTAGTTAGTTTTTGTTATTATTAGTTTATTAGTTTTTTAGTATTTATTCAATTACTTTAGTTTAGTTAGTTTTTATTAGTTTTTTTAGTTTATTATTAGTTTTAGTTTATTATTAGTTTTTATTTATTATTAGTTTATTAGTTTTAGTTTATTATTTATTAGTTTTAGTTTTAGTTAGTTTAGTTTAGCATTTTATTAGTTTCTTATTAGGGTTTAGGGTTTAGGATTTAGGGTTTAGGGTTTAGGGTTTGGGTTTTAAGGTTTTAGGGTTTAGGGTTTAGGGTTTAGGTTGTAGGTTTAGGATTTAAGGATTAGGGTTAGTTTTAGGTTTAGCATTTAGGGTTAGGGTTTTTTTATTATTTTTATTATTTTTATTATTTTTAGGGTGTAGGGTTTAGGGATTAGGTTTTAGGTTTAGGGTTCAGGGTTTTGGGCTTAAAGGTTTTTAGTTTTTTTTTAATGAAGAACAAATTTAGGCTCCACATTACTTTTTGTTTAAATTTCATCAATCAAGTAAAACACCATGTTCTCAAAGACACAAGTGACGACATAGATAAAAAATGAACACGCATAGAGCAAATCAAAAGCCACAGAAAATGAACATCTACGATAAAGACGTTCCATAGCTTGGATGACCATTATTAGTTTCTAGTTCTATGAACCACCGGCCTCTCGGTAGCGGGATCCCATCATAGCTAATCTCTCCCACCACACCACCAGCTATAGCCTCAGGGCTCCTCCCTCCATAACCACGGTCGACACCACCTCCATATCCACCAAGACCTGATCCCCACCACCTGTGATAAGCGCCACCACCACCTCCTCGCCTTTAGATCTAGGCGAGTCAGTTAGCAGATGTTCACGCCTTCAGGTTCTACCATTTTTAGGTTTTGGTTTAAGTTTATTAGATTTAGGGTTTATTTTATTTTTTAACTTTAGGTTTAGGTTTAGGATTGGGGTTTTGGGTTTAGGGTTTGGGGTTTACGGTTTAGGGTTTAGGGTTTTAGGGGTTAGGGTTTAGTGTTTTAGGGTTTTAGGGTTTAGGTTTAGAGTTTAGGGTTTAGGATTTTTAGCATTTTAGGGTTTATGCTTTTGTTTAGGGTTTAGGGTTAGGGTTAGGGTTTAAGGTTTAGGTTTAGGTTTAGGGTTTAGGGTTTAGGGTTTAGGGTTTATGGTTTAGGTTTAGAGTTTAGGGTTTTTATTTTAGGTTTTTTAGGTTAGTTTTTTTTAGGTTTTGGGTTTTTTTAATTAAGTAAACTGGAAAGTTTAGATTTATTTAGTTTATTACTTATTTATTTTAGTTTAATTTATTTTTTATTTTTATTTAGTTTTGTTTATTTATGTTTAGATTTATTTTTTAAGTTTAGTTTTGTTTTTTTTTAGGTTTAGGTTGGTTTTATTTTAATTTTTTAGGTTTACATTTTAGGTTTTATTTTATTTATTTTTTAGGTTTTATTTTTTTTAGGTTTAGGTTTATTTTAGTTGAATTTTATTTTATTTTATTTTTTTTTAGGTTTAGGATTTATTTTTTTAGGTTTACTTTAGGCTCTTATTTTATTTTTTTAGCTTTAGGTATTAACTTTTTATTTTAGGTTTATTTTTAGGTTTTAATTTTTAGTTTAGGATTAAGTTTATTTTTAGTTTATTTTATTTTATTTAGCTTAGGTTTAGGTTTAGGTTTTAATTATGTTAGTTTAATTTATTTGTGTTTTGGTTTAGGTTTATTTTATTTTATTTATTTTATTTTTATTTCAGGTGTAATTTTTTATTAATTTTAATTTTTATTTTTAAGTTTTTTTTATAGGTTTAGGTTTTTATTTAGATTTTATTTTATTTTATTTTAGGTTTATTTTGTTTTTATTTTACATATAGTTTTTATTTTATGTAGGTCTTTAAATCTTAAGTTTATTTATATTTCATAGTTTAGTTTATGTTTTTATTTATTTTATTATAGTTTATTTTAATCTTTTATTTTATTTTATTTTTAAGTTTAGGTTTAGGTTTTAGTTTAGGTTTTTATTTTATTTTATTTTATAATTATATTTAGGCTTAAGTTTATTTATTTATTTTATTTTTAGTTTTATTTTCTTTAGGTTTAGGTTTTTAGGATTTAATGGTTTAGGGTTTAGGGTTTATGATTTTAGGGTTTAGGGTTTAGGGTTAGGGTTTAGGGTTTATGGTTTAGGGTTTAGTGTTTAGGCTTTAGGGTTTAGGGTTTTAAGGTTTATTTGTTTAGGGTTTAGGGTTTAGGGTTTAGTGTTAGCTTAAGGTTTAAGGTTAGTTTAGGGTTAAGGGTTAAGGGTTAGGGTTAGGGTTAGGGTTTAGGGTTTAGAGTTAGTTATAGGGTTTGGGGATCAGGGTTTATGGGTTAGGGTTTAGGGTTTAGGGTTTAGGGTTTATAATTATTTTTTAAAAAAATTATGTAAACCATAAGGTTTATGTTTATTTAGTTTATTTTAATTTTTATTTTTATTTAGGTTTATTGATTATTCTTAATTAGTTTAGTTTATTTCTTTTAGATTTATTGATTTTAGTTTAGGTTTTTTATTTTAGTTTATTTTTGAGGTTTAGGTTTTGTTTTATGTTTATTTTTTAGTTTATTTTATTTTTATCTTATTTTTTAGGTTTAGGTATTATTTTTTAATTTTTTTATTTAGTTTTAGGTTTTAGGATTTTATTTTAGGTTTATTTTTAGGTTTTATTTTTTAGTTTAGGTTTAGGTTTATTTTTAGTTTATTTTATGTTATTTATTTTAAGGTTTATGTTTATTATTTTGGTTTAGGTTTAGGTTTTATTTTTAGTTTAGGTTTAGGTTTATTTTATTTTGTTATTTGAGGTTTAGGCTTTTTTTTAGTTTAGGGTTTAAGTTTTATTTTTATTTATTTTTAGGTTTATTTTTTAGGTTTAGGTTTTATTTAGTTTTTATTTTATTTTATTTTAGGTTTATTTTATTTTTATTTTACATTTAGTTTTTATTTTATTTAGGTTTTTTAGTTATAGCTTTATTTTATTTTTTAGTTTAGTTTAAGTTTTTATTTATTTTATTTTAGCTTAGATTTTATTTTTATTTTATTTTATTTTAGGTTTTAGGTTTAGGTTTAGGTTTAGATTTTAGTTTAGGTTTTTATTTTATATCATTTTTTATTTTATTTAGGTTTAGGTTATTTTTAATTTTATTTTTATGTTATTTTTTTGGTTTAGGCTTTTAGGTTTTAGGGTTTATGTTTTAGGGTGTTAGGGTTTTAGGTTTAGGTTTAATGTTTAGGGTTTAGGTTTTAAGCTTTAGTTTAGGTTTAGGTTTTATTTAGTTTAAGTTTAGGTTATAGTTTAGGGTTTTAGGTTTAGGTTTAGGGTTTAGGTTTAGTTTAGGTTTAGGTTTAGAGTTTATAGTTTTTAGTTTTAGTTTTAGTTTTAGTTTATTTAGGTTTAGTTAGTTTAGTTTTAGGGTTTAGTTTAAGGTTTAGTTATTAGGGTTTAGGTTATTAGTTTAGTTTAGGTTTAGTTTACTTTAGTATAAGTTTTTTTATTTAGGTTTATTTAGTTTAGTTTTAGGGTTTAGTTTAGTTTTTTTAGTTTAGGTTAGGGTTTAATTAGGGTTTTAGGTATAGTTTAGGTTTTAGGGTTTAGGGTTTAGGGTTTAGTTTAAGTTTAGTTTTGGTTTAGTTTAGTTTATAGTTTTAGGAGGGATTTTATTTAGGGTTTGTGGTTTAGTTTAGGGTTTAGGTTTAGGGTTTAGGTTTAGGTATAGGTTTATTTTAATTAGTTTATATTTAGTTTAAGTTTTCTTTATTTTATAGTTTAGGTTTAGGTTATTTTTTTTAGTTTAGTTTAACTTTTAAATTTTATTTTAATTTTTGTTTAATTTATTTTTTAAGTTTTTATTTTTAGTTTAGTTTAGGTATAAGTTTATTTAGGTTTATTTTATTATTTTGTTTATATAGTTTATTTTTTTTAGTTTAGTTTATGTTTTATTTTTTAATCTAGTTTCTTTTTTATTTTAGTTTAGTTTTGGTTTTATTTTATTTTAGTTTATGTTTATTTTGGTTTATTTTTTTAGGTTGAGCCTTACTTTAGGTTTAGGTTTTATTTATTTTTTATTTATCTTGGGTTTAGGGTTTAGGTTTAGGTTTATTTACTATCAGTTTAGTTTAGGTTTATTTTTATTTCTTTATTTGGTTTATTTATTTACTTTTAGGTTTAGGTTTATTTATTTAGTTTATTTAGATTTAGGTTTAGGTTTTATTTAGTTTAGTTTATTCAGTTTTATTTTATTTTGGGTTTAGGGTTTAGGTATATGTTTATTTAGTTTAGGTTTAGTTTAGGTTTATTTTAATTAATTAATTTAGTTTATTTATTTAGTTTTGATATTTTATTTTAGGTTTAGTTTTTAGTTTATTTAGGTTTAGGTTTAGTTTATTTTAGGTTTATTTGGGTTTAGGTTTATTTAGTTTTAGTTTAGGTGTAGGTTTAAGTTTATTTTAGTTTAGTTTATTTTATTTAGTTTAGGTTTATTTATTTAGTTTAGTTTTTTTTATTTGTTTATGTGTGGTTTATTTAGGTTTAGGTTTTTAGTTTAGGTTATTTAGTTAAGTTTAGGTTTATTTAGTTTATTTTTATTTATTTATTTTAGTTTAGGTTTATTTAGTTTATTTTATTTATTTATTAAAGGTTTAGGTTTAGGCTTAGATTTATTTTTAGTTTTTAGGTTGGGTTTGGTTTAGGTTTAGTTTAGGTTTTATTTTAGGTTTAATTTATTTTTTTTTGGTTTATTTATTTATGTTTATTTTAGGTTTAGGTTTTTTTTTATTTCGTGTAGTCTATTTATTTATTTTAGGATGAGGTTTAGGTTTAGGTTTAGGTTTAGGTTTAGGTTTATTTTATTTAGTTTAGGTTTATTTAGTTTTTGTTTAGTTTATTTAGTTCAGGTTTATGGTTTAAGTTTAGTTTAGTTTAGGTTTAGGTTTAGGTTTAGGTTTATTTAGGTTTATTTTTAGTTTAGTTTATTTAGCTTAGGTTTAGGTTTATTTTATTTATTTATTTTATAGTTTATTTTTTAGGTTTTTTTATTTTAGGTTTAGTTTAGGTTTAGGTTTAGGTTTATTTTATTTAGTTTAGCTTTTTTGGTTTTATGTTATTAGGTTTATTATTATTAAGTGTTCTTTTAGTATTATTAGTTTTTTTAGTTTTTATTTTATTATTATTATTTATTATTTTTATTAGTTTAGTTAGTTTTATTAGTTTATTATTATTAGTTAGTTTCTTTATTTGTTTATATTATTAGATTTTATTTATTTAGGTTTTATTTATTATTTAGTTTATTATTAGTTTAGTTTATTATTATTATTATTATTATTTTAGTTTGGTTTTTTAATATAATTTATTATTAGTTAATTAGTTAAGTTTTGTTTATTTAGTTTTGTTTATTAGTTTCTTTAGTTTTATTATTAGTTTTAGTTATTATTTTTAGTTAGTTTATAAGTTTATTAATTTAGTTTAGTTATAAGTTTTAGTTATTATTTAGTTATTATTATTAGTTTTTTTATTAATTATTTAGTTTATTTATTATTTTTTGTTTATTAGTTATTAGTTTTAGTTTAGTTAGTTTAGTTATTATTAATTTAGTTTGGGTTTAGTTTTATTATTATTTGGTTATTTAATAGGTTATTTATGTAGGGTTTAGGTTTATTTGTTGGTTATTATTATTATTGGTTATTTATTAGTTTTAATTTAGTTAGTTTATTAGTTAGTTTTAGTTAATAGTTTAGGTTTAGTTTAGTTTTTATTAGTTTTATTAGTTTGGTTTATTTTTACTTAATTTATTGGAGGGGTTTTTTTTGTTTACGTTTAATTTAGTTATTAGTTTGTTTATTAGTTTTGTTAGTTTTTGTTATTATTAGTTTATTAGTTTCTTTGTATTTATTTAGTTAATTTAGTTTAGTTTGTTTTATTAGTTTTTATTTTAATTTATAATTAGTTTTAGTTTATTATTTATTAGTTTAGTTTATTATTTGTTTAGTTTTAGTTTTTAGTTAGTTTAGTTTAGTTTTTTAGTTTCTTATTAGGGTTTAGTTTTTTAGTTTAGGTTTAGGGTTTAGGGTTCAATGTTTAAGGTTGTAGGTTTAGGGTTAGTTTTAGGGTTTAGCATTTAGGTTTAGGGTTTTTTATTTTTTTATTTTTTTATTATTATTAGGGTTTATGGTTTATGGTTTAGGTTTTGGGTTTTGCTTCATTTTTTAGTTTGGGGTTTTTTGGTTTTGGTTTTAATAGAACAAATTGATACAACATTTCTTAGTTTTGATTTCATCAATCAACTAGTTACATAAGTGGCGACATAGATAAAAAGCATGCATTAATAGAAAACTAGAAGCGTCTACATAAAGACAGTTATAAGCGGAGTGGATGTTCTTGATTTCTCTGGTTATAACCACCGACTTCTTAGCGGGATAGTTATCTATCTCTCCTCCACCACATGGATAAAACCTCCATCACTCCTTACCTCCATAACCATTTTAGACCACCACCTTAGTTTTTCCCCACCACTTATGATAATTTTAGTTTTATCTAGATTGAGTTATTATGTATGTTCAGTCAAGGTTATTATTTTAGGGTTTCAGTTTAGCTTTAAGTATATTAGGTTTTAGGGTTATTTTTTTAATTTATTTAGATACTTTTAGTTTAGGTTTAGGGTTTGGGATTTGGGTTTAGGGTTTGGGGTTTATGATTTAGGGTTTAGGATTAAGGTTTAGGGTTTAGGGTTTAGCATTTAGGGTTTAAGGTTTAGGGATTAGAGTTTAGGGTTAAGGGTTTTAGGATTTATACTGTTATGGTGTAGGTTTTAGGGTTTAGTTTTTTAGGGGTTTAGGGTTTAGGTTTAGGGTTTAGAGTTTAGGTTTTAGAGTTTTGGGTTTAGGATTTAGGGTTTTAGGATTTAGGGTTTAGTTAGTTTTGTTTAGGGTTTAGGATTTTGGGTTTAGGATTTTGGATTTTTATTTTAATTAAAGCAGGTTTAGGTTTATTTAGTTTATATATTTTAATTTATTTTATTTTTTTTATTTTTATTTAAGCTTATTTTTTATTTTTATTTAGTTTAGTATATTTAATTTAGGTTTATTTATTTTAGTTTAGGTTTTTTATTTTAGTTTTTTCTTAGGTTTAGGTTTATGTTTAGATTAAATTTCTTAGTTGAGTTTTATTTTTGTTTTATTTTTTAACTTTGGGTTTTTTGTTTATTTTCAAGTTTAGGTTTAGGTTTTCATTTTTGGTTTTTAATTTAGGTTTATTTTTAGGTTTTATTTTTTGTTTAGTTTTATTTTTAGTTGAGTTTTATTTTTATTTTATTATTTAGGTTTAGGTTTTGTTTTTTAGTTTTAGGTTTAAGTTTAGGTTTTTATTTTATAATTTTATGTTTAGGTTTTAGGTTTTTACATTAGGTTTTAGGTTAAGGTTTAGGTTTAGGTTTAGGTTTATTTATTTAGTTTAGGTTTTAGTTTATTTAGTTCAGATTTAGGTTTATTTAGTTTAGGTTTAGGTTTTGGATTTGGTTTAAGTTTTAGGTTTATTTTTAGGTATACTTTATTTAGGTTTTAGTTTATTTAGTTTAGTTTAGGTTTAGTTTTTTATTTATTTAGTTTATTTAGGTTTAGGTTTAGGTTTATTTATTTTTTATTTTCTTTTATTTTTTTAGGTTTATTCATTTTAGTTTTGGTATATTTATTTAGGTTTATATTAGTTCATTTTATTTAGTTTTTTTTTTTTGGTTTAGGTTTAGGTTTACGTTTAAGCTTATTTATTTATTTATTTTTATTTAATTTTTTTGGTTTAGGCTTTGGTTTAGGTTTTTAAGTTCATTTATTTAGTATTTGGTTTACATTTAGGTTTAATTAGTTTAGTTTTGGTATATTTCTTTAGTTTATTTTATTTACTTTATTTAGGGTTAGGTTTATTTAGTTTAGTTTAGGTTTATTTCTTTTATTTTATTTAGTTTAGTTTATTTATTTTGGTTTAGGTTTAGGTTTTGATTTAGGTTTATTTAGGTTTATTTATGTTTATTTTTAATTTTAATTTTAGGTTTATTTATTTATTTTAGTTTAGGTTTATGTTTAGGTTTATTTTATTTAGTTTAGGTTTTGGTTTAGGTTTAGGTTTATTTAGTCTAGTTTATTTTGATTATTTAGTTTAGGTTTAAGTTTAGGTTTAGTTTAGCTTTTGGTTTATTTTATTTTATTTAGTATAGGTTTAGGTTTAGGTTTATGTTTAGGTTTAGTTTAGGGTTTAGGTTTAGGTTTAGGTTTTATTTAGGTTTATTTAGTTTAGTTTATTTATTTTTTTAATTTATTTTAGTTTATTTATTTTAGTTTAGGTTTAGATTTAATTTATTTAGTTTGTTTATTTAGTTTATTTTAGTTTAGTTTAGGTTTATTTACTTTATTAGTTTAGGTTTAGTTTTGGTTTAGGTTTAGGTTTAGGTTTAGTTTAGCTTTAAGTTTAGGTTTAGGTTTAGGTTTAGGTATAGGTTTTATTTTATTTTTAAGATTTAGGATTAGGTTTAGGTTTAGGTTTTATTTTATTTTTTAAGTTTAGGTTTAGGTTTAGGTTTAGGTTTAACTTTATGTTTATTTAGTTTAGGTTTAGGTTTAGGTTTTAGTTTAGGTTTAGGTTTTGTTTAGGTTTAGGTTTAGGTTTAGGTTTATTTTATAGTTTATTTAGTTTATTTAGTTTAGGTTTATTTATTAGTTTTGTTTACTTTAGTTTAGTTTAGGTTTATTTATTTAGTTTAGTTTATTTAGGTTTAGGTTTAGGTTTAGGTTTATTTTAAGTTTTAGTTTATTTATTTTATTTTTTTAGTTTTATTTAGTTTAGTTTAGGTTTAGGTTTAAGTTTAGGTTTATTTTATTAGTTTAGGTTTATTATTAGTTTAGTTTAGGTTTACGTTTATTTATATATTATTTAGTTTAGGTTTATTTTATTTTGGTTTAAGTTTACTTTTAGGTTTAGATCTATTTTAGTTTATTTTGTTTTAGATTTAGGTTTAGATTTAGGTGAGGCTTGTGTAGGTTTATTTTGGTTGAGCTTAGTTTATTTTTAAGGTTTAGGTTTATTTTAGTTTAGTTTAATTTAGTTTCATTTATTTTTTAGTTTAGTTTATTTATTTTAAGTTTATTTATTTTAGTTTGTTTAGTTTATGTTTAGATTTTAGGTTTAGATTTAGGTTTTATTTTATTTTATTTTAGGTTTATTTATTTATTAGATTTGGTTTAAGCTCATTTTACTTAGTATTTTATTATTTTAGGTTTAGGTTTATTTATTTAGTTATTTTATTTATTTATTTTTAAGTTTAGTTTAGATTTATTTTAATTTAGTTTATTTATTTTTATTTGGTTTTTTATTAGTCTAGTTTATATAGTTTGTTTAGTTTTTTATCAGTTTATTTTCAGGTTTGTGCTCTTTTTAGGTTTATTTAATTAGGTTAGTTTGTTTTAGGTTTAGCTTTAGGTTTATTTATCTGTCAGTTTTCATTTTAGTTTAGTTTAGTTTATTTATTTAGTTTTTATTTTATTTAGGCTTATGATCAGGTTTATAGTTAGGTTTTAGTTTAAGTCATTTTAGTTTATTTAGTTTATAGTTTAGTTTATTCTATTTAGATTTAGTTTATTAGATTTATTTACATCTTAGTTTAGTTTTAGGTTTTTTTGTTTAGCTATTTAATTTTAGTTTAGTTTATTTTAGTTTATTTATTTTATCCAGGTTTATTTTAGTTTATTTTATTTAGTTTATTTTAGTTTAGGTTTAGGTTTTATTTTATTTTATTTTATTTTATTTAGTATTAGGTTTAGTTTAGGTTTGTACAGTTTTGGTATTTTAGTTTAGTTTATTTTAGTTTAGTTTTATTTATTTAGTTTAGGTTTATTTATTTTATTTATTTATTTAGTTTTATTTTAGTTTATTTTTTCTTTAGTTAGGTTTAGGTTTTATTTTTAGATTTATTTTATTTAGTTTTTTAGTTTAGTTTATTTCTTTTATTTAGTTTAATTTAGCTTAGGTTCAGTTTAGGTTTAGTTTTATTTAGGTTTTATTAGTTTAGTTTATTTAAATTACTTTAGGTTTAGGTTTATTTAGTTTAGGTTTTAGGATTAGTTTAGTTTTAGTAGTTTAGTTTAGGTTTAGGTTTAGTTTAGGTATTTTATTTTATTTAGGTTTATTTTATTTAGGTTTAGGTTATTTATTTAGTTTAATTTATTTAGTTTATTTAGTTTATTTTATTTTAGTTTAGGTTTATGTTTTATTTATTTTAATTTAGTTTAGTTTTAATTTATTTTAGGTTTAGTTAGGTTTAGTTTATTTAGTTCATTTATTAATTTTATTTATTTTAGTTTTTAATTTTACTTATTTTATTTTTTTTAGTCTCTTTTTATTTATTTTAGTTATTTTAGTTTAGTTTAGTTTTATTTAGGATTAGATTTATTTTATTTTTATTTATTTATTTATTTATTTATTTAGTTTAGGTTGGTTTAGGTTAATTTGTTTAGGTTTATTTTGTTTAAGTTTTATTTAGTTTAGTTTATATTTAGCTTAGGTTTATTTTTAGTTTAGGTTTAGGTTTAAGTTTAGATTTTATTTTATTTTTGGTTTGTTAATTTAAGTTTATCTATAGGTTTTGTTTAGGTTTTGGTTTTATTTAGGTTTAGATTTATATAGTTTAGGTTTTTTTTTATTTAGATTTAGGTTGATTTTTTTTAGTTTATTTTATTTCATTTTTTTTAGTTTTAGTTTAAGTTTATTTTAGTTTAAGTTTTTAGGTATATTTAAGTTTAGGTTTAGGTTTATTTTTATTTAAGTTTTAGGTTTAGGTTTAGATTTAGGTTTATTTTTTATTTTAGTTTAGGTTTATTTATTTAATTTAGTTTTAGTTTAGGTTTAGTTTATTTTTATTTTAGTTTTATTTAGTTTATTTAGTTTAGGTTTATTTATTTAGTTTAGTTTATTTATTTAGTTTTGGTTTAGGTTTAGGCTTTTAGTTTAGGTTTAGTCTATTTTTTATTTTAGTTTATTACATTTATTTTAGGTTTATGTTTAAGTTTGGGTTTAGGTTTTAGGTTTATTTTTGTTTAGTCTAGTTTAGTTTAGTTTATTATTATTTAGGTTTATTTATTTAGTTTAGGTTTTATTTATTTAGATTGGTATTTTTTTATTTAGTTTAGTTTTATTTATTTTAGTTTTATTTAGGTTTATTTATTTTATTTTAGTTTTAGTTTATATAAGTTTATTTATTTTAATTTATTTTTCATTTATTTTAGTTTATCTTAGTTTATTTAGTTTAGTTTTAGGTTTAGGTTCAGATTTAGGTTTAGGATTAGTTTAGTTTAGTTTAGTTAATTTTAACTTAGTTTCGGTTTAGGTTTGGGTTTATTTAGTTTAGCTTATTTCATTTAGTTTATTTATTTTTAGTTTTTATTTTATTTTATTTATAATATGTTTATTTATTTTATTTATTTATTTTGATTTTAGTTTAGTTTAGGTTTATTTTAGTTTAGTGAGGCTTTAGGTTTAGGGTTTAGTTTAGTTTTGATTTGGCCTAGGTTTTCCTAGGGCTAGTTTAGGGCTCAGGTTGATTTTTGTGGTAGGGTTGTGGTCAGGATTTAGGGCCTAGGGTAGTCAGAGGTTTGGGGCAGTGGGTTAGGATTAGTTTTAGTAGGGTCAAGATTTTATTATTTAGGTTTGGGTTTAGGGTCAGGGTTGTAAGTTGGATCTGGATCAGGATTTGTTTTAGGGTTTTGGGTGGGCTCAGGGTAGGATCGGATTGGATTTAGTGTTTTCTTTTAAAATTACAAACCAGTAGTTTAGTTTGTGTATTTAGTTTATCTAGTTTATTTTATATTATTTTAGCTTATTTTATTTTTTTATTTAGGTTTATTTATATAGTTTAGTTTATTTATTTTAAGTTTATTTATTTTATTTTAGGTTTTATTTTTTTATCTTCCGTGTAGGTTTAGGTTTATGTTTATTTTAGTTTAGTATTATTCTTATTTTACTTTTAGGTTTAGGTTTTATTTATTTAGGTTTAAGTTTGATTTTATTTTATTTCTTAGGTTTAGGTTTAGGTTTTATTTTAAGTTTATTTTAAGTTTATTTTAGTATTTTTTTTAGTTAGTTTAGGTTTATTTTAGTTTAATTAGTTTAGGGTAGGTTTAGTGTATTTTTTGGGTTTAGGTTTCATTTATTTTAGTTTAGTTTATTTTAGTCAGGTTTCAGTTTATTTTATTTTATTTGATTTAGGTTTAGGTTTTTTTTAGTTTAGGGTTTAGGTTTTATTTTTTACTTTTTTATATGTTCTTTTAGGTTTAGGTTTTTATTTAGTTTTTATTTTATTTTATTTTTATTTTACATTTAATTTTTATTTTATTTTTGTTTTTATTTTAGTTTATTTTATTTTTAGTTTAGTTTAAGTTTTATTTATTTTATTTTAATTTAGGTTTTTTTATTTTTAGGTTTAGGTTTAAGTTTAAGTTTAGGTTTAGGTTTATTTTATTTTATTTAGGTTTTATTTCATCTTTATATTTTATTTTAATTTAGGGTGTTTTATTTATTTTATTTTTAGGTTTTATTTAGTTTAGGTTTAGGTTTTAGGTTTAGGCTAGGTTTTAGGTTTTTATTTGGGGTTTGGGTTTAGGGTTTAGTGTTTAGGTCTGGTAGTATTAGTGGTCAGTTTTAGGTTTAGGTTGCAGGATTTAGTGGTTTTGTTAGGTTTAAGGTTTTTATGGTTAAGGGTTTTAGGGTTTATAGTTTAGTGTTTTGGGTTAGGATTTTATTTTATTTATTTTAAAAAAATTAAAACCAAGATAGTTTATTTAGTTATTTTTTTTATTTTAGTTTATTTTATTTTTATTTTATTTAGGTTTATTTTTATTCTTATGAGAATTTGACACATAATAGAACAATGGAGATAGATTCATAGAACCATTAGTGGATAAAGGGTTTATTGTTGTTGTTGTTGTAAGTTTATTTTTTATTCTTATTTAGTTTATTTATTTATTTTAAGTTTATTTATTTTAGTTTAGTTTTGCTTTTAGTTTATTTTTGGTTTAGGTTTAGGTTTAGGTTTATTTTGTAGTTTATTTTATTTTAATTTTTTTAGGTTTAGGTTTTATTTTTTTTATTTTTATTTTAGGTTTTTATTTTAGTTTATTTTTTGTTTTTATTTTTTAGTTTAGGTTTAGGTTTATTTTTAGTATATTTTATTTTATTTTATTTGGGGTTTAGGTTTAGTTTATTTTAAGTTTTGGTTTAGGTTTTATTTATTCTAGTTTAGTTTATTTTAGTTTAGATTTAGGTTTATTTAATTTTATTTATTTTAGGTTTATGTTTTTTTTAAGTTTAGGGTTTAAGTTTTTTATTATTTATTTTTAGGTTTAATTTTAGATTTATTTTTTAGGTTTAGGTTTTTTTATTTAGTTTTTTTATTTTATTTTATTGCAAGTTTTTTATTCTTATTTTATGTTTGGCTTTTTTTTTATTGTGGTTTAGGGTTTTTTTAGTTTAGTTTAGGGTTTTTGCTTGATTTAGGTTTAGGATTTAGTTAGTTTAAAGTTTTAGGTTTTAGGGTAGGGTTGGTTAATTTAGGATTTAGGGTTTAGGGATTAAGGATTAAGGTTTATGGTTTTAGGGCTTTTAGGGTTTATAATGTTAAAGGTTTAGGGTTAAGGTTTTAGTTTAGGGTTTAGGGTTTAGGGTTTAAAGTTTTTTTTAATAAAGAATAAATTAAGATTCAAAATTTTTTCTTTTGGATTTTATCAACCATGTAGGAGACCAAGTTTTGTAAAATACAAGTGATGACATAGATAAAAATGAGCACGCATAGAGAAAATCAAAAACCCTAAATAACTAGAACCGTCCCTACTATAAAGACACAGTCCATAAGCAGCAGGTCAGATCGGTCATGCTTCAATTTCTCCAATTCCCATCATAACCACCCTCGCTTCTAGAGTAGTGGGATCCGCCACCATATCCCTAATCTATCCCTCTGCCACCACCACGGTTGTAACCTTTGTAGCTCCTCTCACATCCTTAACCACCACCTCCATATCCACCAAGACCTCCTAATCCATCAACACCTCTAGGTCCCCCACCTCTAGATCTTGTCTCCATAACCACCAACTACATATCCACCATCATATCCACCAACACCTCTAGTACGGTGAGGGTTTAAGGTTTAGATTTTAGGCCTAAGGGTTTAGGGTTTTTAGGGTTTAGGGTTTAGGGTTTAGGGATAGCTTAATGTTTAGGGCTAGTTTAAGGTTTTTTTTTAGGGTTTTAGGATTTTTTTAGTGTTTGTGGGTTTAAAGTTTGTGGTTTTGGCTTTTAGGTTTGTTTGGATTTAGGGTAGGGCAGAGTTTATGATTTTAGGGTCTGTATTTAGGCCTGTGGGTTTAGAGCAGGAGAAGGATTTAGTTTAGGCCTAGGGTTTAGGGTTTAGTTTTGGGTTTTATTTTTATTTATTTTAAATGAGCACCAGTAAGTTTAGGTTTATTAGTTTATTTTATTTATTGTAGTTTATTTTATTTTATTTTTTTAAGTTCATTTTATTTTATTTAGTTTAGTTTATTTATCTAGATTTATTTATTTTTGTTTAGTTTTATTTTACTTTTTGGTTTAGGTCAGTTTAGCTGATTTTTTAGTTATATTTTAAATATTCTTTTTAGGCATTATTTTATTTTAGGTTTAGTTTTTTTATTTTATTTTTTTTTTTAGGTTTTGTTTTATTTTAGGTTATTTTGTGCATTATTTTTTAGATTAGGTTTAGTTTATCATTAGTTTTTATTTTATTTTATTTTTATGTTTAAGTTTTATTTTTATTTTAGGTTTAGGTTAAGGTTTTTAATTTATTTTTTTAGGTTTAGGTTTTAGGTTTTTATTTTAGGTTTATTTTTAGGTTTTTATTTTAATTTAGAATAGGTTTGTTTTTAGTTTATATTATTTTACTTAGTTTATGTTTAAGTTTAGGTTTAATTTATTTTAGATTAAAGTTTAACTTTTATTTAGTATAGTTTAGTTTATTTTAGTTTAGGTTTATTTTATTTTGTTTATTTTATCTCTTTTAGGTTTAGGTTTTTTAGTTTATGGTTCAAGTTTATTTTTTTTATTTATTTTAGTTTTTTTAGGTTTAGGTTTTATTCAATTTAATTTTATTTTATCTTGTTTAATTAATGTTTATTCTAGATTCAGTTTTTATTTTATTTAGTCTTTTTATTTTGGGTTTTTTTTTTTTAGTTCAATTAGGTTTTATTTACTTTATTTTAGTTTAGTTCATATTTTATTTTATTTTATTTTAGGTTTATCATTTTTTTGAGGTTTTATTTTTTATTTATTTTATTAGGTATAATTTATTAGGTGTTAGGTAGGGAAAATAGGTTTAGTTTAGGAGTAATTTGGTTTAGTTTTGTGGTAGGATTCAGTTAGATTTGGAGGGTCAGTTTAGTAGGAGGAGGTTTAGGATTTAGTGGAGGGAGGTTTAGGGTTTTAGGGTTTATTTTTAGGAAGAGATTAGAGGTTTAGGGTAGGTTTATATTTAGTGGAAATTTAGAATAGAGTTTAGGGTTTTAAGGTTTAGGGTAGTGTAAAGGGTTTAGGTTGTATGTTTTAGGGTTTAGGGATGGTTAGGGTTTAGGGAGGTTTTATGGTGTTTATTTTGTTTCATTTGTATGTGTATATGTGAGGGACAACATAGATCTAAGGATATACTTATTGAATTGATTGTAGACATCAAAGAATAGTACACTATCTGAAAGATAGAAATCATTACCCATGATGACCTAATCACACAAGGACTCTAAGGCATGATGGGTCTTAATATACTGAGATTTTTCCATACTTTACATGGAAAAGTAAAGGGGTTTATTTAAACGGTTCATTAAGTTCCCTATGGAGGCAAGCCCCCATAGTTAATTACATCTTAAGAAAAATTAATCCCTTAAGAATACTCTTGATTAATGTAGGCCATTATTGTCTCCAAAGAATTCAAAGATAGGACTATCAACAAATTGTTTGTATTTTAGAAGATCAAGTGGGATGGATCAAAAGGGAAGAGTTATTATCTAAACCAAAGGAGATGAGTAGGGAGTACTCATGATACTAGGAAACCTAGTGAGAAGTATAATCTATCCTATGGTTGGGCTTTATATATTTGAAATTTTGGAGATTTATTTATTTGATTTGAAATTTTATTAGAAATCTAAGACTTATAATTCCATAATACAAGATTGTGAAAATGTCGAGGTGAGGATTTATGCTTGTAGCCCGTAAAGGAAACAACAACCTCAGATCCTAAATTTAGGGAACTTTCAGGTCCAAAGCATGACCTAAATCTAAAGTGGTTATATGGTTTACCTAAGAGAGAGTAAACCACACTGGACTTATTATCAACTGGAGTGGCAGCCAACTAATTCCTCCTATGCTTTAAATCCATGTAGGCAAGTCATATGCTTTTGTGAGATGGCTAGGTTGTTATTATTTAGAAAAAAGACTAAATCCTTAAACCCACCTAAGAGACTTGAGCATGAGGTATGAATCGACTTAAATCAAAATTCTTATCAAATTTTATTTAATTTAGGACTCTTTATTTTGACACAGGATATAATATTTTGTATGCCTAAATGCATGAGAAGTTGATTATGGACCAAATCAAAAGGGAAATAGGTGTTCTTCCTTCATAAGCTCTCAAAGGTTAAGCCCATTCTATCTAGCAAAGATGGAAGCCCTCTCTTAACAAGAGTGAGACAAGATGATTATGCATGATATTAAACATATAACATCCAGCTAAGGGGTTACTAAATATTTTATTATCTTGATTTAATGCCTAAGTTTTTATATGAGATTATGAGTTATTTTAAAAGTTTAGTTATAAGTTGCTAATGGGATAGAAAATTTATTTTTATTCTAAGAGCCTAATTGCATCCTGGCCATATAACAATCACCAATCATAAACAAACTATGAAAAGGCATGCTTTTTTTAATGCACAAGCTAAACAAAACATCAAATAATTTTTATAAAGCTATGCCAAAAGAAAAAAAGGCTGATGCGGTCGGGTACCACCATAAATCCCGAAAATAAATGTTAGTAGTTGAGTTCTATCCTTATACAACCCAGATTACAAGAGAATAATTATAATTACAAATGATGAATGTTATGGGGGTCTTCATTCTTCATTCTTCCTTCTTCATTTCTTCATCTTCCATTTCTTCATTTAATTTTCTCTATTTCTTCCATCTTTTTGGGTTGATTTGGATATGCTTGCTCCAAAGGCATCACATGGTACATAAGACTTGGTCTTACAACCATTCCTCATCCTAATCCCTCATAATACACATCCTAATCCTAATGCAACATTACATTAAAAAAAGGAAAGTTGAGCTACACCTGCAAAATAAATGTTAGCTAAACACACCATACAACCCAAGCAATTATATAAATAATTTGGAATTAGCACCCCACACATGGGTAACCAAGCCCACTTGTCTTAACTTTGGTTATTCTTAGGGGCTAAGCAACCTGCATAACAAAAAGCATTTATATTTTTATTTAGCGTTTAACCCCCCCAGAAAAGCATGATTAGGCTAATATCGGCCTAACATCCAGACTACACACATGCACCCTAACATCCAATCTACAATAATACATCACAAAACAAGCATACATCAGACCATACACCTCTCTAACATAAATCTATAAATGGTGACTTAGTCTAATGTGCATGAATTAAAGCTTGTGTGGTATATCCAAACTAGGCTTTAGAGTTGTAATTTGCTAAGTGTGAGGGATTTAATTTATAAAGTGGTTGATTTTTCTTTAAGTGATTTGATTGATTTAAAGATTTTACTTTTCTTTCATTTCATATGGTCTACACTTAACAACCAAGTGTTATAAAGAGAAGAAAGAGAGGGAACCTCTCTTTCATCCCTACCTTAAGTCACTTCTAAAGCAAGTTAATTAATCAATTTCCTTTAGTGAATAGCATATTTTTTGTTTTAATTAGTCCAAAGTTTAGGTTCACTATAAATAACCTTATTCAATAAGAAAGGAATCTTAAGATTAATTAGAATGAATTACTATAACATAACACATGTTTATTCATTTTTTTCCATCATGTATATAATGCATTAAATTATGCATTCCTATACATGCAATTTATATTTTAGCATACTTGAATGATGAATGCAAAAAAGTTTGTTTGAAATTTAAATATTTCATTTGATTGAATCATGAATGCATGCCTTTTTAATAGAAATAGGGATTTTTCATCCGTTAGCTAGATACACATTCACATGTATAAAAGTTTTAAGTGAGTACATCATCATTGTTCCACACCAGGGGCGTAAGGTACAAGACCTACATAAGGCTACTTAAAGCCACACAATCCTAGGGTGTCCAGACTAATATACCACTTTTCACAGATACATATAGATGTATAAGTAACTACAAGGATAGAAAAAACTCATGCAAAAATTATATTTGATTTATATGACTTATGATTCTTATTCATTGGCCACATCACACATACACATGTATAAGAGTTTTAAGTGAGTACGACACCATTGTTCTGCGCCAGTGGCAAAAGGTATAAGACCTACTTAGGTCTATTTAAAGCCTTGCAGCCCCGGGTGTCCAGACTAATTATGAATAGTGAGGGTACCAATCCCTCTAAAATTTCAAATAAAAAAACTAAACATAAAGAAAATTGTAAAAGTAAATTAAAGGATAATAAGAAAGAGAAAGAAAAAAAATAACAAATCCTCTTCTAAAAAAAATTGAAAGAACACATTATTTATGTGAAGAGGATCTAGATCTAGTAGATTTGGCAAAATTAGGAGGTTTCATCTTGAGTTTTTAGTTTTTTTTAGGATAGTTTAGAATTTTTTTATTTTTATCCAAAGTGTCACCATCGGATAGAGATTGATTAGAAATATTATTAATAGGATAAGGACCAGCAAGAACATCTCTAATCACACCTTCCTCCTCTTCCAAATCAGCATTTTGTTGAAAACTGGGATTAGAATGAAGATCAATCTTGGAATTAGGCGAAGGAGAAGATATTATACCATTCAAAGCACAATTACCAATGTTAGAATCAGTATTTTGCTCAAGAATTTTAGCCACATTCAGGTTATCATTTAAATCCTCATTCTCATCAATTAATGCTAGCAAAGAAGCAAGAATAGACTCATTAGAGAATGAATCATCATTTTTTCAGCCTCTTTGAATTTGGAATTATCCACAATAGGCATATTCTCATGTAAAGAAAGGTTGTTGGGAAGACCATCTTTTTCAAAATTATTAGTGCCTTTGTCATGGTCAAAATGAGAAGCAGAATCAACAATTTTAGGACCATCAGAAGATTCCAAAGAGTTTGACCTAATATCAACATTTAAGTTATTTTTAGGCATATAAATAGTTTTATTAACTTTATTAGAAGCTAATTTCAAGATATGATCATTGAAAATTTTCTTTTTAAGATGCGGCTGAAGAACAAACACTCTGAATTATCATGACCATGTATCTTGCAATGGGAACAAAAAACCAAAAAATTTTCAAATTCGACCTTATGTAAATAACCAAACTTTTTAGATCCAATCCAAACCTCCTTAGTATGTTTTTTAGATATGTCAAGTTCAACCAATATATGAGCAACAGAGGGACGGGATCTCACAGCGGTCACCTAATCGATTTGGCATGGCCGACCAAAAAGTGCCTCAACAGTAAATAAAATTTGGTGGGTAACATAATGGATTCTTATGTTTGGAAGAGTTAACCAGATAGGAATAATAGGTGGTTCATCCTTTATATCAGAAAGGGGAGACCACTTTAAGAAATGCATTTGACAATTAAAGAAAAAATATAATTGATGTAAGAAAACCCTTGAATAATACAAATCGTTCATAAGTTGAATCGGAATATGTCTCGGATTGATCAAACCAATAGAGAAAGCACCTGGAAGTTTAAGGTTATGAAGAAAGGATCGATCTTTTGAAATCAACAATGCAAATTTTCTAACTAAAGTAAATTGAAAAGGTTTTGTAAGCTTTTCAACATCATGATCCAAACTCATGATCACAGGCATACCTCAAAAAGAAGTTAAAATCATATTCACTATGTCAGATAAGGTAGAGCTCTTACCAAAAAGTGCATCCTTAAAGTTTTTAATAGTAGGTATGGCATTGGGTTTAGGAATCCCCATAAATTTGGATGCCCTAGTTTGATCATCCAAATTGCGAGATGTAGTCCATGGGTTCGAGGTCACCACAGCCACATTCAGAAGAGACAGATCACGTGAGCGACCAGATATTCGAGAGGCTCCATAAAATGGTCGAGAATGATGAAGGATCCACCAAAAATGTGTGATGGGGATGCACCGATGAAGGGAAAAATAAAATCGCCATAGCTCCGCAAGGAGAACTAGGATTACTGGGTTTAGCTTTTTAGAGTTTAGGGTTTAGGTTTTAGTTTAGGTTTAGTTTAGGTTTAGGTCCGTTTGGGTTAGAGGTTTAGGTCTGGATTTAGGTTTAGATTAGGTTTATGTTTAGGTTAAGCTAGGAGTTAGTTTAGTTTTAGGTTTAGTTTTGGTTCAGTTTTGTTTAGGTTTAATTTAGTTTAGGTTTGGTTTGGGTTTGTGTTTAGGCTCAAGATCAGTTGGGCCTGGTTTAGGTGGAGGGTTAGTGGTATTAGTGGGGCTCAGTGGCCCAGTTTAGGGCCCAGTTTAGGAGGCCTAGAGTTTAGAGGGCCCAGGGCCTAGGAGGTCAGTTAGGTGTTTGAGGAGAGGGCCTGGTTTGTGGCTCAGTTACTGGTGGCCGAGGTTTAGGTTTAGCCCAGGGAGGTCAGGTCATAAAGCACAGGGCCCAGGTAGGGAGGATCAGCTCAGATCAGAGTGGGTGGTGGAGGGTTTAGGTTTAGGAGTTTATGGTATGGTCATTTTAGGCCATGGTTTAGGATTTAGTGTAGGGCTTTTTTAGCATTTAGGTTTTAAAATTACAAACCAAAGAGGTTTAGTTTATTTTAGTTTATTTTATTTATTTTAATTTATTTTATTTTATTTTAGTTTAGTTTATTTTATTTTAATTTAGGTTTTCATTTACATCTTTTTTTTAGGTTTATGTTTATGTTTATTTTTTAGTTTAGTTTATTTTATTTTATTTTAGGTTTATTATACTTTTTAATTTTAGATTTTAGGTTTAGGTTTTATTTTATTTTTAGGTTTAGGTTTTATGTTTTATTTAGGTTTATTTTAAGTTTATTTTGTTTAAGTAAGTATTTTTTAGTTTAGTTTATTTTATTTAGTTTATGGTTTAGGTTTAGTTTTTTTTAATGTTTATTTATTTTAGTTTATGTTAGGTTGATTTTATTTTGTTTATTTTATTTTAATTTAGGTTTTTTTTTATTTTGTTTAGGGTTTAGGTTTATTTTTTTATTTAATTTTAGGTTTTATTTTTAGGTTTAGGTTTTTAATTTTAATTTTTATTTTATTTTTGGTTTATTTGGTTTTTATTTTATTTAGGTTTTTTATTCTTAGGTTAAATTTATTTTTAAGTTTAGTTTAGTTTTTAGTTTAGTTTATTTTAGTTGAGTTTTATTTTTATTATATTTTTTAGGCTTAGGTATTATTTTTTATTTTTAGGTTTAGGTTTAGGTTTAGGTTTTATTCTATTTTCTTAGGTTTATGTTTTAGGTTTTTATTTTAGGTTTAAAATAAAACTAAACTAAAAATAATCTAAACCTACTAAATAAACTAAAATAAAAAACCTAAACTAAATAAAAATTAAAAATAAAAATAAAAAATAAAATAAACTAAAATAAATAAAATGAAGCTAAATAAACTAAATAAACCTAAAACTATTGGTTTACTTAATTTTTTTTTTTTTTACAAAAAAACCCCAATACCCTAAGCTAACCCTAAACCCTAAATCCTAAAGCCTAAACTCTAAACCCTAAACCCTAAACTCTAATCCCTAACCCTAAACCCTAAACCCTAAAACCATATGCCTTAAAACCCTAAACCCAAAAAACCTAAAAACCTAAACTAAAGTAAATAAAAGCTAAAAATAAAATATATAAAAAAACCTAAACCTAAATAAAATAATATAATAAAATAAAATAAAAATTTAAACTAAAACCTAAACCGAAACCTAAAATGTAAAAAAATTAATAAAAATAAGCTAAAATAATAAAAAAAACCAAAACTAGACTTCAAAAGAAAATAAAAATAAAACATAAACAAACTAAAACTAAAGGTAAAAAAATAAAAAAAAACAAAATAAAATAAATAAAACTAAATAAAATAAACCTAAAAAATAAAACCTAAAATAAATAAATAAAATAAACCCTAAACTAAAAAAAAAAACCTAAACCTAAAATAAAAATAAAAATAATAAAATAAAATAAACCTATACCTAAACTAAAGTAATAAAACCTAAACCTAAACCTTAAATAAACTAAACCTAAACCATAAACTAAATAAAATAAAATAAACTAAAAATAAACCTAAAGCTAAACTAAAACATAAAACCTACAAAAAAACCTAAAATAAAAACCTAAAACCTAAACCTAAAAAAATAAAATAAAAATCTAAACCTAAACCTAAAATTAAAACATAAAATAAAAATAAAACTGAACTAAAAAAATGAACATAAACCTAACCCTAAACCTAAAAAATAAGCTAAAATAAAAAAGTAAAACCAAAATAAATAAACATAAAATAAATAAATTAAACTAAATAAAAATAAAAATTAAACCTAAATAATAATGTAAAATAAACTAAGTAAACTAAATAAACTTAAACCTACCGGTTTACTTCATTTGAAAAAAAACCCTAAATGCTAAGCCCTAAACCCTAAACCCTAAAGACTAAATCTTAAACCCTAAAACTAAAAGACCCTAAATTAACCCTAAACACTAAACCGTAAACACTAAAAAACCCTAAACCATAAACCTTAAACTTTAAACTATAAACTAACCCTAAACCCTAAACTCTAAAACCTAAACCTTAAGCCCTAAACCCGAAACCCTAAACCCTAAACCTTAAACCCTAAACCCTAACACCTAAAACCCTAAACCTTAAACCCTAAACTAACCTTAAATCCTAAAAACCCTAAACCCTAAAGAATAAACCCTAAACCATAAACCCTAAACCCTAATCTAACCCTAACCCCTAAGATAACCCTAAACCCTAAACCCTAAAATCCCTAAACCCTAAACACTAAACCCTAAACCCTAACCCTAAAGCCTAAACCTTAAAATAAACCCTAGAACCCTAAACCCTAAAATCATAAATCCTAAACCATAAACACTAAATGTTAAGCCCTAAACCCAAAATCTTAAAAACCTAGGAACCTAAACCTGAACTAAAAAAATCCTAAAACTAAAATAAATGAAATACCTAAACCTAAAAAAATAAAAAAATAAAATAAAATAAAAACCTAAACTAAAACCTAAACCTAAACATAAAAATAAAATAAAATTAAAAAATAAACTAAAATAAAATAACAAAAATCCAAAACTAAACTAAAAAATAAAATAAACCTAAGAATAAAAAACCTAAATAAAATAAAAGCTAAACCTAAAACATAAATAAAATAAAAAGTAAATAAAAACCTAAAACTGAAAAATAAACCTAAAATTATAGTCTAAAAAAATTAAATATAAAACCTAAATCGTAAACTAAAATAAAACCAAAAGCAAAAATAAAAATAAAATAAGAAAATAGAATAAACCTAAACCTAAAATAAACTAAACCTAATCTAAATAAAATAAAATAAACTAAAAATAAACCTAAACCTAAACTAAAAATAAAACCAAAAAATAAACCTAAAATGATTCCTAAAACCTAAATGTAAAAAATTAAATAAAGTCCTAAACTTAAACATAAAAATAAAAAATAAAACCTAAACCTAAAAAATAAAATAAAATTAAACTCAACTAAAATGTAAACCTAAACCTAAACCTAAAATATAAATTAAAATAAAGAACCTAAAATAAAATAAGAAAACTAAACTAAATAAAAATACAAAATAAACCTAAATAAAAATAAAAAATAAATTTAACTAAAATAAATAATAAATAATTTAAATATACTAAATAAACCTAAACCTATCGGTTTACTAATTTAAAAATAACCATAAACCCTAAATCCTAAATCTACAATGCTAAACTGTTAACCGAAAACCCTAAAAAACCCTAAACCCTAATCACTAAACCCTAAACTCTAAACCCTAAATAGTAAAAAACCCTAAACCCTAAACACCAAACCCTAACCCTAAACCCTAAACCCTAAACCCTAACCCTAAACACTACACCCTAACTCTAAACCATAAACCCTAAACCCTAAAACTTAAACCTAAACCTAAAGTAACTAACTAAATTTGAAAATAAATCTAAACCCTAAAACCTAATAAACATAAACCTAAACCTAAACCTTAAGAATGGGCATAACCTTGATGGCAGGAACATCACAAAACCGTGCTCCCTAGATCTAGTGGTGGAGGTAAAGGCAGAGGTGGTGATTATCGTAGTGGTTGTGGGGTATTTGGAGGTGCTAGTGAATATAGAGGTGGTGGACAGAGCAAGGGTGGTTATGGAGGCAGGAGGAAAGATGGAGGTTATTATCGTGGTGGTGGTGGAGGGAGATATCGAGGATATTATGGTGGATCCTGCTACTTGAGAGGTCAGGTAATTTCTAATGGGAACTAGAGAAACTAAAGAATAACCGATTTGATCTGCTGGTTATGGAACTGTGTCTTTATAGTAGAGACAGTTATAGTTATCTAGGATTTTTATTTGCTCTATGCATCCTCATTTTTTATCTATGTCACCACTTGTATCTTAGAAAACTTGTTGTGTTACTTGGTTGATGAAATTAAAAAAAAGAAATGTTGAATCTGAATTTGTTCTCTATTAAAAAAACCCTAAACCCTAAACTAAAACTTGAAACTTAATCCTAAAACCTAAACCCAATAATTTTTAAAGCCTTTTGTTGTGTTGGCTGAACCTTTGTTGATCATTTTGGATTGGAATTTTTGGTTTCTATTGTTTGGTGGCTACCTTTGGCCACCTTTTGTATGGTTATTTTATCTTCTGATGATTTACATTGGCTACAACTTATGTTTCCTTTAGTTGATGGTTTCATTTCTTAGTTATTTAGTCATTTTTGGTTGCTCACCCAGGTTTGCCTTGGTGAATGCTTATTGTTGAGACTTTGGCTTGAGGGTTCCTATCTTGGTTTTGTTGGCTATTTCTCAATTAATTAGCATTGGTCTGGTGCTTGCATGATGACCGGTTTTCCTAGTTTGGAGCTTGGATGGGAATTTGGTTAATGGTTGTTGTTGGTATTCTGACTTTGTTCTAGCCTCTCTCTAGGTAATTGTGATTATTCTATTATGGTTTTTATTTGGTGGTTTGGTTGCTAGCTGGTTGCTGGTCGGTTGCTTTTTATTTAATGGTGATCGATCTAGAACTCTATGGACTACTGGCCTTGGATGTTTACTTGTATCGTATGCTAACTATGATGGCTTTGATGTTACTCACATCTTCTCTGATTGGTAGCATTACATATGATTGTAACCCTTCTTTATGAAGTTTGGATGCTCTTATGTATTGTTGCCCCTTGAGATGATCCTAACTAATCTTGAGCCTTCTCTTTCTAAGCTCTCTCCTTTTCCTCTCTTTATCCTTATCATTTTTAGGTATGACTTTTTCCTTTATAGTGTTTTACAGATTTTTTTTACAAGTTGAACTGCATGAGGGTAAGGTCGCTTTCTACCAACCCAAGTGATGTTGTTGTGTATCTTGCTTATCTTATTTTTTCAAAGGAATCATGAACTGCGGCTAACTCATCCTTTTATTATTTTTGAGATTTATTTGTCTTACTCTATACCTTTTTCTCTTATACCTTTTAGGCACAATATTTGCTCTATTATTTTCTTTTCATTTTCTAATGTACTTAGATGGGGGTTTAGCTCTAGGTTTCAGAGCTGAATTTTAGAGCTTTACCCCTTTTAAGGACATTATCTCTTTTCCTTATATGGTAATAAATTTCTAACTTTCCTAAACCCTAAACCCTAAACCCTAAACCTTAAATAACCTAAAACTCTAAAACCCTAAACCCTATATCCTAAACCCTAAACACTAACCCAAAAACCTAAACCTTAAACTCAGAAACCATAAACCCTAAATCTTAAACTAACCCTAAACTGAAAATCCTAAACACTAAACCTTAAATGCAAAACCCTAAACCCTAACCCTAAACCCTAAACTTTAAACCCTAAAAGCATAGAAGCAAAAATCCTAAACCTTAAAGCCTAAAGCCTAAAGCCTAAACCTGAAACCCTAAACCTAATGCCTAAACCCCAAACCATAAACCTAAACCTAAAGTAACTAAATAAATTAAAAAATTAACCTAAACCTTAAAACCTAATAAACCTAAACCAAAACATAAACCTTAAGAATGGGCAAAACCTTAATGGTAGAACATCACCCCAACCGTCTGGAGATCGGAGGTAGGAAGGTGATTATCATGGTGTGGATGTGGGATTTGAGTGCGGGTTATGGAGGTTGGAGGAGCGACAGAGGTTACAGTCATGGTAGTGGCAGAGGGAGGGATTAGGGATATGTTGGAGGATCTCACTACTCGAGAGGTCGAGGTGGTTCAAATGGGAACTGGAGAAACTGAACTGTGTCTTTATAGTAGAGATAATTCAAGTTATCTAGGGTTTTGATTTGCTCTATGCATGCTCATTTTTTATCTATGTCATCACTTGTGTCTTAGAAAACTTGGTGTGTTACTTGGTTGATGAAATCTAAAAGAAGAAATGTTCAATCTAAATTTATTCTCTATTAAAAAGAAAACCAAAAATCCTAAACCCTAAACTAAAGCCCGAACCTTAAAACCTAAACCCTAAATCTACAATCGTAAACCCTAAACCCTAAACCCTAAAATGGTAAACCCAAAACCCAAAACCTTAAAACCTACAACCCTAAACCCTAAATCATAAACCCTAAACCTTAAAAACCTAAACACCTAATCCTAAACTAAATAAATCCTAAAAATAAAATAAATACAAAAAATTTAAATCTAAATAAAATGAAAACCTAAACTAAAACCTAAACCTAAACTTAAAAATAAAATAAAATAAAATAAAAATTAAAAACTAAATTAAAATAGAATAAATAAAATCCTAAGCTAAACTAAAAAAAAAAAAATAAACCTAAGAATAAAAGCCTAAATAAAATAAAGACTAAATGTAAAATGAAAATAAAATAAATCTAAAATAAAATAAAATAAAAACCTAAACCTAAGAAATTAACCTTAAAATAATACCTAAACCCTAAACTGAGAAAACCTAAACCAAAAATAAAAAAAATAAACAAAATAAAATAAACTTAAACCTAAACTAAAATAAAACTAAAAGAAATAAAACCTAAACCAAAAACTAAACTAAATAAAACAAAATAAACTAAAAATAAACCTAAACCTAAAGTAAAAGAATTAAAACCAAAAAATAAACCTAAAATAAAAACCTAAAATGTAAACCTAAATAATAAAATAAAAACCTCAACCTAAACCTAAAAATAAAAAATAAAACCTAAACCTAAAAAAAAAAAAAATAGAACTCAATTGAAAATAAACCTAAAATTAAAAAAATAAACTAAAATATGAAAACATAAATTAAAATAAAGAAACTAAACTAAATAAAAAAAATAAACCTAAATAATAAAATAATAAAATAAACTATAAATAAAATATAAACTAAATAAACCTAAACCTATCAGTTTACTTAATTTTTTTTAAGAAACCATAAACCCTAAATCCTAAACCCTAAACCCTAAACCCTAAACCAATAACCCTAAATCCTAAACCCTAAACCCTTAACCCTAAAACCCTGTACCGAAAACCCTAAACCCTAAACCCTAAACCCAAAACCCTAAACCCTAACCCTAAACCCCAAACCATAAACCTAAACCTAAAGTAACTAAATAAATTAAAAAATAAACCCAAACCCTAAAACATAATAAACCTAAACCTAAACTTAAACCCTAAGAATGATATCTCCTTTTGATAGAGGTTGAGATTATTTTTGGTTGGTACTATTGAGATTTACTTGCCCTCTAGTTTTGGTGGCCCTTCTCTTGTTGGTCACCTACTGTGTTGGTTTTAGGATGGCATGGTGATTGACAGGCTTCAAAGCTTACTTATTTGCCTTTTTTCCTAGCCTCTTTTTTTCTTGTGAGGGTTTATTGGTTGGTGGTTGCTTGATGGTTGTGGTTTATTCTAGCCTTTTTCTTTTGGTTTTAGTTATCTGGCATCATGATTATTGGTTGGCCTGGTTGTGGGCTTTGTTCCTTCCTAGGTAGAGTTTACTCTCTCTGGAGCTATTACTTACCATCTAATTTTTATTCCCTTTTTTGGTGGTTTTTTTGAAGTTTTTTTTTGGAGTTTTCCTATTGGATGGTTGGGCCATTGGCTTTTAATTTCTTTTTTTTTGTGGGATGAACCTATATGTGGCTTTGGTTGTTCTTATTTCTATTAATATTTCTATTGATTCCTGCTACTATGGCTAGCTGGGTGGCCATGATGGTTGGCTACAACTGTGTTGCTAGTTGGTGGATCTGTAGAATTTTTGGTTCTTTACCTTTGGTATTTATTTATTTTAGGTGGCTTTGATGGTGGTTATTTCTTGGTTGCTATCTTATTTGGTTGGTTTCTTTGCTCTAGTTTGGCTGGATGTTTTGCTGGTTAGTTGCCTGTTTAATCCTAATAATAGATACTGGGACTTGGTGAGCTCTTGGCTATTAGCTATTTAATTTAATTGAGGTAAGTTAATTATGAAGGGTGGGATGCTTCCTCTATTATCCTTTTTTCTGGTAGCACCATATGTGAATGTAACCCTTCTTCTGAAGTTTGGATGCTCACATATCTTGTTTCCTTGAGATGAATGTGACCTGAAGCCATATCTAAGATTTTTATCATTTTGTTCCTTTTGTATTTAGCTTATCCTTATTTCTAGATGTTTATCTCTATATTAAGTTCTTTGCAAGTTTATGGCGGGTTTTGGGGTTGTAGGTGGTTTGTGCATCTCATAGATGATTTAAGGATATAGATGGCTTTGGCTGGCCATCTTGGAATTTGGTGTTATTTCTTTCTTAATTTTATTCTTTTTATTTTGCTTTGGTTTTTTTGTAATAGGTAGGAAATTTATCTCTTTAGGTTAATTGTAGCTGGCGGATATGGAGGTGGTGGTCGAGCAATGGTGGTTATGGGAGGTGGGAGGAGCGGCGAGGTTACAACATGGTGGTGGCGAGGAGAGGGGGGATATGATGGTGGATCCTACTCGAGAGGCTAGGGTGGTTTTGATCGGCGGAGAAACTAAAAATAGGCGATCGATCTGCTTATGGAACTGTGTCTTCATAGTAGAGATGATTCTAGTTATCTAGAGTTTTTGATCTACTCTATGCATGCTCATTTTTTATCTATGTTGTCACTTGTGTCTTAGAAAACTTGGTGTGTTACTTGGTTAATGAATTCAAAAAGTAGAAAAGTTGAATCTAAATTTGTTCTTTACTAAAAGAAAATAACCAAAAACCCTAAGCCCTAAATTGAAACTTGAACACTAAACCTAAAACCTAATCCCTAAATACTAAACCCTAAACCCTAAAAACCCTAGACCCTAAACCCTAAACTCTAAACCCTAAACCCTAAACCTAAACCACAAACCCAAAAACTTAAACAAACCCTCCCCAAAAAAATTAAAACCTACTACTTTTTGTTTAGGTTTTGGGGTTTAGGGTTTAGGGTTAGTGTTTAGGGTTTAGGCTTTTAGGTTTAGGGTTTTTGGCATAGGGTTTTATGGTTTAGGGTTTAGGGTTTAGGGTTGTTGATTTAGGTTTTACCGTTTGGGCTTTAGGATTTAGGGTTTATGGCTTTTTTTATAAAAATTAAGTAAATCGATGGGTTTAGGTTTATTTAATTTATATTTTATTTATTTTAGCTTATTTTATTTTTTTATTTTTATTTAGGTTTATTTTTATTTTTTATTTAATAGTTTCTTTATTTTAGTTTATGTTTTTATATTTTAGTTTATTTTTAAGTTTAGGTTTATTTTTCAGGTTGAGTTTTATTTTTATTTTATTTTTTAGGTTTAGGTTTTATTTTTATTTTAGGTTTAGGTTGAGGTTTTATTTAATTTTTTTAGGTTTAGGTTTTAGGTTTTTATTTTAGGTTTATTTTTAGGTTTTAATTTTTTTACTTTAGGTTTAGGTTTATTTTTAGTTTATTTTATTTTATTTAGTTTAGTTTTAGGTTTAGGTTTTATTTATTTTAGTTTAGTTTATTTCAATTTAGGTTTAAGTTTATTATATTTTGTTTATTTTATTTTTATTTTTGGTTTAGGTTTTTTTAGTTTAGGGTTTAGGTATTATTTTAAGGTTTATTTCTTAGGTTTAGGTTTTTATTTTATTTTAGGTTTATTTTATTTTTATTTTACGTTTAGTTTTTATTTTATTTTGACTTTTTATTCTTAGGCTTATTTTATTTTTTTAGTTTATCTTAGGATTTTATTTATTATATTTTAATTTAGTTTTTCTTTTTCATTTTTTTTATTTTTAGGTTTAGGTTTAGGTTTAGGTTTTCATTTTATTTAGATTTAGATTTTTTTATTTTTTTATTTTTAGGTTTTATTTAGTTTAGGATAAGGTTTTTAGGTTTTTAAGGTTTAGGTATTAGGGTTTAGGGTTGTAGGTTTTAGGGTTTTGGGTTTTGGGTTTACCATTTTAGGGTTTATGGTTTACGGTTTACCATTGTAGGTTTAGGGTTTAGGGTTTAAGGTTCAAGTTTTTGTTTAGGGTTTAGGGTTTTTGGTTTTCTTTTTAATAGAGAACAAATTTAGATTCAACATTTCTTCTTTTTGATTTCATCAATCAAGTAACACACCAAGTTTTCTAAGACATAAGTGATGACATAGATAAAAAATTAGCATGCATAAAGCAAATCAAATCCCTAGATAACTTGAACTATCTCTACTGTTAAGACACAGTTCCATAAGCAGTAGATCAAATTTGTCATTCTTCAGTTTCTCTAGTTTCCATTAGAACCACCCAGGCCTCTCGAGTAGCAAGATCCACCAACATATCCTCGATCCCTCGCCACTACCATGTTGTAACCTCCATCCTCCTCATCTCCATAACCTCACTCCAAATCCACCACTTCGATAATCCAGCCTTCATTGCCTCCATCAGATCTAAGCGAGCAGTTGGCGGTGATGTTCCTATCATTAAGGTTTTCCCATTCTTAAGGTTTATGTTTTGGTTTAGGTTTATTAGGTTTTAGGGTTTAGGTTTATTTTTTAATTTATTTAGTTACTTTAGTTTTAGGTTTAAGGTTTGGGGTTTAGGGTTTAGGGTTAGGGTTTCAGTTTAGGCTTTAGGCTTTAGGGTTTAGGGTTTAGGATTTTAGATTTTATGCTTTTAGGGTTTAGGGTTTAGGGTTTAGGGTTTAGGGTTAGGGTTTAGGGTTTTGCATTTAGGGTTTAGTGTTTAGGCTTTTGGGTTTAGGGTTAGTTTAAGGTTTAGGGTTTATGGTTTTAGAGTTTAGGGTTTAGGTTTTAGGTTTAGTGTTTAGAGTTTGGTTTAGGGTTTAGGGTTTAGGGTTTTAGGGTTTAGGGTTGTTTAAGGTTTAGGGTTTAGGGATTTTTTTTGGGAAAGTTAGAATTTTATTACCATAAAAGGAAAAGAGATAATGTCCTTAAAAGGGGTAAAGCTCTAAAATTCTACTCTGAGCTACAAGAAACCTAAACCCCATTTTACATTAGAAAAAAATATTGTGCCTAAAAGGCATAGAGAAAAGCATAGAGTAAGACAAACAAATCTTGAAAATAGTAAAAGGATGAATTAGTAGTTCATGATTCCTTTGAAAAAAAACAAGATAAGCAAGATCCACAACAACATCACTTGGGTTGGTGAGCAACGATCATACCCTCAGGTTCAACTTGTAAAAAAATCAGCAAAACACTATAAAGGCAAAAGTCATACCTAAAAAATGAAGGATAAGAGAGGAAAAGGAGAGAGCTTAGAAAGAGAGGCTCAAGATTAGTTAGGATCATCTCAGGCAACAATATATAAGAGCATCCAAACTTCATAAAGAAGGGTTACAATCATATGTAATGCTACCAACGGAGAAGATGTGAGTAACATCAAAGCCATCATAGTTAGCATACGATACAAGTAAACATCCAAGGCGGTAGTCCATAGAGTTCCCGGATCCATCACCATTAAACAAAAGCAATTGACCAACACTAGCAACCACCAAATAAAACCACAACAGACTAATCATAACTAGAGAGAGGCTAGAATAAAGTCGAGAATACCAACAACAACCATTATCCAAATTCCCATCCAAAGTTCCAAACCAGGAAAATCGATACCGACCATCGCAAGCACTAGACCAATGCTAATTGAAATAGCCAACAAAACCAAGATAGGAGCCCTCAAGCCAAAGTCCCAACAATAAGCACTCACCAAGGCAAACCAAGGTGAGCAATGATAAATGAATTAAATAACTCAAAAATGAAACCATCAATAGAAGGAAACAAAAGCTACAGCAAGTGTAAATCACCAGAAGATAAAACAACAACACAAAATTGGGCCAAAGGCAGCCACCAACCAACAAAAATCAGAAAGGTCAATCCAAAATGATCAACAAAGGTTCAGCCAGCACAATAAAAGGCTTTAGAAAATTTTTGGGTTTAGGATTTAGGATTAAGTTTCAGGTTTTAATTTAGGGTTTAGGGTTTTTTTAATAGAGAATAAATTCAGATTCAATATTTCATTTTTTTTAATTTTATCAACCTAGTAACACAACAGGTTTTCTAAGACAGAAGTGGTGACATATACCAAAAATGAGCTCGCATAGAGCAAATCAAAAATGCTAGATAACTATAACTGTCTCTGCTATAAAGACATAGTTCCATAAGTAGTAGATCAAATCGATTGTTCTTTAATTTCTCTAGTTCCCATTAAAAACCACCTAACCTCTTGAGCAACGGGATCCACCATAATATCCTCGATCTCTCCCTCCGCCACCACCACGACTATAACCTCTGTGGCTCCTCCCGCTTCCATAACCACCCATGCTCCGACCACCACCTCTATATTCACTAGCACCTCTAGATCCCCGACAACCACTGCGATAATCACCTCCTCTGCCTTCGCCTCCACCACTAGATCTAGAGTGAGCATGATTGACGGTGATGTTCCTGCCATAAAGGTTTCGCTCATTCTTAAGGTTTAGGTTTAGGTATATGTTTATTAGACTTTATGGTTTAGGTTTATTTTTTAATTTATTTAGTTACTTTAAGTTTAGGTTTAAGTTTTGGGGTTTGTTTAGGGTTTAGAGTTAGGGTTTAGGGATTAGGGTTTAGTGTTTAAGGTTTAGGGTTTAGGTTTAGGTTTAGGGTTTAGGTTTATGCTTTAGGGTTAGGGTTTAGGGTTAGGGTTTTGTGTTTAGGGTTTAGGGTTTTTTATGATTTAGGGTTTAGAGTTTAGGGTTTAGTGATTAGGGTTTAGGGCTTTTTAGGGTTTAGGGTTTAGGGTTTAGCATTGTAGGTTTAGGATTTAGGGTTTAAGGTTTTCTTTAAAATTAAATGGTTTAGGTTTATTTAGTATATTTAGTTTATTTATTATTTATTTTAGGGCTTAACTTATTTTTATTTTATTTAGTTTATTTGGTATTTTTATTTAGTTTAGTTTTCTTATTTTAGTTTAGGTTCTTTATTTTAGTTTATATTTTAGGTTTAGGTTTAGGTTAACATTTTAGTTGAGTTTTAATTTTATTTTATTTTTTAGGTTTTGGTTTTTTTTTTTAGGTTTAAGTTTTGGATTTTATTTAATTTGTTTAGGTTTAAGTTTTAGGACTCATTTTAGGTTTATTTTTGGGTTTTATTTTTTTAGTTTAGGTTTAGGTTTATTTTTAGTTTATTTTATTTTATTTAGATTAGGTTTAGGTTTACTTTATTTTAGGTTTCTGTTTATTCTATTTTGTGCATTTTATTTTTATTTTTGCTTTAGGTTTTATTTTAGTTTAGGATTTAGGTTTTATATTATTTTTATTTTTAGGCATTATTTTTAGGTTTATTTTTTATTTTTAGGTTTTCATTTATTTTTTATTTTAATTTACTTTAAGTTTATTTTATTTATATTTTAAGTTTAGCTTTTATTTTATTTATGTTTTTTATTCTTAGGTTTATTTTATTTTTTAGTTTAGTTTTGGATTTTCATTATTTTATTTTAGTTTAATTTTTAATTTTATTTTATTTTTATCTTTAGGTTTAGATTTTAGTTTAGGTTTTTATTTTATTTTATTTTTTTATTTTATTTAGGTTTAGGTATTTTATTTATTTTATTTTCAAGATTTTTTTAGTTTAGGTTCAGGTATTTAGGTTTAGGTTTTGTAGGGCTTAGGGTTTAGGGTTTAGGGTTTAGGCTTTATGATTTTAGGGTTTAGGGTTAGGGTTTATTTTATGGTTTAGGCTTTAGGGTTAGGGTTTAGTGTTTAGTGTTTGGTGATTTTGTGGGTTTAGTGTTAGCAGGTTAGGGATTAGGGTTTAGGATTAAAGTTTATACGGGTTTAGGGTTTTGGGTTTAAGTTTAGAGGTTTAGGTTTAGTTTAGTTTAAGGTGGGTTTTTTTGGGTTTAGTGTTTAGGGTTTGGGGTTTAGTTAGGGTTAGTTTGGGTTTAAAGTTTAAGGGTTTAGGGTTTTAGGTTTAGGTTAATTAGGTTTTTTTAGTTTTAGGGTTTATGGTTTAGGGTTTAGGATTTAGTGTTTAGGGTTTAGAGTGTAGCATTTAGGGTTTTTTTAATTAAGTAAACCGGTAGGTTTATGTTTATTTAGTTTATTTAGTTTATTTTTTATTATTATTTAGGTTTATTTTTTATTTTTATTTATTTTAGTTTATTTATTTTATATTTATTTATTTTAGTGTAAGCTTTTTATTTTAGTTTATTTTTTAGGTTTAGGCTTAGGTTTATGTTTATTTTTTTTAGTTTAGTTTTATTTTCATTTATTTTTTAGTTTTAGGTATATTTTTTATTTTTAGGTTAAGTTTAGATTTTTATTTTATTGTTTTAGGTTTAGGTTTTCGGTTTTTATTTTAGGTTTATTTGTAGGTTTTATGCTTTAGTTTAGGTTTAGATTTATTTTTAGTTTATTTTATTTTATTTAGTTTATTATTTCATTTTAGTTTATTCAAAGTTTAGGTTTAGGTTTTATTTATTTTAGTTTAGGGATAGGTTTATTTTATTTTTATTTTAGGTTTAGGTTTTTTTTCTAGTTTAGGGTTTAGGTTTTATTTTTTTATTTATTTTTAAGTTTTATTTTGAGGTTTAGGTTTTAATTTAGTTTTTATTTTATTTTATTTTTGGTTTTTTTGGTTTTTATTTTACCTTTAGTTTTTACTTTATTTATGTTTTTATTCTTAGGTTTATTTTCTTTTTAAGTTTAGTTAGGTTTTTTTTATTATTTTAGCTTATTTTTATTAGTTTTTTTTAATTTTTAGGTTTAGGTTTAGGTTTTAGTTTAAATTTTTATTTTATTTAGGTTTTGGTTTTTTTATATTTTTTATTTTTAGCTTTTATTTACTATAGTTTAGGTTTTTAGGTTTTTTGGGTTTTGGGTTTAGGGTTTAGGGTTTAGGGTTTTAAGGTTTAGGGTTTTGGGGTTTAGGGTTTAGGGTTAGGGATTAGAGTTTAGCGTTGAGGGTTTAGTGTTTAAGCTTTACGATTTAGGGTTTTTAAGGTTTAGGGTTTAGGGTTTAGGGTTAACTTAGGGTATTGGGGTTTTTTTAGAAGAAATTAAGTAAACCAATAGTTTTAGATTTATTTAGTTTATTTAGCTTCTTTTTATTTATTTTAGTTTATTTTATTTTTTATTTTTAATTATTTTTATTTTTAATTTTGATTTAGTTTAGTTTATTTATTTTGGTTTAGATTTTTTATTTTAGTTTATTTTTTAGGTTTAGGTTTAGGGTTAGTTTAGTTTTTTAGTTGAGTTTTATTTTTCTTTTATTTTTTAGGTTTAGGTTTTACTTTATATTTTTAAGTTTAGGTTTAGGTTTTTATTTTATTTTTTTATGTTTTGGATATAGGTTTTTATTTTAGGTTTATTTTTATGATTTATTTTTTTAGTTTAGATATAGGTTTATTTTAGTTTATTTTATTTTATTTAGTTTAGGTTTAGGTTTTATTTATTTTTGTTTAGTTTATTTTAGTTTAGGTTTAGGTTTATTTCATTTTGTTATTTTATTTTTATTTTAGGTTTAGTTTTTTTTTATATTAGGGTTTAGATTTTATTTTTTATTTATTTTTAGGTGTTAGTTTTTAGGTTTAGGATTTTATTCTATTTTTATTTTATTTTATTTTTGGTTTATTTTAGGTTCATTTTATTTTTATTTTACATTTAGTTTTTATTTTGTTGACATTTTTAATTCTTAGGTTTATTTTAGCTTTATGTTAGGTTTACTTTAGGTTTTATCTATTTTTGTTTAGTTTATTTTAGTTTAGGTTTAGGTTTATTTTATTTTGTTTATTTTAGGTTTAGGTCTTTTTTTAGTTTAGGGTTTAGGTTTTATTAATTTTATTTATTTTTACATTTTATTTTTAGTTTTATTTTTTAGGTTAATGTTTTTATTTAGTTTTTATCTTTTTCTTTTAGGTTTATTTTTATTTTTATTTTATATTTAGGTTTTATTTTAATTTGGTTTTTTGGTTTTAGGTTTAATTTATTTTTTAGTTTAGTTTAGGGTTTTATTTATTTTTATTTTAGTTTAGTTTTTACTTTTATTTTATTTTATTTTTAGGTTTAGGTTTAGGTTTTTATTTAATTTAATTTAATTTAATTTATTTATGTTTATGTTTTTTTATTTATTTAATTTTTAGGTTTTATTTAGTTTAAGTTTGGGTTTTAGGTATTTAGGGTTAGGGATAGGGTTTAGTGTTTAGGGTTAAGGGTTTAGGAGTTAGGGTTTGGGGTTTAGGGTGTATGGTTGTAGGTTTAGGGTTGTAGGTTTTAGGGTTTAGGGTTTAGGAATTAGGGTTTAGAGTTTTAGGGTTTAGAGTTTAGGGTTTTAGGTTTTAGGGTTTAGGGTTTAGGTTTTATGGTAGGGTTTAAGGTTTAGGGTTTAGGGTATAGGATTTTCGGGATTAGGGTTTAGGGTTACTTTTTGGGTTTTTTTTATTTTTTTAATATTTTATTTTTTAAAAATTAAGTAAACTAGTAGGTTTACATTTTTTAGTTTAATTTTTATTTATTTTAGTTTATTTTATTTTTATATTTAATTAGGTTTATTTTTATATTTATTTTATTTAGTTTATTTTTAATTTAAGTTTATTTATTTTAGTTTAGGTTGTTTATTTTAGTTCATTCTTTACGTTTAGGTTTATTTTTAGTTTAGTTTTATTTTTATTTTATTTTTTGTGTTAAGGTTTAAATTTTTTTTTATAGTTAGGTTTAAGTTTTTATTTATTTTTTTAAGCTTAGGTTTTAGGGTTTTATTTTAGGTTTATCTTTTTTGTTTAGGTTTAGGTTTATTTTAAGTTTATTTTATTTGAGGTTTAGATTTACATTTAGTTTATTTTAAGTGTAGGTTTACCTTTTATTTATTTTAGTTTAGGTTTAGGTTTATTTTATTTTTATTCTAGTTTAAGATTTAGAATTTATTTTTTATTTATTTTTAGGTTTATTTTCTATGTTTAGATTTTTATTTAGTTTTTATTTTATTTTACATTAATTTTATTTTAATTTTACTTCTAATTTTTATTTTATTTGGTTTTTTATCTTTTTACTTAGTTTAGGTTTTTATTTATTTTATTTAAGTGTAGTTTTTATTTTTTATTTTTTATTTTGTTTAGTTTAGTTTTTTTTAATTATTTTTATTATTTTTTAATATAGGGTTTAGGGTTTATTATTGTATGTTTAGGGTTGCAGGTTTTGGGTTTAGGGTTTAGGGTTAGTTTTAGGTTTCAGGGTTTAGGGTTGTAAGTTTCGGGAGAGTTTTAAGGTTTAGGGTTTAGGGATAGGATTTTTTTTTATAATTTTTTTATATTTTTATTTTTTTCAAATTAAATAAACTCGAATGTTTTGCTTTATTTAGTTTATTTTTTATTTATTTTAGTTTATTTTAATTTTTTTATTTTGATTTTAGTTTACTTTTATTTTTATTTAATTTAGTTTTTTTAATTTAGGGATATTTATTTTAGTTTAGTTTTTTTATTTTAATTTATTTTTTAGGTTTAGGTTTATATTTATGTTTGTTTTTTTACTTTAATTTTATTTTTATTATTTTTTTTATGTTTAGGTTTTATTTTTATTTTTATGTTTAGGTTTAGGCCTTTATTTTATTTTCTTAGGTTTAGCTTTTAGGTATTTATTTTAGGTTTATTTTTAGGTTCTATTTTTGTTTAGGTTTATTTTTGGTTTATTTTATTGAATTTTTTTTAGGGTTTGGTTAATGTTTAGTTTATTTTAGGTTTAGGTTTAGGTTTTACTTATTATAGTTAAATTTATTTAGGTTTAGGTTTTGCTTTATTTTATTTTTATTTTAGGTTTAGGTTTGTTTTTTAGTTTAGGGTTTAGGTTTTATTTTTTATTTATTTTTAGGTTTAGGTTTTTATTTAGTTTTTATTTTTTTTATTTTAGGTTTATTTCATTTTTTTTAGTTTTTGTTTTAATTTTATTTAGGTTTTTATTTTTTTTGTTTAGCTTAGGTTTTTATTTATTATATTTTAGTTTAGTTTTTATTTTTTATCTTTTATTTTCTTTTCTTTTTGGGTTTAGGTTTAAGTTTAATTTGTAGACTATGTTTTTATTTTATTTTATTTTTTATTATATTTAGGTTTAAGTTTATTTATTTATTTTATTTTTAAGTTTTATTTAGTTTAGGTTTTAGGTTTTTATTTTATGTTTATTTTTAGGTTTTATTTTTTGTTTAGGTTTAGGTTTATTTTTAGTTTATTTTCTTTTATTTAGTTTAGTGTTTAGGTATAGTTTATTTTATATTTATTTTCGGTTTAGGTTTTATTTTTGTCTAAGGATTAGGTTTTATTTTTTTATTTATTTTTAGGTTTTATTTTGGGTTTCAATTTTTATTTAGTTTTTATTTTATTTTAATTTAAGTTTATTATAGGTTTATTGTATTTTATTTTAAGTTTAGTTTTTATTTTATTTAGTCTTTTTATTCTTAAGTTTATTTTATTTTTTGTTGTTTAGTTTAGGTTATTATTTTTTTATTTTAATTTATTTTTATTAGTTTATTTTATTTTATTTTTAGGTTTAGGTTTAGGCTTTTTTATTTATTTTTATTTTTAAGTTTTATTTAGTTTAAGTTTTTTTTAGGTTTAAGGTTTATGGTTGGTTTAGGGTGGGTGGTTTAGTTTAGCTTTAGGGTTTTGGGTTTTAGGGTTTAGGGTTAGCAGTGTTTATTGATAATGTTTAGGGTTTCCTTTGATTTTCAGTTTTGGTATGAGGGTTTTTGGGGTTTAGGTTTAGGGTTTAGGGTTTGGAGGGTTTAGGGTTAGGGTTAGGGTTTGGAGGGTTTAGGAGAGGTTTGGGAGTTTAAGATTTAGTGTTTTAGGAGGTTTAGGGGTTTAGGTTAGGAGAGTTTAGAGTTTTAGGGTTTAGGTTTAGGTTTAGGGTTTAAGTTTTACGTTTAGGGTTTAGCATTTTATTTTTTAATAGAAAATAAATTCATATCAACATTTATTCTTTTTAATTTCACCAACCAACACAGTGAATTTTCAAAGACATAAGTGACAAAATAGATAAAATATGAGCACCCATAGAGCAAATTAAAACCTTAGATAGGCTACTATAAAGACAAAGTTCCATAAGCAACAAATTGGATGGGCCATTCTTAGCTTTCTAGTTCCCATCAAAACCAGCCCAGCCTCTAGAGTAGTAAGATCCACCATCATATACCCGATCTCTCCCGTCCACCTCCACCACGGTTGTAACCTTCATCGATACTCGTGCCTCCATAACTAGAATAAATTAAGAAAACTGGTAGGTTTAGGTTTATTTAGCTTATTTTTTATTTATTTTAGTTCATTTTATTTTTAATTTTTATTTAGCTTTATTTTTAATTTTTATTTAGTTTAGTTTGTTTATTTTAGGTTTATTTATTTTAGTTCAGGTTTTTTATTTTAGTTAATATTTTAAATTTCTATTTATTTTTTTAGTTTATTTTAATTTTTATTTTTTTAGGATTAAGGTTTATATTTTATTTTTAGGTTTATGTTTAGGTTTTATTTTCTTTTAGGTTTTAGGTTTTATTTTAGGTTTATTTTTAGGTTTTTTTTAGTTTATGTTTAGGTTTATTTTACTTTATTTTATTTCAAATAGTTTTTTAAGTTTAGTTTATTTTAGGTATAGGTTTATGTTTTATTTATTTTAGTTTAGTTTATTTTGTTTAGGTTTGGGTTTATTTTATTTTATTTATTTTAGGTTTAGGTTTTTTTTACTTTCTCAGTTGATTTTAACTTTATCTTTACATTTTATTTTTAGGTTTATCTTTAGGTTTAGGTTTTTATTTAGTTTTTATTTTATTTAATTTTAGGTTTACTTTATTTTTATTTTATGTTTAGTTTTTATTTTCTTTAGGTTTTTTTATTTTTTTTCTTTTATTTTTTTATTTTATTTTAGTATAGTTTCCATTTTTTATATTATTTTATTTTTAAGTTTAGGTTTAGGTTTAGGTTTAGGTTTAGGTTTTAGTTTAGGTTTCTATTTTATTTTATTTTTTATTTCATTTAGGTTTAAGTTTTTTTATTTATTTATTTTTTGAGTTTCATTTAGTTTAGGTTTAGATTTTAGTTTTGGGTTTATTAGGGTTTAGGGTTTTAGGGTTTAAGATTTAGCTTTTAGGTGTAGGGTTTAGGGTTTTAGATTTAGGGTTTAGGTTTATTTTTGATTTAAGTTTGGGTTTAGGGTTTAGGGTTTAGTGTTAGGGTTTTTAAAAAAATAAAACCAAGTAGGTTTATTTATTTATTTATTTATTTATTTTAGTTTATTTTGTTTTATTTTATTTGGGTTTATTTTTATTTTATTTTATTTAGGTTTTAATTTATTTTATTTTATTTTATTTTAGTTTATTTTATTTTTTTTTGTTTACTTTATTTTAGTTAGGTATTTTTTTTACTTTAGTTTAGGTACTATTTATTTTAGTTTAGCTTTTCTTTCTTTTAAGTAAGTTTAGGTTTAGGTTTTAGTTTTCTTTATTTTTTTATTTTATTTTATTTAGGTTTTATTTATTTTATTTTAGGTTTATTTTATTTAGGTTTAGGTTTTTAGCTTTTTATGGTTTAAGGTTTAGGGTTTAGGGTTTAGGGTTTAGGGTTTTGGGTTCAGGGCTTAGGGTATAGGGTTAGGGTTTAGGGTTTAGGGTTTAGGGTTTTTTGTGGTTGTTTATATGGTTTAGAGTTTAGGGTTTAGGGTTTAGGATTGAGGGTTTATAGTTTTTTTAATTAAGTAAACCGGTTTAGGTTTATTTAGTTTATGTAGTTCATTTTAATTTATTTTTTATTTATTTTATTGAGGTTTATTTTATTTAGTTTAGTTTATTTGGTTTATTTATTTAGTTTAGGTTTTTCATTTAGGTTTATTTTTTTGTTTAGTTTTATTTTTATATTATTTTTTAGGTTTAGGTTTTATTTTATATTTTTGGTTTAGGTTTAGGTTTTTATTTTATTTTTTTAGGTTTAGGTTTTATTTTACTTTAGGTTTTTTAGGTTTTATTTTTAGTTTAGGTTTAGGTTTACTTTTATTTATATTTTATTTATTTAGTTTCTTTGGGGTTTAGTTTATTTTTTTGTTTGGGTTTAGGTTTTATTTATTTTAGTTTAGGTTTAGGGATATGATATTTTTATTTAAGGTTTAGTTTTTATTTTATATTTATTTTTAGATTTTTTTTAGGTTTAAGTTTTTATTTAGTTTTTAATTTAATTTATTTTAGGTTTATTTTATTTTTATTTTAGGTTTAGTTTTTATTTTATTTTGGTTTTATTTTTTTTAGTTTAGTTTAGGTTTTTATTTATTTTATTTTAGTTTGGTTTTTATTCTTTTTTGGTTTAGGATTAGGTTTAAGTTTCGGCTTTAATTTATGTTTTCATTATATTTTATTTTTTTATTTTATTTTGGCTTAGGTTCTTATATTTATTATATTTTAGGTTTATTTATTTTTAGGTTTTTTTACCATTTTAGGGTTTAGGGTTTAGGGTTAGTTTAGGGTTTAGGATTTAGGGTTTAGGGTTTAGGGTTTGGGGTTCATGGATGGTTTAGGGTTTAGGGTTTACATTTAGGGTTTAAGATTGGTCTTTAGGGTTTAGGGATTAATTTAGGGATTATGGTTAGGGATTTATTTAAATTTTTTTACTTATTTAGATCTAGGTTTAGAGGATTTTAGTTTAGGGTTTAGGTTTAGTTAGTTTTTTTTAGGTTTAGGGTTTAGGGTTTGGGTTAGGTTTGGGTTTTTAATTAAGAAAACCGATTGGTTTGGTTTATTTAGTTTATTTTTTATTTATTTTCATTTATTTAATATTTTTTTTGATTAAGTTTTTATTTTTATTTAGTTTGGTTTATTTAGTTTAGGTTTATTTATTTTAGTACACATTTTTTATTTCAGTTTATTTTTTAGGTTTAGGTTTAAGTTTTTATTTATTTTTTAGTTTAGTGTTTTTCTTCGGTTCAAGTTTTATTTTTTATTTTTAGGTGTAGGTTTAGGTTTTTATTTTATTTTTTTTGGTTTAGGCTTTATGTTTTTATTTTAGGTTTATTTTTAGGTTTAATTTTTTGAGTTTAGGTTTAAGTTTATTTTTAGTTTAATTTATATTATTTAGTTTAGCTTTAGGCTTAGGCTTAGTTTATTTTTTATTTAGGGTTTGGTTTTATTTATTTTAGTTTAGGTTTAGGGATATGTTATTTTTTTATTTAGGTTTTTTATTTTATATTTTTTAAACTTTTTTTTTAGGTTTAGGTTTTAATTAGTTTTTAATTTAATTTATTTTAGGTTTATTTTAGGTTTAGTTTTATTTTATTTAGGTTTTATACTTTTTTAGTTTAGTTTAAATTTTTATTTATTTTATTTTAGTTTAGTTTTTATTCTTTTTAAGTTTAGGTTTAGGTTTAGATTTAGGCTTTAATTTATTTCATATTTTTTATTTTATTTTAGTTTAGTTCTTTTTTTATTTATTATATTTTTATTTTATTTATTGGCTTTTAGCATTTTAGGGTTTAGGGGTTTAGGGTTTAGGGTTTGGAGTTAGTTTGGTTTTAGGGTTTTGGGTTTAGTAGGGTTTAGGGTTTAGGGGTTTAGGGTTTAGATTAGGGGGTTTAGGGTTTATTATATTTTAAGATTTAGGGTTTATGGTTTAGGTTTTTATTTTAATTTTAGGTTTTTATTTTGGTTTATTTTTATTTATTTATTTTTTATTTTTTTATTTATTTTATTTTATTTTTTATTTTAGAACCATTTTATTTCAATTTATTTTTTATAGGTTTAGGTTTCAATTTATTTTTTTAGTTTAACTTTTTTTTTCTATTTTTTTTTATTTTGTAGGTTTAGGTATTTATTTTATTTTTTTAGGTTTAGGTTTTATTATAGGTTTATTTTTGGTTTTATTTTTTCAGTTTAGGTTTAGGTTTATTTTTAACTTATTTTATTTTATTTAGTTTTGGGTTTAGATTTAGTTTTATTTAAGTTTAGGTTTATGTTTTATTTATTTTACTTTTAGTTTATTTTAGTTTAGGTTTAGGTTTATTTTATTTTGCTTATTTTATGTTTAAGTTTTTTGTATTTTAGTTTATGGTGTAGGTTTTATTTTTTATTAATTTTTTGGTTTTATTTATTTTTTAGGTTTAGGTTTTTATTTAGTTTCCATTTTAGGTTTATTTTATTTTTATCTTAGGTTTAGTTTATATTTTATTTAGCTTTATTTATTTTTAGGTTTATTTTATTTTTTTAATTTAGTTAAAAAATTTTACTTATTTATTTTTAGTTTAGTTTTTATTTTTTATTTAATTTTAATTTTAAGTTTAGGTTTAGGTTGACATTTAGGTTTTTTGTTTAATCTAATTTTTTTATATTTTATTTAGGTTGTATTTTTTTATTTATTTTATTTTTATGTTTTATTTAGTTTAAGTTTAAGTTTTTAAGGTTTAAGGTTTAGTGTTTAAGGTTTAGGGTTTAGGGTTTAGGATTTTGGGATTAGGGTTTAAGAATTTTATGGTTTAGGTTATAGATTAAGAATTTAGGGCTTAGGGTTTATTTTAGGGTTTAGGGTTTAGGGTTAGGGATTTTTTTTATTTTTTATTTATTATTTTATTTAGGGTTTAGGTTTAGGATTTAGGTTATTTAGGGTTTAGGATTTAGGTTTAGCAGCTTAGGGTTTTAGGATTAGGGCTAAGGGTTTAGTGTTATTTTAGGTTTAAGGTTTAGGATGTAGGTTTACTGGTTAGTTTTAAGGTTTAGGGTTTAGTCTAGAGTTTTTTTTTTTTATTTTTTTATTTTTATTTTTTAAATTAAGTAAACTCATAGGTTTGGGAATATTTAATTAATTTTTTATTTATTTTAGTTTATTATATTTTATTTATTTTGATTTTGGTTTATTTTTTATTTTTAATTAGTTTAGTTTATTTAGGTTTTAATTTTATTTTAGTTTTTTTATTTTAGTTTTTTTGAGGTTTAGGTTTATGTTTATTTTTTACTTTAGTTTTATTTTATTTTATTTTTTTATGTTCATTTTATTTTATATTTTTAGGTTTTATTTAACATGTTAAGGTTTTATTTAGTTTTATTTTATTTTATGTTAGTTTTTTCATTTTATTTTTGGTTTAGTTTTATTATTTTATTTAGGTTTTTATTTTTATTTTAGTTTAGGTTTTTTTCATTTTATTTTAGTTTAGTTTATATTTTTATTTTATTTTCTTCTTTTTTTTGGTTTAGGTCATATGTTTTATTTTACTTTATTTTTTTATTTTATTTATGTTTAGGTTTTTTTATTTATAGGTTTTATTTGGCTACTTTTAGGTTTATTTTTTAGGGTTTACGTTTAGTTTATTTTAGGTTTATGTTTAGGTTTTATTAATTTTAGTGTAGTTTATTTTAGTTTAAGTTTTACTTTATTTTATTTTATTTGTATTATTTTATTTTAGATTTAGTTCTTCTTAGTCTAGGATTAGGTTTTAATTTTATTTATTTTTAGGTTTTAATTTTAGGTTTATTTTTTAGGTTTAGGTTTTTATTTAGTTTTTATTTTATTTTATTTTAGGTTATTTATTTATTTATCTCATTTTTATTTTACATTTAGTTTTTATTTTATCTATGTTTTTTATTCTTAGGTTAATTTTATTTTCTTAATTTAGTTTAGGTTTTTATTTACATTTTTTTAATTTATTTTTATTACTTTATTTTATTTTAATTTTAGGTTTAGGTTTAGTTTTTTATTTCTTTATTTTTAGGTTTTTTTAGTTTAGATTTAGGTTTTAGGATTTGGTTTAGGGTTTAGGGTTTAGGTTTAGGATTTTAGGTTTAGGGTTTTAGGATTTAGGGTGTGGTCAGGGTTTAGGGTGGGGGTTTAAGGTTTAATGTAGGATTTAAGTTTAGTTTTGGACTGTCAGTGGGGTTTAGGGCTTTAGTGTTTGGGTTTATGGTTTAGCTTTAGTTTTAGGTTTTAAGGTTTAGAATAAGGTTAATTTATGGTTTAGGGTTTTGGGTTTAGGTTGGTTTAGGTTTAGGTTTAGTTTTAAGGTTTAGGGTTTTGGTTTAGAGTTTAGGGTTTAGGGGTAGGTTTAACATTTAAGGTTAGGGTTTATTTTAGGGTTTAGGTTTAGGGTTTTGTGGTTTAGGTTTTAGGGTTTAAGATTTAGGGTTTAGGTTTGAGGCTTTAGTTTTTAGGGTTTTGTTCTATTATTTTTAATAGAGAACAAATTCAGAGTCAACATTTCTTCTTTTTGATTTCATCAACCAAGTAACACACCAAGTATTTTAAGAAATATGTGACAACATAGATCAAAAATGAGCACGCATAGAGCAAATCAAAAACCCTAGATAACTAGAATTGTCTCTACTAAAAAGATACAGTTCCATAAGAATCAGATAGGTCGTTCTTTAGTTTCTCCATGTCCCATCAGAACCACCCTGACATCTTGAGTAGCGGGATCCACCATCATATCCCTGATCTCTCCCCTCCGCCACACCCACGGCTGTAACCTCCATCGCTCCTCCTGCCTCCATGACCACCACTACCCGTACCACCACCTCCATATCCACCATCACACCTTTAGATGCCCCACCACGAGATAACCGCCTCCACTCGCTTCCACCGAATATAGATCGATCTTAGTTAGTGAAGTTTCGTCAAGGTTCACTATTTGTTTGGTTTATGTTTAGGTTTTGGTTTACTTGGTTTTAGGCTTTGGATTATTATTTTTTAATTTATTTAATTACTTTAGGTTAGGTTTAGGGTTTTATTAATTAATAAAATAAGTAGGTTTAGGTTTATTTAGTTTATTTTTTATTTATTTTAGTTTATTTTATTTTGTATTTTTATTTAAGTTGATTTTGTATTTTTTATTTAGTTTATTTATTTATTTTAGATTTATTTTATTTAGTTTAGGTTATTTATTTTAGTTTTTTTTTTTAGTTTATGTTTTAATTTTATTTTAGTTTTGGGTTTAGGTTTTATTTTTTATTTTTAGGGTTTTAGGTTTTTATTTCATTTTAGGTTTAGCTTTAGGTTTTCATTTTAGGTTTTTTTTGGTTTTTTTTTTTTTTTTTTAGGTTTAGGATTTTTTTTAGTTTGTTTTATTTTTTTAGTTTATGGTTTAGGTTTAGTTTATTTTAGATTTCGGTTTAGATTTTATTTGTTTTAGTTTAGTTTATTTTATATTTGGTTTAGGTCTATTTTATTTTCTTTATTTTAGGTTTAAGTTTTTTTTTAATTTATGTTTGGCTTTTATTTTTTATTTGTTTTTAGGTTTTATTTTTAAATTTATCTTTTAGGTTTAGGTTTTTATTTAATTTTTATTTTATTTTATTTTAGGTTTATTCAATTTTGATTTTCCTCTTAGTTTTTATTTTATTTAGGATTTTTTAGGATTTTTTATTTTTTAGTTTAGTTTATATTTTTATTTATTTTATTTTAGTTTACTTCTTATTTTTATATTATATTATTTTAAGGTTTAGGTTTAGGTTTTTATTTTATTTTATTTAGATTTAGGTTTTTTATTTTTTATTTTTAGGATTTATGTAATTTAGGCTTAGCTTTTTATATTTTTAGGGTTTAGGGTTTACGATTTATGATTTTATGGTTTAGGGTGTAGGGTGTGGGGTTTAGGGTTTAAGGTTTAGGGTTTAGGGTTAGGGTTTTTTTTTAAAAATTTTGTAAACTAGTAGGTTTAGGTTTATTCAGTTTATTTTTTATTTATTTTAGTGTATTTAAGTTTATTTTTATTTTTATTTAGGTTTTTATTTTATTTTATTTTAGGTTCATTTTCTTTTATAGATAGTTTTTTTATTTTATTTTTTTAATTTAGTTTTACATATTATATTTTAGTTTAGTTTTATTTTATTTTATTTTCTTTTTAGGTTTAGGTTTAAATTTAGGTTTAGCTTTAGGTTTTAATCTATGTTTTTATTTTATTTGCGTTTAGGTTTTTTAATTTATTATATTCTTAGGTTTTATTTCATTTAGGTTTTGGTTTTTAGCTTTTTTTAGTGTTTCTGGTTTAGGGTTAAGGGTTTGGGGTTTAGTGTTTAGGGTTTAGGGTTTAGGTATAGGGTTAGGGTTAGGGTTTATTATTTATGGTTTTATGGTTTAGGGTTTAAGGTTTAGGGTTTAGGGTTTTTAGGGTTTGGGGTTTAGGTTTTAGGTTTGGGGTTTTTTTTTTAATAAAGAAAAAATTGATTCAACATTTCATAAACCAAGTAACACACCAAGTTTTTTAAGACACAAGTGATGATATAGATAAAAAATGAGCACGCATAGAGCAAATCAAAACCATAGATAATTAGAACCATCTATACTGTAAAGACACAATTCTAATGGCAGTAGAATGGATCGATCATTCTTCAATTTCTATAATTCTCATCAGAACCACCCTAGCCTATCGAGTAGCAGGATCCACCATCATATCCCCGTTCTCTCCGTCGACCACTACCACGTTGTAACCTTGGTCGCTCCTCCAGCCTCCATAAGCACCACTGTTCTAACCACCACCTCCATATCCGCCTCCATATCCGCCACCACCACTACACCACCGCCTCCACCACCAGATCTAGACTAACTTTATTGATGGTGATGTTTCTACCATCAAGGTTTAGCCCATTCTTTGGATTTAGGTTTATTTTTAAATTTTTTTAGTTACTTTAGGTTTATGTTTATGGTTTGGGGTTTAGGGTTTAGGGTTTAGGCTTAGGATTTAGGGTATAGGGTTTAGGGTTTAGGGCTAAGGGTTTAGGGTTTTAGGGTTTATGCTTTTAAGGTTGAGGGTTTAGGGTTAGGGTTTAAGGTTTAGGATTTAGGGTTTAGGATTGTATGTTTGGGGTTATAAGTTTAAGGTTTAGTGTTTAAGGTTTAGGGTTTAGGATTTAGGGTTTAAATTTTTTTAAAAAAAATTAAGTAAACTAGTTGGTTTTGGTTTATTTAGTATATTTACTTTATTTATTATTTATTATTTATTATTTATTATTTTGTTTAGTTTATTTATTTTAGTTTAGGTTTTTTATTTTAGTTTATTTTTAAGGTTTAGATTTAGGTTTATGTTATTGTTTTACTTTAGTTTTATGTTTATTTTATTTTTATTAGTTTATTTTTCTTATTTTGAAGTTTAGGTTTAGGTTTTAGTTTAGGTTTTTATTTTATTTTATTTTTAATTTTGTTTAGTTTAGGTTTTCTTAAACATTTTATTTTAGGTCATATTTAATTTAGGTTTAGGTTTTAGGTTTAGGGTTTAGGGTTTAGGGTTTAGGGTTTAAGGTTTTGTGGTTTAGGGTTTAGGGTTTAGGGTTTAGGGTTTGGGGTTCAGGGTTGTAGGTTTTAGGGTTTTGCATTTAGGGTTTAGGGTTTAGGGTTTAGGGTTTTAGGGTTTAGGGTTTAGGGATTAGGGTTAACGATTTAGGCTTTATGGTTATGGTTTTTCTAAATTTTTTTAGTTATTTAGGGTTTAGGGTTAGTTTAAGGTTTAGAGTTTAGGTTTTAGGTTTAGGGTTTAGGCTTTAGGATTAGTTTTAGGGTTTAGGGGATTTAGGGTTTAGGCTTTAGGATTTAAGGTTTAGGGTTTTTTTATTTAAGAAAACTGATTAGTTTTGGTTTATTTAGTTTATTTTTTATTTATTATCATTTTTTTATTTTTTTTAGATTAAGTTTTTATTTTTTTTGTTTAGTTTATTTATTTTAGCTTAATTTATTTTAGTACACATTTTTATTTCAGTTTATTTTTAAGTTTAGGTTTATGTTTCAATTTATTTTTAGTTTAGTGTTTTTTATTAAGGTTTATTTTTTATTTTAGGTGTAGGTTTAGGTATTTATTTTATTTTTAGGTTTAGGTTTTAGGTTTATATTATAGGTTTATTTTTGGTTTTATTTTTTTTTAGTTTAGGTTTAGGTTTATTTTAGTTTATTTTATTTTATTTAGTTTTGGGTTTAGGTTTAGTTTTATTTAAGTTTAGGTTTATGTTTTATTTATTTTACTTTAGTTTATTTTAGTTTAGGTTTAGGTTTATTTTATTTTGTTTATTTTATGTTTAGGTTTTTCTATTTTAGTTTATGGTTTAGGTTTTATTTTTTATTTATTTTTTAGTTTTATTTTTAGGTTTATTTTTTAGGTTTAGTTTTCTATTTAGTTTCTATGTTAAGTTTATTTTATTTTTATCCTGTGTTTAGTTTATATTTTATTTAGGTTTATTTTATTTTTTAGTTTAGTTAAAAAAATTTATTTATTTATTTTTATTTTAGTTTTTTTATTTTATTTTAATTTTAGTTTAGGTTTAGGTTGAAATTTAGGTTTTTTGTTTAATTTAATTTTTTTATATTTTATTTAGGTTATATTTTTTATTTATTTTATTTTTTGGTTTTATTTAGTTTAAGTTTAAATTTTTAAGGTTTAGGGTTTAGGGTTTAAGGTTTAAGGTTTAGGGTTTAGGGTTTAGGATTTAGGGATTAGGGTTTAAGTGTTTTATGGTTTAGGGTTAGATTAAGAATTTAGGTCTTAGGGTTTGTTATAGGGTTTAGGGTCTAGGGTTATGGATTTTTTTTTATTTTTATTTATTATTTTATTTAGTGTTTTAAGGTTTAGGATTTAAGGTTAGTTTATGGTTTAGGGCTTAGGATTTAGTGTTGTAGGCTTAGGGTTTTAGGATTAGGGCTAAGGGTTTAGTATTAGTTTTACAGTTTAGGGTTTAAGGTTTAGGGTTGTAATTTTAGGGTTAGTTTTAAGGTTTATGGTTTACTCGTAGAGTTTTTTTTATTTTTTTATTTTTTTATTTTTTTTAAATTTAGTAAACTCATAGGTTTAGGTCTATTTAATTAATTTTTTATTTATTTTAGTTTATTTTATTTTATTTATTTTGATTTTGGTTTATTTTTATTTTTAATTAGTTTAGTTTATTTAATTTAGGTTTTTTATTTTAGTTTAGCATTTTTTATTTTAGTTTATTTTTGAGGTTTAGGTTTATGTTTATTTTTTTACTTTAGTTTTATTTTTATTTTATTTTTTATGTTTAGGTTTTATTTTATTTTTTTAGGTTTTATTTAATAGGTTAAGGTTTTTATTTAGTTTTTATTTTATTTTATGTTGGTTTTTTTTCATTTTATTTTGGTTTATTTTTTATTTTATTTAGGTTTTTAAATTTTTTAATTTTAGTTTAGGTTTTTTTATTTTATTTTAGTTTAGTTTATATTTTTTATTTTGTTTTCTTCTTTGGGTTTGGGTTTAGGTTTAGGTTTAGGTCGTAGTTTATGTTTTATTTTACTTTATTTTTATTTTATTTAGGTTTAGGTTTTTTATTTATTTTATTTTAGGTTTTATTTTGCTTACTTTTAGGTTTATTTTAGTTTAGGGTTTACTTTAATTTATTTTAGGTTTTATGTTTAGGTTTTATTAATTTTAGTGTAGTTTATTTTAGTTTAGGTTTAAGTTTATTTTATTTTGTTTATTTTATTTTATTTTAGCTTTAGTTTTTTTTTTTGTCAGGATTTAGGTTTTATTTTTATTTATTTTTAGGTTTTATTTTTAGGTTTATTTTTTAGCTTTAGGTTTTTATTTAGTTTTTATTTTATTTTATTTTAGGTTTATTTTTTGTTTATTTCATTTTTATTTTAGATTTAGTTTTTATTTTATCTAGGTTTTTTATTCTTAGGTTAATTGTAATTTTTTTAGTTTAGTTTAGGTTTTGATTTTCATTATTTTAATTTATTTTTATTACTTTATTTTATTTTAATTTTAGGATTATGTTTAGGTTTTTTATGTCTTTATTTGTGTATTTTAGTTAATCAGTTAGGTTTTAGGTTTAGTGTTTTTGGGTGGTTTATTAGAGGGTTTTAGGGTTTAGGGTTTAATGAGATGGGTTTAGGGTTTAGTGAGTTTAAGTGGTTTAGGTTTAAGGGTGGGGTAGGGCTTAGTTAGTTTAGGGTTTAGGTGGGGAAGAATGGTTTGGTTTAGTTTAGGGTGGGTGAGGGTTTAGGGTGGTGGTGGGTTTGGTTTAAAGTTTAGGGTGGGTTTAGGGTTTATAACATTTAAGGTAGGGTTTAGGGTTTAGGGTTTTTAGGTTTAGGAGTGGTTTAGGTTTTAGGGTTTAAGATTTGAGGTTTAGGTTTAGCTTTAGTTTAGTGTTTTTTTGTTCTATTTTTTTAATAGAGAACAAATTTAGAGTCAACATTTCTTCTTTTTGATTTCATCAACCAAGTAACACACCAAGTATTTTAAGAAATATGTGACAACATAGATCAAAATGAGAGAGCAAATCAAAAACCCTAGATAACTAGAATTGTCTCTACTGAAAAGACACAGTTCCATAAGAATCGGATAGGTTATTGTTCAATTTCTCCAAGTCCCATCAGAACCACCCCGGCATCTCGAGTAGCGGGATCCACCATCATATCCCCGATCTCTCCCCTTCGCCACCACCACAGCTGTAACCTCCGTCGCTCCTCCTGCCTCCATGACCACCACTACTTGGACCACCACCTCCATATCCACCATCACCTCTAGATCCCCACCACCACTGCGATAATCATCGCCTCCACCTTCGCTTCCACCGCCAAATCTAGATCTTAGTTGGATGTCCAAACCAAGGTTCTCATTTATTTGTGGGTTTATGTTTAGGTTTAGGTTTATTAGGTTTTACGCTTTAGGATTATTTTTAATTTATTTAATTACTTTAGGTTAGGTTTAGGGTTTTATTAATTAAGAAAATCAATAGGTTTAGGTTTATTTAGTTAATTTTTTATTTATTTTAGTTTATTTTATTTTGTATTTTTATTTAGGTTTATTTTGTATTTTTATTTAGTTTATTTGTTTATTTTAGATTTATTTTATTTAGTTTAGGTTTTTTATTTTAATTTTTTTAGGTTTATGTTTTTTTTAGATTTCTTTTAATTTTATTTTAGTTTTTGGGTTTAGGTTTTATTTTTTATTTTTAGATTTAGGTTTAGGTTTTTATTTCATTTTTTTAAGTTTAGCTTTTAGGTTTTAATTTTAAGTTTATTTTTAGGTTTTATATTTTTTTAGGTTTAGGATTTTTTTGTTTATTTTTTTTTTTTAGTTTAGTTTATGGTTTAGGTTTAGTTTATTTTAGATTTAGGTTTAGGTTTTATTTGTTTTAGTTTAGTTTATTATATATTTGGTTTAGGTCTATTTTATTTTCTTTATTTTAGGTTTAGGTTTTTTTTTAGTTTATGGTTTGGCTTTTATTTTTTATTTATTTTTAGGTTTTATTTTTAAATATATCTTTCACGTTTAGGTTTTTATTTAGTTTTTATTTTATTTCATTTTAGGTTTATTCAATTTTGATTTTCCTCTTAGTTTTATTTTATTTAGGTTTTGTTTTTTAGGATTTTTTTATTTTTAGTTTAGTTTATATTTTATTTATTTTATTTTAGTTTACTTCTTCTTTTTATATTATATTATTTTTAGGTTTAGGTTTAGGTTTTTATTTCATTTAAATTTTTTATTTTATTTAGATTTAGGTTTTCATATTTATTTTGTTTTTAGGATTTATGTAGTGTAAACTTAGCTTTTTATATTTTTAGGGTTTAGGGTTTAGGGTTTATGATTTTATGGTTTATGGTGTAGGGTGTGGGGTTTAGGGTTTAAGGTTTAGGGTTTAGGGTTGTAGGTTTAGGATTAGGGTTTTTTTTTTAAATGTTGTAAACGAGTAGGTTTAGGTTTATTCAGTTTATTTTTTATTTATTTTAGTTTATTTTTTTATTTTTTATTTAAGTTTATTTTTATTTTTATTTTTATTTAGGTTTTTATTTTATTTTATTTTAGGTTCATTTTCTTTTTAATTTAGGTATAGTTTTTTATTTATTTACATTTTTATTTTAATTTTTTTTAATTTAGTTTTATATATTATATTTTAGTTTAGTTTTATTTTATTTTATTTTCTTTTTAGGTTTAGGTTTAGATTTAGGTTTAGGTTTAGGTTTAGGTTTTAATCTATGTTTTTATTTTATTTGGGTTTAGATTTTTGATTTATTATATTCTTAGGTTTTATTTAGTTTAGGTTTTGCTTTTTAGCTTTTTTTAGGGTTTCGGGTTTAGGGTTAAGGGTTTGGGGTTTAGTGTTTAGGGTTTAGGCTTTAGGGTTTACGGTTTAGGGTTTAGGTTTTGGGTTAAGGTTAGAGTTTATTATTTAGGGTTTTATGATTTAGGGTTTAAGGTTTAGGGTTTAGGGTTTTTAGGGTTTGTGGTTTAAGTTTTAGGTTTAGGGTTTACTTTTTTTAATAAAGAAAAAATTCAGATTCAACATTTCATGAACCAAGTAACCCACCAAGTTCTTTAAGACATAAGTGATGATATAGATAAAAAATGAGCATGCATAGAGTAAATCAAAACCATAGATAATTAGAACCATCTATACTGTAAAGACACAGTTCTATTAGCAGTAGATTGGATCGACCATTCTTCAGTTTCTCTAATTCCCATCAGAACCACCCTAGCCTATCAAGTAGCGGGATCCACCATCATATCCCCGGTCTCTCCCTCGAGCACCACCACGCCTGTACTCCTCCGCCTCCATAAGCACCACTGTTCTGACCACCACCTCCATATCCACCATCACCTCCATATCCGCCACCACCACTACAATAACTGCCGCCTCTACCTTTGCCTCCACCGCCAGATCTAGACTAACTTTATTGATGGTGATGTTCCTACCATCAAGGTTCAGCCCATTCTTAGGGTTTAGGTTAGGTTTTAGTTTATTAGGTTTTAGGTTTAGGTTTATTTTTAATTTTTTTAGTTACTTTAAGTTTTTAGGGTTTAGGCTTAGGGTTTAGGGTTTAGGGTTTAGGGTTTTAGGGTTTATGCTTTTAAGGTTGAGGGTTTAGGGTTAGGGTTTAGGGTTTAGGATTTAGGGTTTAGGGTTTTAGGTTTAGGGTTTAGTGTTTAGGGTTTAAGGTTTAGGGTTTAGGATTTTGGGTTTAAAGTTTTTTTAAAAAAAATTAAGTAAACTGGTTGGTTTTGGTTTATTTAGTATATTTAATTTATTTATTATTTTTTATTTTTTATTTTTTATTTTTATTTAGTTTAGTTTATTTATTTTATGTTTATTTATTTTAGTTTAGGTTTTTTATTTTAGTTTATTTTTAAGGTTTAGGTTTAGGTTTAGGTTTATGTTTTAGTTTAGTTTTATTTTTATTTTATTTTTATTAGTTTATTTTTCTTATTTTTAAGTTTAGGTTTAGGTTTTAGTTTAGGTTTTTATTTTATTTTATTTTTTATTTTGTTTAGGTTTAGGTTTTCCTAAATATTTTATTTTAGGTTTTATTTAATTTAGGTTTAGGTTTAGGTTTAGGGTTTAAGGTTTTGGGGTTTAGGGTTTAGGGTTAGGTATTAGTGTTTAGGGTTTAGGGTTTAGGGTTTATTATTTAGGCTTTAGGGTTTAGGGTTTTTAGGGTTTAGGGTTTTTTTAAAATTAAGTAAACTGGCAGGTTTAGGTTTATTATGTTTTTTCTTATTTATTTTAGTTTAGTTTATTTTTTGTTTTTATTTATGATTACTTTTAATTTCTATTTAGTTTAGTTTATTTATTTTAGTTTAGGCTTTTTTTTTTTTATTTTATTTTTATGTTTAGTTTAGGTTTATTTTTTAGTTGAGTTTTATTTTTATTTTATTTTTCAAGTTTAGGCTTTATTTTTTATTTTTACATTAAGGTTTAGGTTTTAGATTTTTATTTTAGGTTTATTTTCAGCTTTTACTTTTTAGTTTAGATTTAGGTATATTTTTTTTAAATTTTATTTAGTTTAGGTTTAGGTTTTTTTTTTATTTTGTTTAGTTTATTTTAGTTTAGGTTTAGGTTTATTTTATTTTGTTTATTTTAATTTTATTTTAGATTTAGATTTTTTTTAGTTTAAGGTTTATGTTTTATTTTTTTATTTATTCTTAGGTTTTTTTTAGGTTTTATTTTTTATGTTTAGGATTTTATTTAGTTATTATTTTATTTAATTTTAGGTTTATTTTTAATTGATTTTATTTTTATTTTTATATAGCTATTAATTTATTTAGCTTTTTTATTCTTCGGTTTATTTTATGTTTTATTTATTTTAGTTTAGTTTAGTTTATTTTATTTTAGGTTTAGGTTTATTTTATTTTGTTTATTTTAGGTTTAGATTTTTTTAGTTTAGGGATTAGGTTTTAATTTTTATTTATTTTAGGTTCTATTTTTAGGTTTATTTTTTAGGTTTAGGTTTTATTTTATTTTATTTTTATTTTTTATTTTATTTTACGCTTAGGTTTTAATATATTTAGGTTTCTTATTTTTTAGGTTTATTTTATTTTTTAGTTTAGTTTAGGTTTTTATTTATTTTATTTTAGTTTAGTTTTGGTTTTTTATTTTATTTTATACTTTTAGGTTTAGGTTTAGGTTTAGGTTAGGTTTTAGTTTTATTTTTATTTTATTTTATTTATTTTATTTTATTTTAGTTTAGGTTTTTTATTTATTTTATTTTTAGGTTTTATTTAGTTTAGGTTTAGGTTTTTAGCTTTTTAGGGTTTATGGTTTAGGGTTTAGGATTAATACAAGGTTTATGATTTGGGGTTTAGGGTTTAGGGATTAAGGTTTTTCTTAATTTTAATTTTTTGGGCTTAGGGTTTAGGATTTAGGGTTTAGGGTTTAGGGTTTAGGGTTTAGGTTTTAGGTTTAGTGTTTACATTTTAGGTTTAAGGTTCAAGTTTTAGTTTAGAGTTTTAGGTTTTAGGTTTTTTTTTGATAGAAAATAAATTCATATTCGACATTTCTTCTTGAATTAATCAAACAAGTAACACACCAAGTTTTCAAAGACACAAGTGACGACATAGTTAAAAAATGAGCACTCATAGCAAAAATCAAAAACCCTAAATAACTAGAATCATATCTACTATAAAGACATAATTCCATAAGCAACAGATCGAATCAACCATTTTTCAATTTCTCCAGTTCCCAATAGAACATCCCTGGCCTCTCGAGTAGTGGAATCCACCATCATTTCCCCAATCTCTCCCTCTGCCACCACCATGGTTGTAACCTTCATCACTCCTCCCGCTTCCATAACCACCACTACTCCGACCACTACCTCCATATCCACTAGAACCTCCAGATCCCCCACCAAGCGATAACAGCCACATCTCATCTCCACCTCTAGATCTGACGAGCGGTTGACGGATGTTCCCGCCATTATTAGGGTTTAGGTTTAGGTATAAGTGTATTAAGTTTTAAGGTTTATGTTTACTTTTAAATTTACTTTCAGTATAGGTTTAGGGTATGGGTTTTATGGTTTAGTGTTTAGGGTTAGGGTTTAGGGTTTAGGGTTTTAGGTTTTGGGTTTTAGGTTTTGGGTTTTTAGGTTTATGCTTTTAGGGTTTAGGGTTTAGGGTTTAGGTTTTTTAGGGTTTAGAGTTTAGGGTTGTAGGTTTAGTGTTTGAGGTTTAGGGTTTTGGGTTGTAGGGTTTAAGATTAAGGGTTTATGGATTTTTTTTTAAATTAAGTAAACTAGTAGGTTTAAGTTTATTTAGTTTATTTTACTTTTGATTTTTATTTAGGTTTATTTTGTTTTTATTTAGTTTAGTTTATTTATTTTAAGGTTTATTTATTTTAGTTTAGGTTTCTTATTTTAGTTAATTCTTTATGTTTAGGTTTGGGTTTAGGTTTATTTTTTAGTTTAGTTTTATTTTTATTATATCTTTTAGTTTTAGGTTTTATTTTAATATTTTTAAGTTTAGGTTTAGGTTTTTATTTTATTTCTTTAGGTTTAAGTTTTAGGTTTTTATTTTAGGTTTTATTTTTTAGTTTAGGTTTAGGTTTACTTTTAGTTTATTTTATTTTATTTAGTTTAGCTTTCAATTTAGGTTTAGTTTATTTTAGGTTAGGTTTAAGTTTTATTTATTTCAGTTTAAGTTTAGGTTTTGATTTATTTTATTTTTTTTAGGTTAAGGTTTTTTTTTTGTTTATGGTTTAGGTTTTAGTTTTTATTTATTTTGGTTTATTTTTAGTTTTAGGTTTTTATTTAGTTTTAATTTTATTATATTTTAGGTTTATTATATTTTTATTTTAGGTTTAGTTTTTATTATATTTAGGTTTTTTATTTTTTAGTTTATTTTAGGTTTTTATTTATTTTATTTTAGTTTAGTTTGATTTTATTTAATTTTCTTTTCAGGTTTAGGTTTAGGTTTTAGTTTTTATTTTTATTTTTATTTTATTTTTATTTTAATTTCATTTAGATTTTTTATATATTTTATTTTTAGGTTTTATTTAGTTTAAGTTTAGGTTTTTAGCAACTTAGGGTTTTAGGTTCTAGGGTTTAGGGAGTATGGTTTAGGGTTTAGGGTTTATGATTTAGGGTTTTAAAGTTTAAGATTTAGGGTTTAGGGTTTAGGGTTTAGGATAAGGGTTTTTTTTATTTTTTTTATTTAGGGTTTAGGGTTTATGGTTAGTTTAGGGTTTGGGGTTTAGGGTTAGTTTTAGGGTTTAAGATTTAGGGTTTAGAGCTTTATGATATAGGATTTAGGGTTTGGGGCTTAGGGTTTAGGTTTTAAAAAAAATTAAGAAAATTGATAATTTAGGTTTTTTTAGTTTATTTTTTATTTATTTTAGTTTATTTTATTATTTATTTTTATTGAGGTTTATTTGTTATCTTTATTTAGTTTAGTTTATTTATTTTAGGTTTATATATTTTAGTTTACAGTTTTTATTTCAATTTATTTTTTAGGTTTAGGCTTAGGATTATGTTAACTTTTTAGTTTAGTTTTTTTTATATGTTTAGGTTTTATTTTTTATTTTTAAGTTTATGTTTAGGTTTTTATTTTATTTTTTTAGCTATAGGTTTTAGGTTTTTATTTTAGGTTTATTTTTATGTTTTATTTTTTTAGTTTAGGTTTAGGTTCATTTATAGTTGATTTTTTATTTAGTTTACGATTTAAGTTTAGTTTAATTTAGGTTTAGGTTGAGGTTTTATTTATTTTACTTTAGTTTATTTTAGTTTAAGTTTAGGTTTATTACATTTTGTTTATTTTAGGTTTAGGTTTTTTTTTTTGAGTTTATGGTTTATGTTATATTTTTTATTTATATTTTAGGTTTATTTTTTTAGGTTTAAGTTTTTATTTAGTTTTTATTTTATTTTATTTTAGGCTTATTTTATTTTTATCTTACATTTATTTTTTATTCTATTTAAGTTTTTTTAGGTTTATTTTATTTTTTAGTTTAGTTCAATTTTTATTTATTTTAATTTAGTTCGATTTTAGTTTTTATTTTATTTTATTTTTAAGTTTATGTTTAGGCTTAAGTTTAGGTTTAGGTTTAGGTTTTAATTTAGGTGTTTATTTTATTTTATTTTATTTAGGTTTAGGTATTTTTATTTATTTTATTTTTATAAAGGTTTAGTTTATTTAGGTTTTAGGGTTTTTAGAGAGTTTATGGTGGTGTTTAGGGTTTAGGGTTGTGGTTTAGTTAGGGTTTAGGGAAGGTTTAGGAGTTTAGGGTGTGGAGGTTTTATTATTTATTAGGTTATAGAGGTGGGGTTTAGCTTTAGGTTTTTTTAGGAGGATTGATGATTGGGGTAGTTTAGGGATTAGGTTTTAATTTTAGGGTGGGTTTAGGATTATATTTTTTTATTATGTTTATTTTTTTATTTAGGGTTTAGTTTAGTGTTTATGCTTTAGGGTTGTAGGTTTAAGATTTATGGTTTAGGGATTAATGTTAGGGTTTTTTTTAATTAAGCAAACCAGGTTTAGGTTTATTTAGTTTATTTATTTTAATTTTAAATTTGGTTTATTTTATTTTATTTAGTTTAGTTTATTTAATTTAGGTTTATTTATTTTAGCTTAGGTTTTTTTATTTTAGTAGGCTTAGGTTTATGTTTTTTTTAGTTTAGTTTTATTTTATTTTATTTTTACGTTTAGGTCTTTTATTTATGTTTAGGTTTTCTTTTATTTTTTTTTTAGGTTTTCATTTTAGGTTTAATTTTAGGTTTATTTTAGGTTTATTTTATTTTATACTATTTAGGTTTATGTTTAGGTTTAGTTTATTTTAGGTTTAAGGCTAGGTTTCATTTATTTTAGTTTAGTTTATTTTAGTTTAGGTTTAGGTTTATTTTATTTCTATTTTACGTTTAGGTTTTATATTTTTAGTTCAGGGTTTAGGTTTTATTTTTTAGGTTTAGGCATTTATTTAGTTTTTATTTTATTTTATTTTAGCTTTATTTCATTTTAATTTTGGTTTTTTTTTATTTTATTTAGGTTATTATTTTTTAGTTTAGTTTATGTTTTTATTTATTTTGTTTTAGTTTTATTTTTATTTTTTATTTGATTTTCTTTTTGGGTTTAGGTTTAGGTTTAGGTTGTAGTTCATGTTTTTATTATTATTATTTTAGTTTAGGTTTAAGTTTTTCTACATATTTTATTTTCAGGTTTCATTTAGTTTAGGTTTTAGGTTTTTATTTAAGGTTTATTTTTAGGTTTTATTTTTTAGTTTAGGTTCAGGTTAATTTTTAGTTTATTTTATTTTATTTAGTTTAGGGTTTAGGTTTAGGTTTTATTTATTTTAGTTTAGTTTATTTTTGTTTAAGTTTATTTTTTGTTTATTTTATTTTATTTTAGTTCAAGTTTTTTTAGTTGAGGTTTAGGTTTTAGTTTTATTTATTTTTGGTTTAGGTTTTATTTAGTTTTTTATATTTTATTTTTAGGTTTATTTTATTTTATTTTAAGTTTAGTTTTATATTTTATTTATTCTTTTATTTTATTTTTTAGTTTAATTTAGTTTTAAATTTATTTTATTTTAATTTATTTTTATAATTTACTCTATTTTATTTTTAGGATTAGGTTTATGTTTTTTTTATTTGTTTTATTTTTATGTTTTATTTAGCTTAGGTTTTGGTTTCTAGGTTTTTAATATTTAGGGTTTAGGGTTTAGGGTTTAGGGTTTAAAGTTTAGGGTTTTAGGGTTTAGGGTTTTAGTGTATAGGGTTTAGGGTTAGGGTTTAGTGTTTAGGCTTAATGGTTTAGGGTTTTTAGGGTTTAGGGTTTAAAGTTTAGGTTTTAGGGTTAACGTTAGGGTTTAAAGTTAGTTTACGTTTAGCATTTAAGGTTTAGGGTTAGGCTTCAGAGTTTAGGGTTTTTAGGGTTTAATGTTTAGGGTTTAAGGTTAGTTTAGGGTTTTGGGTTTAGCATTGTAGGGCTTAGGGTTTATGGTTTAAGGTTTAGGGTTTAGGGTTAGGGTTAGGGTTTAGGGTTTAGGGTTTAGGATTTAGGGTTCTATCATAAACCCTAAACCCTAAACCATAAACCCTAAACCCTAAAACCCTAAACCCTAAACCCTAAAACCCTAAACCCTAAACCCTAAACCCAAAACCTTAAAATCTACAACCTTAAATCATAAACCTCAAACCCTAAACCCTAAACCCTAAACAAACCCTCAACCCTTAACCCTAAACTAACCCTTATCCCTCAGAAAGGGAATAACCTTGATGAGAACATCATCTAACTAGAGCCTAAATCATGCGTGGGAGGCAGAGGCGCTATCGCAAGAAGTGGTGGGGGGATCTAAAGGTGATGGTGGATATGGAGGTGGTGGTGAGCAGTGGTGGTATGGAGGAGGGAGTGATAGAGGTTATAATCGGTGGTGGTGATGGAGAGATCGAATATGATGGCGATCCCACTTGTCAAGAGGTTGTCGATGGGAACTAGAGAAATTGAAGAATGACCGACCCGATCTGCTACTTATGGAACTGTCTTTACAGTAGAGATGGTTCAACTTATCTATGGATTTTGATTTGCTCTATGAGTGCTCATTTTTTATCTATCTCGTGGCTTTGTGTCTTAGAAAAGTTGGGATGCTACTTGGTTGATGAAATTGAAAAGAATAAATGTTGAATATGAATTTGTTCTCTATTAAAAAAAAACCTTAAATCTTAAACCTTAAACCCTAAACCCTAAATCCTAAACTAAAACATAAACCCTAAACCTATAACTTAAACCTAAACCTAATCCTAAATCTTAAATGCTAAAACCCTAAACCCTAAACACTAAACAAACCATAAACCTAAACTGAAACCCTAAACCCAAATCCTTATATCCTAAACCTAAACCCTAAACCCTAAAACCCTAAAACCTAAACCATAAACCTAACCAAAACCATAAACTAAACCCTAAATACTAAACCTAAACCCTAAACCTAAACCCTAAACCTTAAACTAACCATAAACCCTAAACCTTTAACTTACTAAACCCTAAACCATAAACCTTGAATAAAGTTTTCATTAGAGTAGATCAAAAGAATGACCTAATCCTAACATAGTTAAGGTAGCTAAAGAAAATGTCTTCAAGAGACTTTCCCTTGACTACTAGTGATTTGAATACCCAAACCACAACCACAAATCATATTATATTACCATATATTATAGTATAATGTAGCATCATATATTTGAGCATATATTTATGTGGTTTTGGATTTTATAAGATGTTTTGAAATGTTTTGGTATATTATGGTATTGTTCCCTATAGGCTATATTAATATAAATCATAATAATATTTAATTAATAAATCGATGATGAAATTTGTTAAATTTGAAATTAGGTTGTAGTACCAATGGTGTGCTACACCACTTAGTTTAAAAGTAAGATTTTATGTTCAAAATAAATATTATATGTTGTAGCATAGTATAGCATCGTATATCATAATATATTGGTCTACGCATTTTAAATTCTTTCAGTATTTTACAATCATGTAGTGAAGCCTACATTAACATTATTTATAAAAATGTTGATTTAGACTTTAAAATGGTGGAATTTGGCCAAATTCATAATAGGTAGAGCATGGCATCATAATATATTATTTTAATTTTAATTTTGTAAATGATACACTAAAATATATAGTTTTTTATTGTTTAGACTAATTTTATGATTTTTTATCTTAAATCCCTTGTGATGTGATATGCAATATAATATAATATGTTTGTGTATTAATATATGATGCCATAACATAGTGTAGCATCAGCATTATAGCATACTTGTGTATTACTACTTGTTGTTTAGCATATTTTAATATCTTATAGTGATGTAGTAGAGTTTGTACTAGTATAATTCATAAAAAATACAGATTTATAGGCTAAGATGATGGGATTTGGCCAAATTTAAGGAAAGATTTAAGGAACATCCTTGGGGGTGCTATGGTGTGTCATTTAATCAAAAGAATGGAATTTTGCATCCAAAATAAATGTTCTTTTTCAACCAAATTTTATAATTTTTTTTGCTTAAAGTGATTCATTTTAAAGTGTAATGTAAGATAATATATTATATGAAAGCATACTAAAATATAATGTACATAACAATATAACTTTACATATATATGAATGTGGTGGTGTGTTACTAAATATTATTGTATATTTTAGTATGTTTTACTTTCGCTATAATACATTGGGTAAAAACTAATAAAACTATTAATTTGAAGGTTGAGATGGGAGAATTTGGCCAAATTCACGGCACACACTAAGAAGGAACACCAAAATTATGCCATTTTGTACCATTTCTAATAGAAAAATAACAATTTTACATCCAAAATGAACATTATACATATATTAAGAAAATTTTGTTATTTGTTCCTTTTAAGTGATTCTAATGATGTGTAATGTTAGATAATATATTATATTATAGCAAATTATAATATGACATCATATATTAAATATAGTGTGTTTATTCATACTATAATATGTTTATTCATATTATAATGTTAGATGATATTGTATAGCATGATATATGTTTACCATCACAAATCATAAAATGTTGATTACAATGTTAAGATGATGTAATTTGAAGAAATACATTGTTAGGCTTTTGGTTGAAGTATTAAAGGTGTACATAAGAGAAGAAATAATATTTGATGAGAATTCCATGTCAAGGACATGGAGGGAGCTCCGCTAGGGGATGACTAATGCATTATACATGACATGTGAGAGGTTTATGTTGAGGGCATAGAAGAAGAAAATTTGTTGGGGATAAGGTTTGGAATTGATTTGATTATATGATTTGAGGATAGAAGATCCACTAGGGATAATAATCTATAATCCACTATGGATTAAGAACGAATCAACTTTAATTTGTTTTATTTTAATTGATGTGGAGGCATATCTGCTAGAGATATGGGCTCGAGTCCAGTGGGGATCGAGTATATGAACCTTCCACTAAGGAAGCAGTTGTTGCTATCGGGATTAGGATTTGAGTTTGATTTCAAAGATTTGTTTGGGGATGTATCCACTGGGGATAAGAGTTTGGTAGGATTTCTTTGATTTAGACTTTATTGGTGGAGTTGGTTTAAATTGGTTCCACTAGGGATGTTGGTTTGGAAATTGATTTGTTTGCTTGACTTGTTTATATATGATTTGGGGCTCCACTGGGGAGAAGGGTGTGATTTAACTCTACTAATGAAAATCAGATTGGGTTTAATCTGAGTTAATGTATGGGCCCTGTCGGTGTGCGATAGACCCACCGAGAAGGGGCTATTTTATCCTTGACCTACCTCAGGTTTACAAATCCAAATGGATAGTCTACCGGCTGTGGGTAGAGCAAGCCAACCTAAGGGGTTGCCTTTTAGTGTGCAATGACTATGCTAAAAGAAAGTGTAGCAAACTTACATTTTCCAAAGTGAGGAACAACAGCTGGGGTGACCTGTTGGAGGCATAATTAATCGAACTTGACATAGGGCGACTACTGAGTGAATGTCACAGGAGACTTACGTTAACTCAAAAGTAGCAAAGATTAATTTTATCTTTATTTCATGTGATTTGATATGGTTTGTTTGGTTTAGTTTGATTTTGAATTGAGGGCTTATCTATTGGGGATGTGAGCTCGGTCAAATTTGATAGATTTAATTTATGGACCATGTTGATGTGTGATGGACCCACTGAGAAGGGGCTATATCGGACTTGTCATATCTCAAATTTACAAATCCAAAGGGACACCTTTCGCCATGGGGTAGAGCTAGCAAACCTAAGGGTTGCCTTTCGTGTAATGCAGTATTTAAGAAGGCATAGCAAACTTACATCTTCTAAAGCAAGGAACAACTGCTAGGGTGGCCTATTGGTAGCACAAAAAATCAAACCCGACTTAGGGTGACTAATGAGTGAGTGTCGCTAGGGACTTATATCAACTTAAGAGTAGTCAGCCGATTCCTATAGGGAGTTTTGCTGACACTGTCCTAAAAATAGATGACTGCTTAGGAAAAGGTACCGCTAGGGGTGTCCTCATCTAAACCCTAAACCCTAAACCCTAAACCCTAAATCGTAAAGCCTAACCCTAAACCCTAAACTTAAAACCCTAAACATTAAATCCTAAACTCTAAACCCTAAACCCGAAAAACATAAAAACTTCAACTTAAACTAAATGAAACCTAAAAAATAAAATTAATAAAAAAAATAATGCTAAATAAATAAAAAGAATAAAATAAAATAAAACCTAAACCTAAAAATAAAATAAAATAAACTAATAAAAATAAACCAAAATAAAATAAATAATAACTTAAACTGAACTAAAAAATAAAATAAACCTAAGAATAAAAAACCTAAATAAAATAAAAACTAAACGTAAAATAAAAATAAAATTAACGTAAAATAAACCTAAACTTTAAAAAAAACTTAAAAATAAATAAAAAATAAAACCTAAACCCTAAACCTAAAATAAAAAATAAAATAAACCTAAACCTAAAGTAAAATAAACTAAACTAAAAAAAATGAAACCTAAACCTAAACCTAAAATAAACTAAACATAAACCTAAACCTAAAATAAATAAACTAAAAATAAACCTAAACCTAAAATAAAAAATAAAACCTAAAATAAATCAAAAATAAAAACCTACAACCTAAACCTAAAAAATAAAATAAAAACCTAAACCTAAACCTAAAAATAAAAAATAAAACTTAAACTTGAAAAATAAAATAAAAATAAAACACAACTAAAAAATAAGCTTATGCCTAAACCTAAACCTAAAAATAAACTAAATAAAACTTAAACTAAAATAAATAAACCTAAAATAAATAAACTAAACTAAATAAAATAAAAAATAAACATAAATAAATAATAAAAAATAAATAAATAAACCTAAACCTGAGTTTATAATATAAAAAACTTAAGCTAACCCTAAACCCTAAAGATAAACTAAAAAAAAAACTTAAACTGATAGTTTCTGATTTAAAAATAAACTTGCACTAAGACCTAAACCCTAATAAATAAAAGTAAATCCTAACCATAAACCTAAACCTAAAACTAACCCTACCTCCATATAAACCTGACCTAAATCTCCCCTAAACCCATACCCCAAACCCCTTTATACTAATCACTCTCTCTAAATCATAAAGTCTAAACACTAAACCCCAAACCCTGAGCCCTAAATACCCTAAAACCTAAACCTAACTCCAAAAAACTAAATTAAATCCTAAATCTTAAAAAACCCTTTTATCTGACCTTACCACTGAGCCAAACCTACCCAACTTTGCACACTTACACCCACCTACCCTAAATGCTAATGTAGGCCCTACCTAATACCACACCTAAATCCTAAATGGTGACCCTATCAATACTAAACCATGCACTGACCAGAACCATGGCAAAAGCCTAAACCCTCATCATAAACCCACTAACCTAAACCCTAAGCTAACCTTAAACTCTAAACCCTAAATCCTAAACCCAACCCCACAACCCTAAAGCCAAAAACCCCAAACACTAAAACTAAAAAGTGATCCCTAAGCCCTAAAACATAAACATACTTAAAAATAAAACTAAACTAAAATAAGATAAATAAAAAAAATAAATTAAACTAAAAAAATTAAGAAACATAAATAAAAATAAAACTAAACATAAGATAAAATAAAATTAAATAAAATTAAATAAAACCTGAACCTAAAAAATAAACCAAAAATAAAACCTAAAAATAAATAAAAAATAAAACCTAAACCCTAAACTAAAAAAAACTTAAACTTAAAATAAAAATAAAATAAACTAAAACTTAAACTAAAATAAACTAAAATAAAATAAATAAAACTTAAACCTAAACCTAAACTAAATAAAATAAATTAAATTAAAAATAAACCTAAACCTAAACTAAAACATATTACCTAAAAATAAACCTAAAATAAAAACCTAAAACTTAAACCTAAAAAAATAAAACAAAACCTAAACCTAAACCTAAAAATAAAAACTAAAACCTAAACTTAAAATAAAAATAAAAATATAACTAAACTAAAAATAAAATAAATAAAAACCTAAAATCAATAAACTAAACTAAATAAAAATAAAAATAAACCTAAATAAAAAAATAAAAATAAAAAATAAAACTAAACTAATAAACCTAAACCTAAACCTAAACAACAACAACAACAACAACAACAACAACAAGAACAACAATAATAAGAACAAGCCTTTATCGCACTAAGTGGGGTCAGCTACATGAATCCTTCATCTCCATTGTTTCCTATTATGTGTCAAATTCTCATTTAATTCAAGTATACTAAGGTCATTTTTTATTCATCTTAACAAAGTCTTTTTAGGTCTACCTCCACCTTTATTAATATAAGGCAAATCTAATGCATCTACTCTCTTCTAGGGTCATGGACGCTTTGTGGCCAAACCATCTAAGGGACTCTCTAATCTTATCTTTGCTACTCCAACTTTTTCCCAAACAATACTCATTTCGCATTTTATCTATAAGAGTAAAGCCACTCATCCACTTGAGAATCCTCATCTCTATAACACTTAACTTAGTCTTATGCTTCTCTTTTATTGGCCAACATTCTACACCATAAGTCATTGCAGGTCTTACCACCATCTTATAAAATTTTTCCTTAAGTTTAACTGGAACTTTTCTATCACACAACAGGCCAGATACATTCCTCCACTTTAACCATCCAACTTGAATTCTACTAATAACATCTCCATCTATTTAACCATCATTTTGAATAATAGAGCCTAAATATCTGAATCGCTCACTCTTATTAATGACTTGTTCACCTAATGTGATAACACTACCACTAGAACTTCTACAACTAAAATTACACTTTGCATATTTAGTTTTAGATCTAGTTAAATGAAAACCTTTAGACTCTAATGTTGACCTCCATAATATAAGTTTCTCTTGGACTCCTTCTCTAGTCTTCTAAGAAGAATGTCATCAAAAAAAAGCATACACCAAGGTACATCTTCCTATAAGTGCCTAGTAAGAACATTCATAACTAAAGCAAAAGATAAGGGCTTTAAGTTGATCCTTGATGTAATCCAACTAAAATAGGAAAATATTTTTCAATCCTCCTTGTGTTTGGACACAAAACTCTAGTATACATATCCTTAATGACTTGAATATAACCAATATTAACTTTTTTCTAGAACTCTCCAAAGAACATCTCTTGAAACTTTATCATAAGCTTTCTCTAAATCAATAAATGTCATTGTAGATCCTCCTTACTTTCTCTATACTTCTCCATCAAACCTCTTAACAAATGTATAGCATCCATAGTAGATCTACCTGGCATGAAACCAAATTGATTGTGAGAAACTTTTGCATCACATCGTAACCAATGCTCAATTACCCTCTCCCATAATTTTAATGTATGACACATTAACTTAATTCCTCTATAATTTGCTCTTGTGCATCACCTTTATTCTTAAATATAGGAACCAACAAACTCTTTCTTCACTCATCGGCATCTTTTTAGTCTTTAAAATATCATTAAAAGATTTGTAAGCCAAGAAATTCCTTGATCTCTAAACATTTCCACACTTCTATTGGAATATCATCAGGTCCTACTATTTTTCCACATTTAATTTTCTTTAAAGCTTCTCTAACTTCATATATACTAATACGATGATAAAAATGAAATTATCTTTTTTTTGTTTAGGGTATTAAGGTTGCTAAAATCAATCGTTACATTCGGGTCCTTCATTGAAAAGTTTATCAAAATACCTCATCCACCTATTTTCAATATGCTAAGAAAAAGCACTTTATTATTTTCATCCTTAAATACACCTCACTTGAACTAGGTCTTTACTTCTCCCATCTCTTTGGTTGGCTAACTTATACATACATCTTTCACCTTCTTTGGTATCTAATCTATCGTATAAATCACTAAAATAAATTTTTTTCATCATATATTACTTTCTTAGAATCTCTGAGACCACTTTATATCTTTCCCAATTCTCAAGTTTTTTAAACCAAGTTTTATAACAATGCTTCTTATTTCTTATCTTTTCTTGCACACTTTGACTCCACCACCAACTATTTTTATTAAAAGAAACTTTTCTTTTGAATCTCCAAGCACATTTTTAGCAACTTGCTTAATTTCACATGCTACTTTTTCCCACATAACATTAGCTTCCTTAAGACTATCCCAAATTCTAAGCTCTTGTATGCTCTTAAAATATTTTTTTTTTGTGTGTTCTTTAAGTGTGCCCATCTAATCCTAAACACCTAAAAATAAACTATTATAAATAAACCTAAAATAAATAATAAAACTAAATAAAAATAAAATAAACCTAAATAAAATTAAAAATAAAATAAACTAAAGTAAATAAAAAATAAACTAAATAAACCTAAACCTATGAATTTAATTAATTTAAAAATAATAATTAAAAAATAAATAAAACCAAAAAAACTAAACCCTAAACAAACTAAACTAAACCTAAACCCTAAACCTAAACCCACCCCAAACCTAAACCCTAAACATAACCTTAATCCCCAAAAAAACAAAATATAAAAAATAAAAATTTAAAAAATACAAAATAAAAATAAAAAAAAACCTAAACCCTAAACCCACCTAAACCCTAAAACCCTAAAACCTAAACCTAAACTAAATAAAACCTAAAAATAAAATAAATGACAACACCTAAACCTAAATAAAATAAAAAAAATATAATATAATAAAAACCTAAACTAAAACCTAAACCTAAACCTAAACATAAAAATAAAATAAAAAAAAATAAAATAAATAAAAAGCTAAACTAAATTAATAAAATAAAATAAACCTAAAAATAAGAAACATAAACAAAATAAAAACTAAACATAAAATAAAAATAATGTAAACCAAAATTAAAATAAAATAAAAACTAAATAAAAACTGAAACCTAAAAATGAAGAAATAATAAAACCTAAATCCTAAACTAAAAAAAACCTAAATCTAAAAGAATCCAAATAAAATAAACATAAACCTAAACTAGAATAAACTAAACTAAAATAAATAAAACCTAAACCTAAACCTAAAATAAACTAAACCTAAAAACCTAAAAAAAATAAAATAAACTTAAAATAAACCTAAACCTAAACTAAAAATAAAAAGCTAAAAATAAACCTAAAATAAAAAATAAAACCTAAATGTAAATAAATAAAATAAAACCTAAACCTAAACCTATGAATAAAAAAATAAAACTTAAACCTAAACCATAAAATATATTAAAATAAAATCATAAACTAAAATAAGTAAACCAATAAATAAACAAGACTAAATTAAAATAAATAAACCTACAAACTAAAATATATAAAAATAATCTAAATAAGCCTAAACCTGCGGGTTCACTTTTTTGGAGAAAACACCTGAACTACCCTAAATCCTGCTAAATCCTAAACACTAAACCTTAAACCCAGGCTTTAAACTAACCTAAACCCTACCATCACCTTGCCCTACACTTAAAAACCCTGGGCTTGAAACCTTAAATCTTACTAAAAACTAAACCTCCTAAACTAAAACCATAAACAAAACCCTAGGCACTAAAGCCTAAACTCAAAACCCTAAAACTTAAACCCTGACCTAACCTGGGCCCTAAACCCTAAACTCTAAACCCAAGCTAAACCTAAAGCCTAAACCCTAAACCCTAAACCCTCATAAACCCTAAATCCTAAACCATAAACTGAAAAGCCTAAACCCTAAACCCTAAACCCAAACCTAAAACCTACCTACACTAAAATAAACTTAAAATAAAATTAAAAAATCAAATTTAAATTAAAATAATATATTATAAAATCTAAACTAAAAAACTAAAAAATAAAATAAAATAAATTAAAAATAAACTAAAATAAATTAAATAAATACCTACTAAACTAAAAAAATAAAATAAACTTAAGAATAAAGATACTTAAATAAAATTAAAACTAAACATAAATAAAATAGAATAAACCTAAATAAAATAAAATAATAACTAAAACCTAAATCTAAAATATACCTTAAAAACCTAAAAATATAAAAAAATAAAACCTAAATCCTAAACTAAAAAAAACTAAACCTATAATAAAATAAAATAAACCTAAAACTAAACTAATAAGTAAAACCTAAACCTAAACTTAAACCTAAACCTAAATAAAATAATAAAAGAAACTAAAGAAAACCTAAACCTAAACTAAAGATAAAACCTAAAAAAAATAAACCTATAAAACCAAAACTAAACATAAAAAAATAAACTAAAACCAAAACCTAAATCTAAAAAATAAAATAAAACTAAACCTCTAAAGAAAAAATAAAAAACTCAACTAAAAAATAAACCTAAACTAAACAAATCTTTAAAATAAACTAAAATAAAAACTAAATAAAGAAACCTAAAATAAATAAACAAAACTAAATAAAACTAAAAAATAAGCCTAAATAAAAAAAATAAATAAAATAAATTAAAATAATGAAAAAATAAACTAAATAAACCTAACCCTATCGGTTTACTTAAATAAAAAAAAACATAAATCCTAAACCACAACCCCTAAACCCAAAACCCTAAAACCCTAAACCCTAAACTCTAAACCCTAAACACTAAACCAAAACCATATAAACCCTAAACCCTAACCCTAAACCTAAAACCCCCCAAACCCTAAACCTAATCCTATAGTAAGTAAATAAATTAAAAAATAAACTCTAAACCCAAATAAACCTAAACCTAAATCCTAAGAATGGGCAGAACCTCGACGGCAGGAACATCATCATTCATTATTTCGAGATCTGGTGGAGGCGAAGGCGGAGGCGATGGTTATCGTAGTGGTGGTGATTGATCTGGAGGTGCTCTTGGATATGGAGGTGGTGGTCGACTAGTGGTGGTTATGGAGGCGGGAGAAGAGACACATGATGCAACTATGGTGGTGGTAGAGAGAAGAGATCGGTGATATGATAGTGGATCACGCTACTGAGGCCAAGGTGGTTTTGATGGGAACTAGACAAGCGAAGAAGCGATTCGTCTTATGAACTTATGGGCTGTCATTACAGTAGAGATGGTTCTACTTATCTAGGGTTTTGATTTTCTCTATGCGTGCACATTTTTTATCTATGTCATCAGTTGTGTCTTAGAAAACTTCGTGTGTTACTTGGTTGATGAAATCAAAAAGAAGAAAAGAAATCTTGAATCTAAATTTGTTCTCTGTTAAAAAAAACATTAAACCCCACCCTAAAATCTGAATCTTAGACCTAAACCTAAACCCTAAACCCTAAAACCCACACCCCTAAACCCTCTCCAACCCAACCCTAAACCTAAACCCACACTCAAATAATCCTAAACCCTAAACTCACTATCACAAACCTAAACCACCTCCTATCCATAAACCCTAAAACCTAAACCTTCCCTAAAAGCTAAAACATAAACCTAAACTAAATAAAACCTAAAAAATAAATAAAATGTAAAATAAAATAAAATAAAATAAAATAAAACCTAAACTCACAACATAAAAATGCAAACTAAACTAAAAATAAAACCTAAATAAACTAAAACTAAACCTAAAATTAAAAATAAGATAAACCTAAATTAAAATAAAATAAAACTAAATAAAATCTAAACCTAGAAAGTAAACCTAAAAAAATAAACAACTTTACCTAAACTAAAGAAAACCTAAACCTAAAATAAAAATAAAATAAACCTAAACCTAAACTAAAATAAACTAAACTAATATAAACAAATACTAAACTTAAACCTAAAATAAAACTGAACCTAAACCCTAAATAAAATAAATAAGCTAAAATAAACCTCAACCTAAACTAAAATGTAAAACCAAAAAAAAACCTAAAATATAATCTTAAAACCTAAATGTAATAAAATAAAATAAAAATTTAATAAACATAAATTAAAAGAAAACCTAAACCTAAAAATAAAATAAAAATATAACTAAACTAAAAAAAATAAACTTAAACCTAAACCTAAACCTAAAAAAAACTAAAAAAATAAAAAATAAATATTAAATAAACTACAACAACAATAACAACAAGCCTTTATCCCACTGAGTGGGGTCGACCACATAAATCCTTCGTCTCCATTGTGTCCTATTATGTGTCAAATTATCACTCAATTCAAGTATGCTAAGGTCATTTTCTATGCATCTTAACCATGCCTTGTTTAGGTCTACATCTACCTTTCTTAACATAAGGCAAATCAAATGCATCTACTCTCCTAATCGGGTCATTGGATGGTGAGCTTTATGTGGCCAAACCATCTAAAGCCACTCTCTATAATTTTATCTACCATTAGAGCTACTCTAACTTTTTCCTGAACATTCAGATTTTGCATTTTATCTCTAAGAGTAAAGCCACTCATCCACCTGAGCATCCTCATCTCTATAACACTTAACTTAGTCTCATGCTTCTCTTCTATTGGCCAACATTTTGCACCATAAATCATTGAAGGTCTTACCACCATCTTATAAAATTTTCCCTTAAGTTTAAGCGGCACTTTTTTATCACACAATAGGCTAGATACATTCCTCCACTTCAACCATTCAACTTGAATTCTACTAATAACATCTCCATCTATTTCACCATCATTTTGAGTAATATAGCCTAAATATAAATCACTCACTCTTTTTAATGACTTGTTAATGTCACAACTAAAATTACACTCCATAAATAAACTAAACTAAATAAAAATAAAATGAACATAAATAAAAATAAAAAATAAAAAAAATAAATAAAAAATAAACTAAATAAACATAAATGTGAGGTTTACTTAATTTTAAAAAAACTCTAATACCCTAAAGTCTAAAATTAAGCCAAAACCCTAAACCCTAAACCTGCTACAACCCACCTAAACCCTAAACCCTAAACCCTAACCCTAAATCCTAAACCACACCACTAAACCACACTAAACCCTAAACCTACAACCTAAACCACTAACCCTAAACCCCCACACCTACAAACCTAAAACATAAATTTAAACTAAAAAACCTAAAAATAAAAAAATAAAACCTAAACCTAAGTAAATAAAACCTAAACTTAAACTAAGCTAATATAAAATAAAATAATACAAAATAAATACCAAAATAAAATAAAATAATTAAAACCTAAACTAAACTAAAATGAAATAAATAAAAACCTAAACTAAAATGAAAAATAAAATAAACCCAAAAATAAAATAAATAAAATAAAATATAAAATAAAATAAAAATAAAATAAAAGCTAAATAAAACTTAAACCTAAAAACTAAAATAAAAATAAAACCTAAACCTAAACTAAAAAACTAAACCTAAAATAAAATAAAATAAAATAAACCTAATCCTAAATATAATAAAAGCTAAACCTAAACCTAAAATAAACTAAACCTAAACCCTAAACTAAATAAAATAAAATAAACTAAAATTAACCTATACCTAACTAAAAAAAAAACCTAAAAAATAAACCTAAAATAAAAATCTAAAACCTAAACCTAAAAGTAAAATTAAAACCAAAAACCTAAAATAAAAAAATATAACCTAAACCTAAAATAAAATAAAATAAACTAAACTAAAAATAAACATACACCTAAATAAAATCCCAAAATAAAGATAAACTAAATAAAAATAAATTATACCTAAATATAAATAAAATAAAATAAACTAAAATAAATAAAAAACTAAATAAATAAACCTCTTGGTTTATTTTTTTTAAAATCCTTAAATCAAGCCTAAACCCTAAATCCTCTAAAACTAACCCTAAACTCTAAACCCTAAACTCCCTAAACTTAAACCTAACCTAAACCAGGCTAACTAAACCCTAAACTAAACAATACCCTAAAGCAAAATCAATAAACCCAATCCCACAAACTAATCACATAGCAGTTAAACACCCAAGACCAAACCCTAAAACCCTAAAACACTAAAACTAACACTAAACCCTAAACTTACCCACTAAAGCCTAAATCCTAAAACCCTAAACCATCAACCTAACCACAAACCTAAAAACCAAAAACCTAAACTAAAATAAACCAAAAAATTAAATAAGTAAATAAACCTAAACCTAAATAAAATAAAATAATAATAAAACTTAAACCTAAAAATAAAATAAAATAAAAAAAATAAATAAACTATAAAAATAAAAAAATAAAACTAGACTAACCTTAAATAAAATAAAATAAAAGAATAAAAACCTAAAAAATAAAACTTAAATTAAAAATAAAATAAACCAAAATTAAATAAAAAACCTAAAAAATAAACCTAAAATAAAGCATAAAATAAATAAAAAATAAAACCCAAACCCTAAACTAAAAATTAAAATTAACCTAATAATAAAATAAACAAAAAAATAAATAAACCCAAATTAAAATAAGTTAAACTAAATAAAACCTAAACTTAAACCTAAAATAAACTAAAAACTTAAAATAAAATAAAGTAAAATAAAATAAACTAAACTAAACCTAAAACTAAAAAACCTAAGAAAATAAACCTAAAACCAAAACCTAAAAAATATAAACCTAAAATAAAAATAAACCTAAAAAATAAACATAAATAAACCTAAACCTAAAAAATAAACTAAAATAAAACCTAAACTAAAATAGTAAATACTAAAATAAATAAAAAACTAAATAAAAAAAAATATACCAAAATAAAAAATAAAAATAAAATAAACTAAAATAAATAAAAATAAATAAATAAATCTAAAATAGGTTTAATTAATTTGTTTTTTTTTAAAAAAACCCTAAAATAAACCCCTAAACCCTATGAACCTACAACACTAAACCTACCCTAAACCCTAATCCTAAAAAACCTATAAATCACTAAACCTAAAATTAAACCCTAAACCCAAACCCTAAGCATAAATCCTAAACCTAAACCTAAACCCTAAACTAAACCCTAAACTACCCTAACCTAAACCCAAACCCCAAACCCAAACCCTAAACTTAAACCTAAAGTAACTAAATAAATTGAAAAATAAACCTAAATCATAAAACCTAAGAAACTAAACCCTAAGAATGTGAAGAGCCTTGCGTGGGACATCATCACCATAGGCTCAATTTAGATATAGTAGTGGAGGCGAAGGTGGAGACGAAGGTTATCATAGTGTTGGTCGGGGATCTATAGGTGCTGATGGATATGGAGGTGGTGGTCAAAGTAGTGGTGGTTATGGAGGCGGGAGGAGTGATAGAGGTTACAACCATGGTGGTGGCAGGGAGAGATCGGGGATATGATTGTGGATACAGCTACATGAGAGGTTGGGGTGGTTCTGATGGGAATTGGAGAAACTAAAGAGCGATCGATCTGATTTGCTGCTTATGGAACTGTCTTTATAGTAAAGACAGTTCTAGTTATCTAGAGTTTTTGATTTGCTTTAAGCGTGCTCATTTTTTATCTATGTCATTGCTCGTGTCTTAGAAAACTTGGTGTGTTACTTGGTTGATGAAATCAAAAAGAAGAAATATTGAATTTAAATTTTTCTCTATTAAAAAAATAATAAAAACCATAAACCCTAAATCAAAACCTGAACCCTAAACCTAAAATCTAAAACCTAAACCCTCAACCCTAAATCGTAAGCCTTTAACCCTAAAAACTATAAACCCTAAACCCTAAAACCTAAACCCAAAAACCATAAACCCTAAAATTGAAACCCTAAAACCTAAACCCTAAACCATAAACCCTAAACCCTAACCCCACAAACCCTAAACCCTAACTCCTACTCACCTCAAATAAATAAAACCTAAAATAAAATAAATAAACAACCTAAACCAAAATAAAATAAAAAAATATAAAATATAAAGATAAAACTAAACCTAAACCTAAACCTAAAATGAAATGAAATAAAAAAAAATTAAAATAAGATATAAATAAATAAAACTAAACTACAAAAATAAAAAACATAAATAAAATAAAAACTTAACTTAAAATAAAATAAAATAAAAACTAAATAAAACCTAAACTCTAAAATAAACTTAAATAAAGAGAAAAACCTAAACCCTAAACTAAAAAATAAATAAAATAAAATAAAATAAACCTTAAACTGAAATAAAATAAAATAAGCCAAATAAAATAAACCTAAACTAAAAAAAATAAAGAATAAACCTTAAATAAAACCAAAACCTAAACCTAAAAAAAAATAAAATAAAAACTTAAACTTAAAATTAAAATTAAAACTAAACCTAAAAATAAAATAAAAATAAAGCTAAACTAAAAAAAACCTAAACTAAACCAAAAATAAACTAAAATAAAAACCTAAACTAAAATAAATAAACCTAAAATAAACTAAACTAAATAAATAAAAAAAAATAATAAAATAAATAAAATAAATATAAAATAAAAAACTAAATAACTTTACTGGTTTAAAAAAATAAAAAAAATATGATATAATAAAATTAAAATAACCCTAATCTTAAACCATAAACCCCATCTCTAAACCATGAACCCTAAACCAACAACCCCATAATCCATAAACCCCCTAAACCCTAAACCTTTCCTTGTGCTAACCTGAGCTTAAACTGACCTACCACCCAACCCTAAACCCTAAACCACAAACCTACTAAACCCTCAAAAAAACTAAAAACCTGTGCTAAACCTTCAAACTACTAAACCTACCCTAAAATAAACCTAAAACTCTCTTAAAGAAGCGCAAATCCTGACCTAAACCCTGACCCTAAACTTAATACCATAAATCTAACCCTAAACTAAACCCTAAACTAAACCCTAAACTCAACCCTCCTCCTCAAACTGACCCTAAACCCTAAACCTAAACTAACTAAATAAAACCTAAAATATAATAAATAAAACCTAAATCAAAATAAAATAAAATAATGTAATGAAATAAAATAAAAATCTAAACCTAAAAATAAAATAAAAAAATAAATATAAAATAAATGTAAACTAAACTAAAATTAAACCTAAAAATAAAAAGCTAAATAAAATTGAAATTAAAAATGAAATAAACCTAAAATAAAATATTAAATAAAACCTAAACCAAAAAAATAAACTTAAAGAAAACCTAAAAATAAATAAAACATAAACTCAAATCCTAAACTAAAAAAAATCTAAATAAAATTAAAAACAAAATAAACTAAACCTAAACTTAAACTAAAATAAATAAAACCTAAACCTAAACCTAAAACTAAACCTAAAAAAAAATAAATAAAATAAAATAAAATAAAATAAAATAAACTAAACTAAAAATAAAATCTAAAATAAACCTAAAATAAAACCTAAACCTAAACTAAAAAAAATAAAATTAAAATCTAACTAAACTAAAATAAAAAATAAAACCTAAACTAAAATAAAATAAAAAAATAAAGCTAAACTAAAAAATAAACTAAAATAAAACCAAAATTAAAATAAATAAACCTAAAATAAATAAACTAATAAAAATAAAAAATAAAATAAAATTAAAAAAAAATAAACTCAAATTTATAAAAAATAAACTAAATAATCTAAATAAACTTAAACATCGATTTAGTTAATTTCAAAACCCTAAACCTTATAAACTAACAACCTACAACCTCAAACCCTAAACCTAAACTAAACCCTAAAACCCTAAACCCTAAACCCTAAACCCTAACCTTAAAACATATAACCTAAAACCTATACCCTAAAACCTAAACCTTAAACTAACCCTAAAGCCTAAGAATAGGTAGAACCTTGATGGCAGGAACATCACTGTCAGCTAGGCTCAGTATAGATCTGGTGGTGGAGGCAAGGCAATGGTTATCACAATGGTGGTGGGGGATCTAGAGCTACTAGTGGATATGGAGGTGGTGATTATGGAGGTGGGAGGAGTGAAGGAGGTTACGGCTGTGGTTATGGCAGAGGAAGAGATCGGGGACATGATGGTGGATCCCTATACTCAGTGGTGGTTATGGGAAGCTAGAAACTAAAGAATGGTCAATCAATCTGCTATAAAGTGTCTTTATAGTAGAGATGATTCTACTTATGTAGGGTTTTTGATTATCCCTATGGGTTCTTATTTTTGATCTATGTCATCGCCTGTGTCTTAGAAAGCTTGGGGTGCTACTTTGTTGATGAAATAAAAAAAAGAGATATTGAATATGAATTTGTTATCTATTAAAAAAATCCTTAAACCCTAAACCATAAACTAAAACTTAAACCCTAAACTTAAAACTTAAAATTAACCCCTAAACCCTAAACCCTAAAACCTATAATAAACCCTAAACACTAAACCACTAAACCCTAAAACCATAAAACATAAACTTTAAACCTAAACCTAAACCTAAACCCTAAACCCTAAACCCTAAACCCTAAACTAAACCCTAAACCCTAAACCCTAAACCTTAAACCTAAAACCTACAACCCTAAACTAAACCCTAAATCCCAAACCCTAAACCCTAAACCCTAAACTAACCCTAAACCCTAAATTAACCCTAAACCCCAAACCTTGAATAAAGATGTCATTAGGAGTAGATCTAAAAAATGACCTAATCCTAGCATAGCTAAAGAAAATGTCTTCAAGAGACTTTTACTTGACTAGATTTGAATACCTAAACCCTAACCCTAAATCATATTATAATACCATATATTATAGTATAATGTAGCATCATATATTTGAGCATGTAGTGCTATTTTTTGGAAGTTATAAGATGTTTTGAAATGTTTTAGTATATTATGGTATTGTGTCCTACAGTCTATATTAATATAAATCATTAAAATATTAATTTAATAAATAAGATGATGAAATTTGTTAAATTTTTAGTGGGAATTAGGTTGTAGTACCAAAGGTGTGCTATGCCACTTCTAGTAAAAAAAGTAAGATTTTATGTTCAAAAAAAATATTACAAGTTGTAGCATAGTATAACATCATATATCATAATATATTGTTCTATGCATTTTAAATTCTTTTAGTATTTTACAATCATGCAGTCGAGAGCCTACACTAGCATTATTTATAAAAATGTTGATTTAGCCTTTAAAATGGTGGAATTTATCCAAATTAATAATAGGTAGAGTATGGCATCATAATGTAATATTTCACCTTAAAATATGTAAGTGATATGACAAAAAAATATAGTTTTTTACTATTTAGACTAATTTTATAATTTTTTATCTTAACCAATCCCTTGTGATGTGATATGCAATATAATATAATATAACATGTTATAGTTTATTATAATATAGGATGACATAACATAGTGTAGCATCATGCATTATAGCATATAATTGTGTATTACTACTTTTTGTTTAGCATATTTTAGTTTGTTATAGTATGATGTAGTAGAGTTTGTATTTGTATAATTCATAAGAATACTAATTTATAGGATGAGATGATGGGATTTGGCTAAATTTAAGGTAAACTTTAGGGAACATCATTCGGGGTGTGCTAAGGTGTGTCATTTAATCAAAAGAATGAAATTTTGCATAAAAAAGGTCATTTTTCAATCAAATTTTATAAATTCATTGCTTAAAGTGATTCATTTTAAAGTGTAATGTAAGATAATATATTATATAAAAGCACATTAAAATATAATGTACATAACAATATAACATCACATATATATGAATGTGGTGGTGTGTTACTAAATGTTATTGTACATTTTAGTATGTTTTACTTCTATTATAATACATTGGGTCAAAACTCCCAAAAATATTAATTTGAAGGTTGAGATGGAAGAATTTTGCCAAATTGATGGCACACACTAAGAAGCAACACCAAATTATTCTATTTTGTAACATTTCTAATAGAAAAATAATAATTTTACATCCAAAATGAACATTATTTATATTTTAAGAAAATTTTGTTATTTGAACCTTTTAAGTGATTCTAATGAGGTGTAATGTTAGACAATATATTATATAATAGAAAATTATAATATAACATCATCTATTATAATATAATATAGTGTGTTAATTCATAATATAATATTTTTAGCATGATATTGTATAGTAAGTTTGAGCTTGCACAATCACAAATCATAAAATGTTGATTACAATGTTAAGATGATGTAATTTGAACAAATACATTGTTAGGCTTTGGTTGAAGTATTAAAACTGTGCATAAGAGAATAAATAAGATTTTGTGAGAATTCCAGGTCAAGGACATGGAAGGAGATCTTCTAGGGGATCACACATGCATTGGACACGACATGTGAGGGGTCTATATCGACTGCATAGAAGAAGAAAATCTAGGGATAAGGATTGAATTTGATTTGATTATATGATTTATGGAAAGAAGTTATCTTTGGGGACAAGAATCTATAATCCACTAGGATTAAGATTGAATCAACTTTAATTTGTTTTGTTTTAATTGATGTGGAGGCATATCTGCTAAAAATATGGGCTCGAGTCCATTGGGGATCGGGTATTTGAACCTTCCACTAGGGAAACAGGTTCAGGCTATCCGATGGGGTTTAGGATTTGAGTTTGATATCATATATTTGTTTGGGTATGCATTCACTACAAATAAGAGTTTGGTTAAATTTCTTTGATTTAGACTTTATTAGGAGAGTTGGTTTAATTTAGCTCCATTGGGGAGATTGGTTTTGAATTTGATTTGTATTCTTGACTTGTTTATATATGATTTGGGGCTCCACTGAGAGAAAGGTGTGATTTAACTACAGGGAAAATTAGATCGGTTTAATTTAATGAGTTAATGTATGGACTTTGTTGGTGTGTGTTGGACCCATTGAGAAGGGGATATATCAGCCTTGACCCCTCAAGTTTACAAATCAAAAGGGATAGTCTACCGGCTGTGGGGTAGAGCTAGCCAACTTAAGGGGTTGCCTTTCAGTTTGCAACTACCATGCTAAGAAGAAGGCATAGCAGACATACATCTTCTGAAGCAAGGAACAACTACTGGGGTGACCTGCTGGATGCACAACAAATCGAACCTGACCTAGGGCGACTACTGAGTGAATGTTGCTAGTGACTTATGTCAACTCAAAAGTAGTTAAGATTAATTTTCTTCTTAATTTCATGTGATTTTGATAAGGTATGTTTGGTTTAGATTGATTTCAAATTGAGGGCATATTTGCTGGGGATGTGAGCATGATCAAATTTGATATATTTAATTTATAGACCAATCAATGTGTGATGTACTCACTGAGAAGGGTTATATCGAACTTGTCCTATCTCAGATTTACTAATCCAAAGGGATAGTCTACTGGCCGTGGGGTAGAACTAGCCAACCTAAGGGGTTTCCTTCCGGTGTGCAATGACTGTGGTAAGAAGAAGGTGTAGCACCACTGGGGTGACCTGTTAGTAGCACAACAAATCAAACCTAACTTAGGGAAAACTACTGAGTGAATGCTTCTAGGGACTTATATCAACTTCAGAGTAGTCAGACGATTCCTATAGGGAGTTTTTAACACTGCCCTAAAGATAAGATGCTAGCTTGGGAAAAGGTACTGCTAAGGGTGTCCTCCTAATCCATAAGTGAACATATATTTTGTTTATATGTTTGCATGGATCTTGTTGGTGTGTGAGGGACCACACTAAGATGGGGCTATGTCGGCCTTTACCTATCTCAAATTTACTAGACCAAGGAAGAATCTTCAAATCCACAGGATGAATTCTCCGACCACATGGGTGGTTACTATGAAATGGAAACTATCCAATCCGATAGTAACATTGGTAGTGTCTAAATGGGGTCACAAAGGATGTGATTCAAATATAGTGCCCATAGAGGAGGTGCAACTAGAGGCGTTATCTTGAGCCTTGGAAAAGAAAGTTATAGGTGTATGGTGGCCAACTCAAGGAGAAAGTGTAGCAGACTTACATTTGCCATGAGTGGTGTATCCTAAGGTGCGAGAACCAACCAACCTATGGTGTACCCATCAGCATGACTAGTGTATCCATTAGCATAGTGAGATCCAGCCAACCTATGGTGCCCGTCGGTGTGCAATGATCAATCTAGAAAGAAAGCATGTAGGCATATAACTTTTTAAGTGGAACTGATCATCAGAATAGCCTATCATCAACGGAATAGATGCTATCTGACCTAGAGTGACTATTAAGCAGGGAGCCCCAAGGAAGGACTGGACCCAAACTTGAAGCAGTCAGGAGGGAAGGAGCCACTAGGGGACTTATCCTAAACCTTAAATATACTTGACCCTGCCAGATCACGATAGCTATTCCAAGAAGAAAGCATATTAGACTCACATCCTCTTAAATGAAGCAAACATGATGTAGCTTATACAATGCAGTAAGGCCTACCAAACTAACAAGGTGCTCATCGGTGTGCAGTGGCCAAGTAAAGAAGGAAAGCATAGTAGATTTACATCCTCCAAAGTAAGAAGATCACTGGGGTGACACACTAATAGGGTAGCACGTCAACCTGACCTAGAGCAACTACTGAGTGAGTGTCATTGTGGGCATTATCTTAACTTAGAGTAACCCAAGATAAAAGATATTTGTTTATTTTATCTATTTATGTGTAGTTTGTGTTTGTATTTATCGATGAAGGATAGAATGCCACTCGGGTCCCTTACACCTACCCTAAACACATCATGGCTAATTCACAAACAAGAATACTTTCAACATGGAAGAGATTGAATTCAAATTAGAATTTTCATTGATGATAATTATTTTTAAACATGATTTATAATATTTCTCTAAGTAAAGGCCACTAATTGGAAGCATGGGGTGCTCTCCCTTATCATTAATAAGGTGATAAGATCCTCCTAGGTAGGCCTTCTCTATGGAAAAAGGTCCTTCCCAAGTGGGTTCAAACTTGCTGCCCATCTTAAGACGAGCAATAATCAATCTCCATATAATAGAAAATAAGCTCTATTACTTGAAAAGCTATAGGGCGGACCAGATTGTTGTGACCTTGAATCATTTTAGCTTTGTACAACTCGAGGTTTTTGCATGATCGCAGGCATCTCTCCTCCAAACCTTCGAGCTCTTCTAAATACAATTTGATGTTATGCTCTCGTATGATCTTGCTACTCATAGCTATCCTTAGTGATGAGAGCTGAACTTTTAATGGTAGAATGACTTCGGGCCCACACACTAAGGAAAAAGGAGTAGACTGAGTTGGAGTTCTATATGTGGTCCAGTAGGCCAACAAGGCTTCAACTAACTGCTCATGCCACTGTCTTTTGTTGTTATCGAGTGTCTTCTTCATTATTTGGATGAGAATTTTGTTGTAGGCTTCTTCTAAACCATTTTCTCTTGGGTAGTTGATGGTAGAATATCTTCAATCAATGTTGTGTCTTCAAGAAAAGTTTTTGATCTCGGTGCTCTTGAATGCAGTACTATTATCAGATATAATTCATCGATGCACTCTGAACCTATATATGATATGATTTCTAAAATATTGGAGTACATACTGAGCTGTGACCTCTTTGAAAGTAATCTCCTTCACCAACAACAACAACAACAACAACAAGCCTTAATCCCACTAGGTGGGGTCGGCTACATGAATCATTCGTCTCCATTGTGTCCTATCATGTGTCAAAATCTCATTTAATTCAAGTATACTAAGATCATTTTTTATACATCTTAACCAAGTCTTTTAGGTCTACCTTTTCTTAACATAAGGCAAATCTAATGCATCTACTCTCCTATGTCATCGTGCGGTGATGCTTTATGTGGCCAAACCATCTAAGCGACTCTCCCTAATCTTATCTCTGAGCTACTCCAACTTTTTCTTGAACATACTCATTTTGCATTCTATCTCTAAGGGTAAAGCCACTCATCCACACGAGCATCTTCATCTCGTAACACTTAACTTAGTCTTATGTTTCTCTTTTATTGGCCAACATTCGCACCATAAGTCATTCGGTCTTACCACCATCTTATAAAATTTTCCCTTAAGTTTAAGTGGAACTTTCTATCACATAATAGGCGATGCATTCCTCCACTTCAACCATCCAACTTGAATTCTACTAATAATATCTCATCTATTTCACCATCATTTTGATTAATAGAGCCTAAATATCTTAATAATCACTCTTATTAATGACTTGATCTAAAGTCACAACACTACCACTAAAACTTCTACAACTAAAATTACACTCCATATATTCAGTTTTAGATCTGCTTAAATGAAAACCTTTAGACTCTAAAGTTGACCTCCATAATTCAAGTTTCTATTGGACTCCCTCTCTAGTCTTATCAACAAGAAGAATGTCATCAGCAAAAAGCATACACCAAGGTACATCTTCTTGTAAATGCCTCATAAGATCATCCATAACTAAAGTAAAAGATAACACTTAATGTTGATCCTTGATGTAATCCAACTAAAATAGGAAAATATTTTGTCAATCCTCCTTGTGTTTGGACACAAGTGACAGCTCAATAAGAGTTCAACATCAATTAGAGAAAAGACTTGTCTATTTTGGACCTTTATTGATATCATCCTCGGATATGCCAACTCTTTGATAAGCTTGGCTAAAATATATGCAACATTCTCTTCTCAAGAAATCTTATAAATGGTAACCTCTAAGATTTGGCCCAACAAGTCTATGGTGTACATGTGGCGTTGAGCTTGGGCTTTATAACTTTAGAGGACCCAGTGATTTGGTTGATAACTAGCTGAGAATCCCCAAAGATATTGATATTTTGGATTCTTAGAGTAACGGCTAACACCAGACCCACAATCAGAGCCTCATATTCGGCTTCACTATTGGTGCATGGATTGGACAGATGATTTGAGAATCTCATCACATCGTGGTCGAGAGTTAAGAGAATTATTCCTACCCTTGCATTTTTTGGAATAGCAGGTTTTGGTTCTTCTCCACTTTGAGTGGAAGCCGCACCATCAAAGTACATCTCCCAATGGTGAATGCTAGTATCCCCTAAGTTCATGATTTGCTCATCATGGAGATCATCACTAAGCGAAGAGTAAGCGGGAAGTGGGTGTGCTGCTAAGAAATCTGCTAGCGCTTATCCTTTTACTGCATAGAATAGTAGGAAGGTAAACTATAATCATGGACCATCATGAAAACTGTCTGGATAGCGTCTGCTGTGTCATGAGATACTATATTAAATTGGTCTTAAGGATTAAGTTCACCTTATGAAGAAGCATGTTGTGTTGTAGGTTTTGGGATGCAAAGATTAAAGCTAGGAAATGCTTCTCAATGGTTGGATAATTAGCCTGAGAAGGGATTAGATGATGACTAAGGTAGTAAAGTGCATTTTTCTTCCCTCTATGCTTTGGCCAATAATGCACCAAGGGAGTCATCTGATGCAGCAGTGTAAAGTATGAGCAACTTGCCTAGGATAGGGGCTGCTAGAATTGATGGTGTTATCAGGTAATGCTTGATGTCTTCGAAGGCATGGTCACACTTGTTAACTTAGTTGAACTTGGCATTCTTTTTGACAAGTGCTAAGAATGGCTAACATCTTCCCGATAAGTTGGATATAAAGCATCTTAGATATGCTAACCTCCCTTGGAATGATCTGAGTTGAGTTAAACTTTTTGGGATGGAATTCCTAATATTGCCTTGATCTTCTCCGAATCTATTTTGATTCCCTAGTGATGGACAAAAAAGCCAAGGAATTTCCCTGAAGCTCCCCCGAATGCACACTCTAGAGCATTCATTTTTCTTAACTGTTTGAAAACTACTCTCGAGTCAAAGAGATGGTCTTTGTTTTCTCTACTTTTGACCACGAGATCATCGGCATAGCACTTAACTTGATGATGAATGAGTTCATCAAAGATTCAAGTCATAGCCAGCTGGTATGTAGCACCATCATTTTTAAGGCTAGAAGACATGACCTTATAGTAAAAGATTCCAATCAGAGTTCTAAAAGTAGTGTTTCCTTCATCTTTAGGGGCCATCTTTATTTATTTATATCTAGATTAGCCATCCATGAAAGAGAAGACTGCATGAGATGAGGCAATGTCCACCATCAGCTCCGAGATTGGTAGTGGAAATTCATCTTTTGGACATGCCTTATTTAAATCCCTAAAATTATTATATATGTAAATTTGGCCATTCCTTTTCTTAATTGGGATGACATAGGCTAACTAAGAAGGGTATAATTCTTCCTGAATGGAGCCAACATCGATCAATTTCTTAACTTCTTAAATGACCTATTTTTCTATGTCTAATCACGTGCATCTAGGAGCTTGCTCGATAGGGTTAGACGTAGTCTCTATTACTAGTTTATGGACCACTATGTCATGAGCCAATCTAGGCATCTCTTCATAACCCCATGCAAAGTAGTCCTTAATCTCAGTAAATAGCCTAACTAAGTCATTAGTTTCAATTTCATTCAACAAAGAACTAATGTATGTCGAGCGTGGATCTTCTTGAGTTCCTAAGTTGATTTCCTTGAGATTGTTGATGGTTGACTTGATATATTTTTTGAACTCTAGCAGTGCATCTTTGACTTTAAAATCATCTGAAGTTTCTAAGCGTAGCTCCTCATATGAGATAATGTGATTTGAAAAGAGCCTATCTAATTCCAAATGATTGGTAATAACTAAGCAGTAATCATCATCATCGACTACACCCACTGTACCGAATCATAGTCTTGGTCATGCTTGAGAGCTTTTGAATTTGTTCTTCCATATTCTTTCAAAGTAGTCAAACATGTGCTTTGACCAAGTATGTGGGATTAACCATTTCTTTGCTAAATTATGAACATAATGCAAGTACTAATCAAAAGGTAATTCTATTAAATCTTTATATGAATCATCCTCAAGTTCTACATCAACTTCTTGACTTGAGGATGATGCTCCCAAAAAAAACTTTTGAGTCATCACACCGATGGATGAATTAGGGGCTTCCTTAACTACCAAACCCTAAAATTTTTGAGATGAAAGTGGGTTTAGAGCTAAGGTTCCCAACTGATGTGTAACTATTTCACATATAGACTTGGATACACTTATGCTTTGCTTTGGAGCCCAGTCTTCATTATTATCTAACTCAAATGTCACCTCCAAGGGAATCTACTATTGAGAATAGCTGGCTGGTGAGCTAACCATATAAGACTCATCCTATGATTTAGATTTTAAGTCTATATGGATAGCAGGTGTACTCTTGATAGTTGAGACATATATTCTATTAGGTGGCCAATAAGGAGGTTTTTTACCCCTGGGACTACCTCTGAACTAGCCTCTTCCTTTGCTTGGTGGAGGTCACTTGTCCCCATATGTTGAATGGAGTAAGCGATTGGGTGGAATCTAATGTCAAGCTTCACTTCCTCCTCCAAGTCTATTTTCACTCCCCTTTTTTTCATTTTTCTTTTCTTTTGTTTTCTTTTCTTTTTATCTTTCTTTTATTTTTCTTTGTATTTTTTAATTTTATTTTTAAACTTTGGCCAAGTTTGTGAGAGTAAACTTATTGATTTTGAGGGAGGTAGTATGATGTATCCTCATATATGTCAACCTCGTGGACTTTAAATGGCTTGAGATCTCCTTTGACATAGCAAACGATCCCACCTCTCATGAACTTCATACACTAATGTAGAGAGGATGGTACTATGTTGTTCTCATGTATCCATGGTCTCCCAAGCAAAGTGTTGAAAGATGTATCCAAGTATATAATGTGAAACTTGGCTTCGATCTTCCAATCATCTATCTCCAAAGAAAACACTATGGAGCCTAAGGCCTATTGACCTCTCTTTTTTTGGTGCATTCAATCTTCCCATCTTAGACTTAGCAATAGCACTTAGGTGGTAGTAATGGCCATTCTCTACAAAGTTCCAACTTGTAAAAGAAATCTGCAAAACGCTACAAAGGCAAAAGTCATAGCTAAAAAGGATAAGGATGGAGAGAGGAAAAGGATAGAGCTAAGAAAGAGAAGGCTTAGGCTCAATTCGGATCATCCCAAGGGGAAACAATACATATGAGCATCCAAACTTCATAAAGAAGGATTACAATCATATGTAATGCTACTAACTAGAGAGAAGAGGTGAGTAACATCAAAGCCATCATAGCCAGCATACCTATTACATGTAAACATCCAAGGTTAGGAGTCCATAGAGTTCCAGATCTTGCACCATTAAACAAAGAGAAACCGGCCAGCAACTAGCTAGCAGCCAAACCATCAAAGAAAAATCACAACAGACTAATCATAATAACCTAGAGAGAGTCTAAAATAAATTCAGAACACCAACAATAGCCATTATCTAAATACCCATCCAAGTTCCAAACCAAGGAAAACCAAAACCAGCCATCATCAAACACTAGACCCATGCCAATTAATAGAGAAATAGCCAACAAAACTAAGATAGGAGCCCTCAAGACAAAGTACCAACTAGTAGCAGTCACTAAGCCAAACTAGGGCAACAAACTATAAATGACTAAATAGGTCATAAATTAAACAATCAACTGAAGGAAACATAAGATGCAACTAGTGAAAATCACCAAAATACAAAATAGCAATACAAAACAAGGCCAAAGGCTACCACCAACCACCCGATACCAAAAAGTCCAATTCAAAAGGATCAATAAATGTTTGATCAGCATAGCAAAAGGCTCCAGCAAATTGTCCAAGAAGAAGGAACAGACCAACAAGAAAAATAAATCAAGCAACCAAAATTCCAAGGATAACTAAAAGTCCTCCAACCAAACCAGCTAAGTAAAAGAGCCATAAGGCAACCACCAGAGAATAGCCCAACATAAGTAGCCAACAAAGGAAGCATCCCCAATAGCCAAGGAAAAGTAGAAAACCAACAAAGCACCACACAACAGAGGTCCAAAAGAAGCACAACCACCATAGAAAGGTAATAGCAGTAACTAGCCAGGACCACTCAAAAACTAAACTTCCACAGCAAAAAAAGACTAACTTGATAGAAAATATAATAACAACATAAAACCTACTGCAAATAATGCACCCAATAAAGGCTAATACTTGGAGAATAACCATACACAAAACCAAGGAAAAAGAATGATCCAGCAATAAACAATAAGGAACTGGGAGGTAATCCCCAAAAAAGTAGCCAAGAAACTCTCCAAAATAAGGCCAGGAAGGCAACAACCAAGAGTAGTTCCCACTAGGAAGGCCACCCATCTAACCATGAAAAACCCGCAAAAAGTAATTCAAGTTCAAGAGGAGGGAAAACAAAACAAACTGTGCAAAAAATAGAATAAAGCTAGAGAAGAAAACATGTCATCCACTAAGAACTAGAGTAATAAGGCAGAGAAGATAGTAGCCACCAGACTAAAAAAACTAGGCCAACCTAAGCTGGAAAGATAAGAATCACCAGCCAACCCAGAAGTAAGAGGTCATAAACATAACCCATCTCAGGCCAAAATGTAAAAATAAGTTAGGGTTTTTGTTTTAGAATTTAGGATTTAGGGTTTAGGGTTTAGGGTTTAAGGTTTATGGTTTAGAATTTAAGGTTTAAGGTTAAGGGTTAGGTTTTAGGGTTTAGGCTTTAGTCTTTAGTGTTTAGGCTTTAGTGTTTGGGGTCTTGAGGGTTTAAGTTTAGGGTTCATGGTTGTAGCATTTAGGGTTTAGGGTTCAGGGTTGTAGGGTGGTTTAGGGTTTAGGTTAGCTTAGGGTTTAGGATTTAGGGTTTATGATTTAGGGTTTGGGGTTTAGAGTTTAGGGTTTAGGATTTAAGGTTTAGGGTTTTTTAGGGTTTAGGGTTTAGAGTTTAGGGTTTATGGTTTAGGGTTATAGGTTTTAGGGTTTAAGGATTAGGGTTTAGAGTTTTAGCATTTAGGATTTAGGGTTTAAGGTTTAGGGTTTAGACTTTTAAGGTTCAGGGTTCAAGGTTTAGGGTTGTAGGTTTATGGATTAGGGTTTAGTGTTAGTTTTAGGGTTTAGGGTTTAGGGTTGGGGTTTTTTTTTAAATTTATTTTAAAATTAAATAAATTAGTAGATTTAGGATTATTTAATTTATTAGTTTATTTTTTATTTATTTTAGTTTATTTTATTTTTTATTTCCATTTAGGTTTATTTTTATTTTTATTTAGTTTAGTTTATTTATTTTAAGTTTTTTCATTTTAGTTTAGATTTTTTTAATTTAGTTTACTTTTTTAGGTTTAGGTTTAGGTTTATGTTTATTTTTTAGTTTTATTTTATTTTATTTTATTTTTTTAGGTTTAGGTTTTATTTTTTATTTTAAGTTTAGGTTTAGGTTTTATTTTATTTTTTTTAGGTTTAGGTGTTAGGTTTTATTTTAGGTTTATTTTCAAGTTTAGTTTTTTAGTTTAGGTTTAGGTTTATTTTTAGTTTATTTTAGTTTATTTTCTTAGGTTTAGGTTTAGGTTTTATTTATTTTAGTTTTATTTATTTTAGTTAGGTTAAGGTTTATTTTATTTTTATTTTAAGTTTAGTTTTTATTTTATTTAGGTTTTTTATTTTTTAGTTTAGTTTAGGTTTTTATTAATTTTATTTTATTTTAGTCTTTATTTTTTATTTTATTTTTTTAGGTTTAGGTTTAAGTTATAGTCTTAGTTTATTTTATTTCTTAATTTATTTTGGTTTAAGTTTTTTTATTTATTTTATTGTTAGGTTTTATTTAGTTTAAGTTTAGCTTTTTAGCTTTTTATGGTTTAGGGTTTAGGGTTAGTTTACGGTTTAAGGTTTAGGGTATAGGGTTTGGGGTTTAGGATTTAGGGTTTAGGGTTTAGGGTTTAGGTTTTAGGGTTTAGGGTTTATGGTTTAGGGTTTATGGTTTAGGTTTTTGGGTTTAGGGTTTAGGGTTTTTAGGGTTTAGGTTTAGGTTTAGGTTTTAGGTTTATGGTTTAGGTTTTAGTTTAGGGTTTAGGGTTTTGGTTTTTTTTAACAGAGAATAAATTCAGACTCAACATTTCTTTTTTTTATTTCATGAACCAAGTAACACACCATATTTTTTTAGACACAAGCGATGACTGATAAAAAATGAGCACGCATAGAGCAAATCAAAAACCCTAGATAATTAGAACCATCTCTATTGTAAAGACATAGTTTCATAAGCAACAGATCGGATCAGCCGTTCTTCAGTTTCTTAAATTCCCATCAAAACCACCTTGGCCTCTCAGTGATCCACTATCATATCTTTATTCTCTCCCTCTGCTACCACCACGGCTATAACCTCAATCACTCCTTCTGCTTCCATAACCACCACTGCTCTAACCACCACCTCCATATCCTCCAACACCTCTAGATCTCCCATAACCACTACAAAAACCATTGCCTCGCACTTCACCTCCATCGGATCTAGACTAAGCTTGGTTGATGGTGTTGTTCCTCCCATCTAGGTTCTACCCATTCTTAGGATTTAAATTTAACTTTTTAATTTATTTAGTTACTTTATGTTTGAGTTTTGGGTTTGGGGCTTAGGGTTTAGGGTTTAGGGTTAGTGTTTAGGTTTTAGGGTTTAGAGTTTAGGGTTTAGGGTTTAGGGTTTTAGGTTTTATGTTTTTCAAGTTTAAGGCTTAGGGTTTAGGGTTTAGGTTTAAGGTTGTAGGTTTAGGGTTTAGGGTTTAGGGTTTAGGGTTTAGAATTTAGGGTTTAAGGTTTTTTTAAATTAAGTAAACCGGTAGGTTTAGGTTTATTTAGTATATTTAGTTTATTTTTTATTTATTTTAGTTTACTTTATTTTTTATTTTTATTTAGGTTTATTTTTTATTTTTATTTAGTTTAGTTTATTTATTTTAGTTTAGATTTTTAATTTTACTTTATTTTTTAGGTTTATTTTTTAGTTGAGTTTTATTTTTATTTTATCTTTTAGATTTAGATTTTATTTTTATTTTTAGTTTTAGGTTAGGTTTTATTTTATTTTCTTAGGTTTAGGTTTCAGGTTTTTATTTTAGGTTTATTTGTAGGTTTTATTTTTTAGTTTAGGTTTTTTTTTATTTTTTAGTTTATTTTATTTTATTTAGTTTATGTTTAGGTTTAGGTTTAGTTTATTTTAGGTTTAGGATTAGGTTTTATTTACTTTGTTTAGTTTATTTTAGTTTAGGTTTAGGTTTATTTTATATTGTCTACTTTATTTTTAATTTAGGTTTAGGTTTTTTAAGATTAGCTTCTCAATTTTATTTTATATTTATTTTTAGGTCAATTTTTTAGGTTTAGGTTTTTATTTAGTTTTTATTTTATTTTATTTTAGGTTTATTTTGCTTTATTTTACATTTAGTTTTTATTTTATTTAGGTTTTCTATTCTTAAGTTTATATTATTTTTTAGTTTAGTTTAGATTTTTATTTATTTTATTTTAGTTTATTTTTATTTTGTTATTTAATTTTATTTTTAGGTTTAGGTATAGGTTTCAATTTAGATTTTATTTTATTTTATTTTTTATTTTATTTAGGTTTAGGTTTATTTATTTATTTATTTTTATATTTTATTTAGTTTATGTTTAGCTTTTTAGGTTTTTAGGGTTTAGAGTTTAGGGCTTAGGGTTTATGGTTTAAGATTTAAGATTTTAGGATTTAGGGTTTTAGTGTTTAAGGTTTAGGGTTAGGGTTTATGGTTTAGGGATTAGGGTTTATTTTTTAGGATTTAGGGTTTAGGGTTTTTAGGGTTTATGGTTTAGGGTTTGGGTTTAAGGTTAGCTTAGGGTTTAGGGTTACATTTTGCTTTGGGTTTTAGGGTTTAAGGTTACATTATGCTTTAGTGTTTAGGGTTTAGGCTTTAGGGTTTAGAGTTTTTAGGGTTTAGTGTTTAGGGTTTAGGTTTAGGGTTAGTGTTTAGGGTTTAGGGTTTAGTCTTTAGGGTTTAGAGTTAGTTTTAGGGTTTAGGGTTTAGGGTTTCTTTTTAAATTAAGTAAACTAGATGGGTTTGATTTATTTTATACTTTTATTGAGGTTTATTTTTTATTTTTATTTAGTTTAGTGTATTAATTTTATGTTTACTTATTTTAGTTTAGGTTCTCTATTTTAGTTTATTTTTTATGCTTAGGTTTAGGTTTATGTTTATTTTTTAGTTTAGTTTTATTTTATTTTATTTTTTAAGTTATGTTTTTTTTAGGTTTAGGTTTAATTTTTATTTATTATTATTTTTGTTTAGGAATTAGGTTTTTATTTTAGGTTTATTTTTAGGTTTTATTTTTTAGTTTAGGTTTAGGTTTATTTTTAGTTTATTTTATTTTATTTAGTTTAAGGTTTAAGTTTAGTTTATTTTAAGTTTAGGTTTAGATTTTATTTATATTAGTTTATTTTATTTTAGTTTAGGTTTAGGTTTAGGTTTATTTTTTATTTATTTATTTTAGGTTTAGGTTTTTTTTAAGTGTAAGGTTTAGGTTTTATTTTTTATTTATTTTTAGGTTTTATATTTAGTTTTATTTTTTAGGTTCAAATTTTTATTTAGTTTTTATTTTATTTTATTTTAAGTTCATTTTATTTTTATTTTATGCTTAGGTTTTATTATATTTAGGTTTTATTTTTAGGTTTATTTTATTTTTTTAATTTAGTTTAGGTTTTTATTTATTTTATTTTAACTTAGTTTATATTTTTTATTTTATTTTATTTTTAGGTTTAGGTTTAGGCTTATGTTTAGGTTTAGGTTTAGGTTTATGTTTTAATTTAGGTTTTTATTTTATTTTATTTTATTTTATTTATTTAGGTTTAGGTTTTTTATTTATTTTATTTTTGGTTTTATTTTGTTTAGGTTTAGGTTTTTAGGTTTTTATGATTTAGGGTTTAGGGTTTAGGGTTTAAAGTTTAGTGTTTAAGTGTATAGGGTTTGGAGTTTAGGATTTAGGGTTTAGGGTTTAGGTTTTACAGTTTAAGGTTTAGGGTTGAAGGTTTTAAGATTTAGGGTTTAGGGTTTAGGGTTTATGGTTTTTAGGGTTTAGGGTTTAGGCTTTAGGTTTATGGTTTAGGTTTTAGTTTAGGGTTTTGGGCTTTCCATTTTTTTGTTTAATAGAGAACAAATTCAGACTCAACATTTCTTTTTTTTATTTCATGAACCAAGTAACACACCATGTTTTCTAAGATAGAAGTGACGACAAATAAAAAATGAGCATGAATAGAGCAAATCAAAAACCCTAGATAATTAGGACCATCTCTATTGTAAAGACATAGTTTCATAAGCAGCAGATCAGATCGGCCTTTCTTCAGTTTCTCTAGTTCCCATCAGAACCACCTTGTCCTCTCGAGTAGCGGGATCAACCATCATATTTTCGGTCTCTCCCTCCACCACCACCACGACTATAACCTCTGTCGCTCCTCCCACCCAACCTGCTCTAACCACCACCTCATCCACCAACATCTCTAGATCCCCACCACCACTATGATAACCATCGCCTTCACCTCCATCACTAGATCTGACTAAGCTTGTTGTGATGTTCCTCCCATCTAGGTTCTACCCATTATTGCGGTTTAGGTTTATTTTTGAATCTAGTTACTTTATTTTTTAGTTTTGGGTTTCGGGCTTAGGGTTTAGGTTTTAGGTTTTAAGGTTTAGAGTTTAGGGTTTAGGGTTTAGGGATTAGGGTTTTAGGGTTTATGTTTATTTGGTTTAAGGTTTAGGGTTTATAGTTTTTTGGGGTTTAGGGTTTAAGGATTTTTTAAAAAAAATTAAGTAAACTAGTAGATTTAGATTTATTTAGTATATTTAGTTTATTTTTTATTTATTTTAGTTCACTTTATTTTTTATTTTTATTTAGGTTTATTTTTTATTTTTATTTAGTTTAGTCTATTTATTTTAGTTTAGATTTTTAATTTTACTTTATTTTTTAGGTTTAAGTTTAGATTTAAGTTTATTTTTTAGTTGAGTTTTATTTTTATTCTATCTTTTAGATTTAGATTTTTTTTTACTTTTAGTTTTAGGTTAGGTTTTTATATGATTTTTTTAGGTTTAGGTTTTACGTTTTTATTTTAGGTTTATTTCTAGGTTTTATTTTTTAGTCTAGGTTTTGGTTTATTTTTAGTTTATTTTATTTCATTTAGTTTATGTTTAGGATTTAGTTTAGTTTATTTTGGGTTTAGGTTTAGGTATTATTTATTTTAGTTTAGTTTATTTTAATTTAGGTTTAGGTTTGTTTTATATTATTTATTTTATTTTTAATTTAGGTTTAGGTTTTTTTAAGATTAGCATTTCGATTTTATTATTTATTTATTTTAGGTTAATTTTTTTAGTTTAGGTTTTTATTTAGTTTTTATTTTATTATATTTTAGGATTATTTTTCTTTATTTTACATTTAGTTTTTATTTTATTTAGGTTTCTATTCTTATGTTTATATTATTTTTTAGTTTAGTTTAAGTTTTTATTTATTTTATTTTAGTTTATTTTTATTTTGTTATTTAATTTTATTTTTAGGTTTAGGTTTAGGTCTCAGTTTAGATTTTATTTTATTTTATTTTTTATTTTATTTAGGTTAAGGTTTATTTATTTATTTATTTTAATGTTTTGTTTAGTTTAGGTTTAGCTTTTTAGGTTTTTAGGGTTTAGAGTTTAGTTAAGGTTTATGGTTTAGAGCTTAGGATTTTATGGTTTAGGGTTTTGGTGTTTAAGGTTTAGGGTTAGGGTTTGTGGTTTAGGGATTAGGGTTTAGTTTTTAGGCTTTAGGGTTTAGGGTTTTTAAGGTTTATGGTTTATGGTGTGGGTTGAAGGTTAGCTTAGGGTTTAGGGTTACATTTTGCTTTAGGGTTTAGGGTTTAAGGTTACATTATGCTTTAGTGTTTAGGGTTTAGGGTTTAAGGTTTAGGGTTTAGATTTTTGGCGTTAGGGTTTAGGGTTTTTAGTGTTTAGTGTTTAGGGTTTAGGTTTAGGTTAGTGTTTAGGGTTTAGGGTTTAGGGTTTAGGCTTTAGAGTTAGTTTTAGGGTTTAGGATTTAGGGTTTAGAATTTTATGTTTAGGGTTTAGGGGTTCTTTTTAAATTAAGTAAACCAACAAGTTTTGGTTTATTTTATACTTTTATTGAGCTTTACTTCTTATTTTTATTTTATTTAGTTTATTAATTTTATGTTTACTTATTTTAGTTTAGGTTCTCTATTTTAGTTTATTTTTTAGGCTTAGGTTTAGGTTTATGTTTATTTTTTAGTTTAGTTTTATTTTAATTTATTTTTTAAATTTATGTTTTTTTTATTTTTAGGTTTAGGTTTAGTTTTTATTTATTATTTTTTGTTTAGGTACTAGGTTTTTATTTTAGGTTTATTTTTAGGTTTTAGTTTTTAGTTTAGGTTTAGGTTTATTTTTAGTTTATTTTATTTTATTTAGTTTTGTGATTAGGTTTAGTTTATTTTAGGTTTAGGTTTAGATTTTATTTATATTAGTTTAATTTATTTTAGTTTAGTTTTAGGTTTAGGTTTATTTTTTATTTATTTATGTTAGGTTTAGTTTTTTTTAGCGTAAGGTTTAAGTTTTATTTTTTATTTATTTTTAGGTTTTATATTTATGTTTATTTTTTTAGGTTTAGATTTTTTTTTCATTTTTATTTTATTTTAAGTTCATTTTATTTTATTTTACATTTAGGTTTTATTATATTTAAGTTTTTTAATTTTAGGTTCATTTTATTTTTTTAATTTAGTTTAAGTTTTTATTTATTTTATTTTAGCTTAGTTTATATTTTTTTTATTTTATTTTATTTTTAGGTTTAGGTTTAAGCTTAGGTTTAGGTTTAGGTTTAGGTTTATGTTTTAGTTTAGGTTTTTATTTTATTTTATTTATTTTATTTTGGTTTAGGATTTTTGTTTATTTTATTTTTTGGTTTTATTTAGTTTAGGTTTCGATTTTTAGGTTTTTACGATTTAGGGTTTAGGTTTTAGGGTTTAAAATATAAGGTTTAAGGTTTAGGGTTCTAGGTTTTATGGTTTAGGGCTTAGAGTTTAGGCTTTAGGGTTTAGGGTTAAGGGTTTAGGTTTTAGGTTTAGGGTTTAGGGTTTAAGGTTTTATGGTTTAGTGTTTTGGGTTTAGGCTTTATGGTTTTGACAGTTTAGGGTTTAAGGTTCAGGTTTTACTTTAGGGTTTAGAGTTTTTGGTTTTTTTAACAGAGAACAAATCCATATTCAACATTTCTTCTATCAGATTTCATCAACCAAGTAACACACCTAGTTTTCTAAGACACAAGTGACGACTTAGATCAAAAATGAGCATGCATAAAGCAAATCAAAAACCCTTGATAACTAGAATCGTCCCCAATGTAAAGGCACAGTTCCATAAGCGGATCGAGACTATTCTTCATTTTCTCGGTTCCCATTAGAACCACTCTAACCTCTCAGTGGCGGGATCCACCATCATATCCCCCGTCTCTCCCTCCCCCACGTCAACCTCCATCTCCTCTGCTCCATAACCATAACTAATCCAACCACCACACATATCCACCTCTAGATCCTCCATGATAACCACCGCCTCGATTAGCCTCCGCATTTGATCTACTGGTTGATTGTGATGTTCTTGTTGTCAAGGTTATACCCATTCTTAGGGTTTAAATTTAGGTTTAGGTTTAATCAATTTTAGTGTTTAGGTTTAGGTTTATTTTTTAATTTATTTAGTTACATTAGGTTTTGGTTTAGGGTTTAGGGTTTACGATTTTAGGGTTTATGTCTTTAGGGTTTAGGGTTTAGTGTTAAAGTTCAAGGTTTTTTATGGTTTATGGTTTAAGGTTTAGGGTTTAGGGTTTAGGATTGTAGGTTTATAGTTTAGGGTTTAGGATTTACGGTTTATGGTTTTTTTTTTTTCAAAAAAAATTAAATAAGTAATTTATTTAAGTTTATTTAATTTATTTTTATTTAATTTAGTTTATTTTATTTTTTATTTTTATTTAAGATTATTTTTTATTTTTATTTAGTTTAGTTTATTTATGTTTGTTTTATTTATTTTAGTTTAGGGTTTTTATGTTTTAGTTTATTTTTTAGGTTTAGTTTTAGGTTTAGGTTTATTTTTTAGTTGAGTTTTATTTATATTTTATTTTTTTGGTTTAGGTTTTATTTTTTATTTTTAGCTGTAGGTTTAGGTTTTGATATTATTTTTTTAGGTTTAGGTTTTAGGTTTATTCTTAGGTTTTATTTTTTAGTTTAGGTTTATTTTAGTTTCTTTTCTTTTATTTAGTTTGGGTTTAGGTTTAGTTTTAGTTTATTTTAGGTTTAGGTTTTATTTATTTTAGTTTAGTTTATTTTAGTATAGGTTTATGTTGATTTTATTTTTATTTTAGGTTTATGTTTTTTTTAGTTTAGGTTTTAGGTTTTTTTTAGTTTCTATTTTTAGGTTTATTTTTTTAGGTCTAGGTTTTTATTTACTTTTTATTTTAGGTTTATTTTTTTAGGTTTAGGTTTTTATTTAGTTTTTATTTCAGGTTTAGGTTTAGGATTGGCTACTTAAAACTTATCCACTTAGCCTATGTGGTGGTGGGCTTTCTCGTCATCATCATCTAAGATGGGATGGCTATGATTAATCAGCATAATAAGATTAAATCAAATCACTCTAGCAGATCTAATCACAACCATCCATTTTATCCGTGGAGCGGATGATAGATCTAACGTCATACAGTGAGGAGAATGTAGTCCATCCTCCATTTCTCACTTGATCCAAGCTTACCCGAGCTTGGATCAACTCAAAAATGATCCCACACCTTCACGACATCGATCAGAGGGGATCCAACGATCAGGATTATAAGAGATGCAAGTTTTGTTCAAAAAGCTCCAAGCCATTTTTTCCTCAGAATCAGTTTTGGAAGCATGCCTCACAGGAGCTCAAGACTGGTGGCTTGAACAATTGTGGAAGCTTCATCTTGTGGAGATGAAGCCCTATTGAGAAATAATTGGATAAATTCCTCGGGCTTCATGCATGACAGATGATTTGGAACTCAACTTTGATAGAAGTCCCACCTCACTCAAAGCTTGGGAGATGATTCATTATTGATCGACGAGGCTTAGGGAAGGTGCATGCAAAGTTAATTTGAGTTTGATGTAGAAATGGGTAGGTCGAAATGGGAGTGTCCTATTTTGGGACAAATAAGAATGACATTTTTCAATCGAGGAACAAGCTTGGGAGCTTAGGGAAATGGGACTGCCCCATTTCGGGATGGAGAGGAATGGCATTTTCCAATTGAGGAATGAGCTTGGGAGCTTAAGGAATGGCTCTGGTGGGTCATCTTGCATAGCTAGGGCTTTGAGGAATGTATTTTGTTTGTGTTTGAGTGAAAATGAGGGGGTGTATACCACCGTTCATCTTGATCCGATGGTGGGATTGGGTTTGACTTCTAGTGGTCATCCAACCATCTCAGGGAGTCGTGGGTGGTAGGGAGGAGGTGAGTTGGCTTGGCTTGGTTGGTTGAAGTTGTGGAGGTGGCCGCCAAAGAGGAATCATGGGTGTCCTATGGGTTTGAAATGGTCCAATGGGGAGGCGAGGTGATTTCACCTCACATGGGTCACGGTCGACCCAACCACCCCTTGGATCAGGTTGGGTATTGTCTTATGCCTAAGTGGACCATTGAAAGGGTACCAAGTGGCCAAGGAATAGAAATAACCAGTTACATGGGTAATTTTTCTCATGTGATGTTCTTGAACTAAGGGTAGAATGATCATTTGGCATTTAATTTGATTTGGATAGATTTCAAATGATCCAAAAGTGGGTTATCCTAAATTTCAAGTCAATTGGTTTTTGTTTGGTTAAGTTCGGATCAATTTGACTCATTTAGGTCAAATTAGGTTAGGTTGGGTCAAGTTGACCAATTCGTCAAATTGGGTCAAAATAAGGGTTAGGACAAGTTCATATGATCATTTGGGATATTTTGATTCAATTGATTTCGTTTAGTTTGGCTTAGTTTGATTTTGGCTCATTTGAAGTCATTTTGGTCAAATGGGTTAGTTGACCAATTTGACCAAATTGGCCAAATTGGCCAAATTGGCTTGGGTAGTTGACTAATTAAAGATGATGGTAGGCTTTGGTTTCAATTAATTTGGATTTGGTTTTGATTTAGGCCAACTTGAACCTTTAGGTCAATTTGGGCTAAGTAGGTAAATTGGGTTCAATTGGATCCAAACATGGCTTTGGTCAAGTTCAACAATCAATTTAGAATGAATTTGAGCCATTGGTTGTAATCAATTTGGTTTATATTTTGATTTGACCCAATTTAGTCTTTTAGGTCAATTTGGATCAACTTGGGTCAAGAGGGTCAATTCGGTTTTGTTTGACTTAATTGAAAGTCAAGTCATATTCAAATATTGATTTTGATTTGGTATGAATCATTGGTTTCAAGAGATTTCGCCTAGCTTGCAATTTGGCTAGTTTTGGTTGATATGGGTTAAGGGGATGACTTGGTCAAATGACCAAAGTTGACTTGGTTTGACCTAATTTATGATAATTGATCAACCTAGGGTGATCAACAATCATGATGGGAGGTTTCGATTGGCTTGGTTCAATCCAATTTGGGTAGGATTAGAACTTGGCTCAAATAGGTCAAATTTGCCACTTTGGGTCAAGTGGACCAATTGGGTTTAGTTGGATTTTGGGTTGAGTTTGATTTAGTTGAGTTTATATATGGATTTGGGATTGATATATAAATTCAATTGCATTTGGCTTAGATTCAAATGGGTTTTGTTTCATTTGAACATTTCAAGTCAAAAGGGTTAAGTTGGGTTTGACTATGGTTAATTTTGGTTTGGCTTGATGATTGTATATTTCATTTATATTTGTGAATATGATTGAAGGTATGATTCATTATGAGAAAATCAATTGAATTGGGGTTTTGGAATGATGGAATTTGGCTAAGTCCATGAAGTTGGGTCATGCAGCTTAGGTTTAGATTTTGATTTGGTTTGATTGAGTTTTGATGATTTAAATGTATATTTCATTTAAATTTGTGAAGATGATTGAAAATTTGATTGATTTGTGAGAAAATCAATTGAGTTTGACAATTTGGATTAAGATTTGGTAAAGTCCATGGGATTGGTCATATGGCTTAGGAAGGGTTTTGATTTAATTTGATTTAGTTTTGATCATCTGAATGTAGATTTGATTTATATTTAGGAAGATGATTGAAGATATAAATTGATTATGAGAAAATCAATTGATTTTGGATTAATTTGGATTAAGATTTTGTTAAGTCCATGGGTTAGGTCATATGATGAAGGTTTTCAAGTTTGGATTTGATCATGGGCTTCAATCATTTGGTTTTGAAATTTGGGTTTTGATTTAGATTTGAATTTGATGTTTGAATTGAACTTGAGGATTGGTTTGAGAAGGTGAACATGGATTGGATTTGGGTTGTAGGGTAGGTGTATTATATTAATCCCTAAGGCATAACCTAATCCTATGGTTAACCATTCTAAGTCTTTAGGCTTTAGGTTAAGTGTTTACTTAATTGTTAGAAGTGTCTTATGAATAGGGAAATTTTAGTGTTTAGAAGACGTTCTGGATCTTGTTTATCTTACTATCTCAAAGGAATCATGAACTGCTGCTGACTCATCCTTTTACTATTTTAAGCATTTGTTTTAGTCTTTCTGTCTATCTTATTCTCTTATGATTATTACCTACTGTATTTGCTCTTTTATTTTCTTTTCTTTTTCTAATGTACTTAGATGAGGGTTTAGCTCTTTAGGTTTCTTGTATCTCTGAGAGTAGTTGAATCTTACAGCTTTACCCCTTTTAAGGACATTGTATCTTTTCCTTTTATGGTAATAAAATTCTAACTTTCCCTCATAAAAAATCCTAAAACCTAAACCTTAAACCCTAAACAACCCTAAATAACCCTAAACCCTAAAACCTTAATCCCTAAACACAAATTGTAAAACCTAAACCCTAAACCCTAAACCTTAAACCCTAAACAATAAACCCTAAAACTCTAAACCCTAAACTAATCCTAAACCCTAAACTTTGCCTAAACTATTAAAGGGTTTGGTTAATCTGGATATCTTTTGCCTTATCTCGATTATAAATTGTTGGTTTTTTTGGTGTGGATTTTTGATGATCTTTTGCTTTTGGTTGCCCCTTGTTCAACCCTCTTTGGGTTGTGGTTATCTACTTATTTTCTCTCTTTGGCCTGAGCTAGGTTATGTTTTAGATTTGTTATTTTTGGATTGGCCTGGTTTTTGTTACCTGGTGGTTATTGTAAGTGCATCCTAGGTTATTTTGGTTTTTCAGCTTGGTGGCTTATGTATGTATGGCTAGGTGTTTACCATAATTTTCCCTTGGCTATATTTTATTTCCTCCTTTTGGGTTTTGACTATGGCTATTGTAGGTTTTTCTTTTGTATGGGTTTTGCCTCTTTTCTAGGGCTTGCTAACTTACGAATTGATCTACTACTATGGTGGTTGATAGGTGGTGGTTATTTTGGGTTGGTAATTTGGCTAGTTGTTTTGGCTAATTTTATTTTATTGGTGACTTATCTAGGGGCTTCTTTGGTTTATCTCAGCTTGATTTTTGGTGGAGATTGTTGGTTAACTATTATTTTCTCTATTTTGTTGGTGCTTGGTGGTTGTTTTTTTATTATTATTTTTATTTCTCTTGGTATGGTTTTAACCTCCTCCTGTTTTGGTCTTCCTCTCTTGGCTGCAGTGGCTTTGGGTTTGGGTGTTATTCTGGATTGGCTTGATGAAGGTTTTTTTATGGCTGTTAGTTGGCCTAGGGTGATGGTGGCTTAGTTGGGTGCCTTTATTATTGTTGTTCCTATTGGTTGGCTTGTATTTTATCTTACTAGGCTTTGTACCTTTTTGTCTTTGGCTGGCTGTTCTACTTACCCAGGTCAGATTTTCTTTTTCCTTGGTTGGGTTTGGGGACTATAGTCTACTTCTACCCTTTCCCTAGCTTCCTTAGGTGATTTTGGTTTGATGATTATTGTTGTTCTTTACACCGACTTGGGTTTTTTATGGTGGTTAGGAGGATATGTTGGTACTAGTTTGGTTAGTTGTATTGGCTGGCTATTTTGGCCAATTTGTTTTGCTCCTTTGGTGATTATTCTGGGAACCTGCTAGTGTTCTTTTTGTGACTTGTATTTCTGGTTTCCTCCTACTTTGTTTTTTCTCTCTTGGCTATAATTGACCCCCCTTTTTCTGTTTGGGTGGCAGCCTTGTTGCCCACCCCTTTTTTCGTTAGGCTGGGTGTTTTTACTAGATCTTTTTCTTACTTTGTTGGTGGAGGATATGAGCACTTTTTTTTTTCTTTTTTGCCCTTATTTATCTCTAGTTTGTGTTGTTAACCCTATCATATGCTTGATCCTTTGGATTTTATTATTCCTTTTTGGTGGTGCCTTTGGTGGTGCTCCAACTATATTGCGCTATCCCTGATGGTTGGTTCATTATCTGACTTATTGGGCTTGGTTGTTCTTGTGGCTTGGTGGTTGGCTATTATGTTTATTGTTTGGAGGATTTTGCAGCCTTGCTGGATGATGGACTTTGGATGATGAGCTACACAAGGTATGCTAGCTATGATGGCAATGATCTTTCCCATTCTTTCTTCTTTTGGTTGGTAGCGCGATATGTAATTGTAACCCTTCTCCTGATGTTTGGTTGCTTACATATAGTGTTGCTCCTTGAGATGATGATTATGGAGAGACTTTTCTTTACTTTACTCCTTTTCCACTTACTTTCTATCTTTGGCTTAATTGTACTCATCCTTTCAAAATTATGTTGATTTCTATAGGAGTATTGCGGTGGATCTTGTTGGTATCGGAAGGACCAAATGAAGTTTGTTCTTTGCTCACATGGATTTTCTACTTGTTTATTTTTTGGTTTTATTTTGCTTTCTTTAAGTATTGTAATAATTAGGGGTTTATCTCTTTAGAACTTAATGTAGCTCTTTGAGCATTAGCTTAGATATTTAGCCCATCTAAGGACTTTGTACTTTTTTGTGGTAATAAAAAATTCCCTAATTTCCCTAAAAAAACAATAAACTAATCCTAAACCCTAAACCATAAAAAGCTAAAAACCTAAACCAAAACTAAATAAAACATAAAAATAAAAGAAATAAAAAAACCAAAACCAAAATAAAATATAAAAATAAATTAAATTAAAAACATAAAATAAAACCTAAACCTAAACTAAAAAATAAAAAAATTAAAATACAAACTAAACTAAAATAAAATAAATCTAAACTAAACTAAAAATAAAAAACATAAATAACATAAAACTAAACCTAAAGTAAATAAACCTAAAACTAAATAAAAACCAAAATAAAACCTAAATGAAATAAAATAAAAATAAAATAAACCTAAATAAAAAATAAAAATTAACTAAAATAAATAATAAATAAACTAAAATAAATAAAAATAAACTAAATATACCTAAACCTATAGTTTACTTAATTTTTTTTTTTAAAAAACAAAACCTAAACCCTAAACCCTAAACCCTAAACTAATCCTAACTAAATCCTAAACCTTAAACTAAACCCTAAAGCCCCTAAACCTTCAAACCTAAACCCTAAACCCTAAACCCTAAACCCTAAAGCCAAACCCTTAACCCTTAAACTAACCATAAACCCTAAACAAACCCTAAAACCTAAACCCAAACTCTAATCACTGAACTCTAAAACCTAAACTTAAACTAAAATAAAAAACAAATAAAATAAAGCAAAACCTAAATAAAATAAAATAATTACCTGAAGTAAACCTAAACCTAAAAAGAAAATAATATAAAAATTAAAAACCAAATTAAAATAAAATAAATAAAAACCTAAACTAAATTAAGAAAATAAAATAAACCTAAAAATAAAAAATCTATATGAAAAAAATAAAATGCAAAATTAAAATAAAATAAACCTAAAATAGAATAAAATAAAAACTAAATAAAAACTTAAACCTAAGAAATAAACTTAAAAACATATAAAAAATAAAACCTACACCATAAACTAAAAAAACAAACTGAAACTTAAAATAAATAAAATAAAATAAACCAAGACCTAAATTAAAATAAAATAAACTAAAATAAATAAAAGCTAAACCTAAACCTAAACCCTAAACAAAATAAAATAAATAAACTAAAAATAAACTTAAACCTAATATAAAAAATAAAACTTAAACCTAAAAATAAAAACCTAAAACTTAAATCTAAAAAAAATAAAATAAAACCTAAACCTAAAAATAAAAATAAAACCAAAACCTAGAAATTAAAATTGAAATACAAAAACTTAAAATAAACATAAACATATAAACCTAAACCAAAAATTAAACTAAGATAAAATACCTAAACTAAAATAAACCAACTAAATTAAATAAAAATAAAAGTAAAACTAAATAAATATAAAATACAAAATAAACTAAAATAAATAAAAAATAAACTAAATAAACCTAGTGGTTTTCTTAATTAAAAAAATAAACCCTAAACCCTAAACCCTGAACCCTAGCACCTAAACCCTAAACACTAACCCCAAAACCATAGAACTAACCCTAAACCCAAACAATCCTGACCCCCAAACTAAAACCCACTAAAACCCAAACACAAACCCTAAACCCTAAATAAAAATAAATAAAAAAATAAAGCAACCCTAACCATATTAAACCCTAAATACCAACATCCCTAAACCCTAAAACCCTAAACCCTAAACCCTAAACCCTAAAACCCTAAACCACATATACCACAAAACTTAAACCCTAAACCGACCCTGAACTACCTAAAATAAAATAAAAGAAAACATAAATTAAAACCTAACTCTAAAAATTAAAAGATAAAATAAAATAAAACTAAACTAAAAAATAAATAAACCAAAACTAGGCTAAAATGAAAACCTAAATAAAATAAAACTAAACCTAAAATAAAATAAAGTAAACCTAAAAGAAAATAAAATAAACTAAATCTTAAATAAAATAAAATAAAATAAACTTAAATAAAATAAAATTAAACTAAACTAAAATAAATAAAATAAACTAAATAAACCTAAAATGATTTAATTTAAAAAAATAAAATAAAATAAATATCCCTACATGCCTGGGTAACCCTGACCCTAAACCTGATCACTGACCCTACCCTAAAGCCTAAAAGAACCTAGGCCACACCTAAACCTGACCACTAAATTAAAACCTGGCCTTAAACTGACCCACCCCAGACAAACCAAAAATACTAAACCTAAACAACCTAAATCCAAATAAATTTAAAAAATAAAATAAAATAGAAACCAAAACCTAAACCTAAACTTAAATATAAAATAATATAAAAAATAAAGGCTAAAGTAAAATAAAATAAATAAAAACTTAAACTAAACTAAAAATAAAATAAATCAAAAAATAAAAAAGCTAAATAAATTAAAAATTAAAAATAAACCTAAAAATAAATAAAAAAAACCTAAACCATAAACTAAAAAAATTAAATAAAATAAAATAAAATAAACTAAAAGTAAACTAAAAAAAATAAACTAAAATAAATAAAACTTATACCTAAAATAAACTAAACAAAACCTAAACTAAATATAATAAAATAAACTAAAAATAAACCTAAATCTAAACTAAAAAAAATAAAACTTAAAAATAAGCCTAAAATAAAAACCTAAATCATAAACCTAAAAAAATAAAATAAAAACCTAAACCTAAAACTAAAAATAAAAAATAAAACCTAAACCTAAAATATAAAATAAAAATAAAACTAAACTAAAAAATAAACATAAACTTAAACATAAACCTAAATATATAAACTAAAATAAAAAAACCTTAACTAAAATAAATAAACTAAACTAAATAAAAAAAACTAAACAAAAATTAAAAAAATTAACTAAAACAAATATATAAATAAGCTAAACTTAAACTTGGTTTTCTAAATTTAAAAAAAACCATAAAACCATAAACCACACTAAACCCTAAGTCCGCTAAACCTAAACACTAAACCCAATTACCCCCCACCCTAAAAATTAACCCTAGGCACTCTAAACTATAAATCCTAAATAAAATTAAAAAAATTGTAATCCTAAACAAAACCCATGCCATACACATACTGATCCAGGCACGGACCCTGGGTTAAACCTAAAACTCTAAACCCTAAACCCAAAACCCTAAACCAACTAGATCCTGAGCTAAACCCTAAACCCCAAACCCAAAACCCTAAAACCTACAATCCTAAAACCTGGCCCTACACACTGACTAAACCTAAAACCTAAACCTAAACTAAACAAACCTAAAAATCAGATAAATAGATCTAAACCTAAAGATAAATAAAATAAACCTGCACTAAAACCTAAACTCTAAACCTAAACATAAACCTAATCCTAAACCTTAAAAATAAAAGATAAAATTAAAATAAAATAAAATAAAATAAAAACCTAAAAAACTAAAAAAAATAAACATAAACTAAAAACCTAAAAGTAAAATAAAAAAATAAAAATAAAATAAAAACCTAAATAAAAAATATAAACCTAAAATAAATATAAAAATAAAACCTAAAATAAATAATAAATAAAACCTAAATCTAAAACTAAAAAAAACCTAAACCTAAAATAAAAATAAAATGAACAAAATAAAATAAACTTAAACCAAAACTAAAATAAACTAAGCTAAAATAAATAAAACCTAAAATACACTAAACCTTAACCTAAACCTAAATTAAATAAAATAAAATAAACTAAAAATATACCTAAACCTAAACTAAAAAATAAAACCTAAAACCTAAACCTAGAGAAAATTAAATAAAAACCTAAACCTAAACCTAAGAATAAAAAATAAAACTTATACATAAAATATAAAATAAAAATAAAACTCAACTAAAAAATAAACCTAAAGCTAAACCTAAACCTAAAAATAAACTAAAATAAATAACCTAAACTACAATAAATTAACTAGATATAAATAAATAAAACTAAATAAAAATAAAAAATAAACCTAATAAAATAAATAATAAATCTAAAATAAACTAACTTTGCTAAATAAACCTAAATCTACTAGTTTACTTAATTTATAAAAACTATAAAACTCTAAACCCTCAACACTAAAACTGAAACACTAAACCTTAAACATTACTGACTGATCCTAACACCCTAAACCTTAAACCTACCCACAGGCCCTAAACCCAAAACCTGACCATACCATAACCCTGATCTAGTAACCCTATTCTAAACTCTAAACAGGCTAAACCCTAAACCCAAACCACAAACCCTAAACTGAGCCCAAAAATAATAAAACTGAGCCCTAAACCCAAAACCACAACCACATCAACCACAAAAAAAACCAGGATACCACAAACCACAGATCCCTAAGCTGACACCCTGAGCCCTAAACCCCATCCCTAAACCCTTAGATGTAAATCCAAAAGCGTGACTAAACCCAAACCTTAAATGAAAAAACCTAAACCCTAACCAACCCTAAACCTAAACCCTAAAATAAACCCTAAACCCTAAAATCCTAAAACCTGAAGCCTAAAACTAAGATAAAAAAAATAAAATAAATAAACAAACCTAAACTTAAAAATAAAAAAATATGATAAAAAACCTAAACTAAAACCTAAACCTAAACCTAAAATAAAATAAAATAAAGTCAAAAATAAAAAATAAAAAAACTAAACTAAACTAAAATAAATAAACCTAAGAATAAAAAATAAAAAAAATGAAATAAAAATAAGATAAACCTAAAATAAAATAAAATAAAAAACTAAATAAAAAGATAAACCTAAAAATAAACCTTAAAATAAAACCTAAAAATAAATAAAAAATAAAACCTAAACTAAAAAAAATCCTAAATCTAAAATAAAAATAAAATTAACAAAATAAAATAAACCTAAAAATAAATAAATAAAATATAACCTAAACCTAAAATAAAAATAAAATAAACAAAATAAAATAAACTTAAACTAAATTAAATAAAACTTAAAATAAACTAAACCTAAACCTAAAATTAAACTAAATAAAATATAATAAACCAAAAATGAACCTAAACCTAAACCTAAACTAAAGACTAAAACCTAAAAAAACCTAAAACTTAAACCTAAAAAAATAAAATAAAAACCTAAACCTAAACCAAAAAATAAAAAAGAAAACTTAAACCTAAAAAATAAACTAATATTAACACTCAAATAAAAAGTGAACCTAAACCTAAAAGAATAAACTAAAATAAAAAACCTAAGCTAAAATAAATAAACCTAAAATAAATACACTAAACTAAATAAAAATAAAAAATAAACCTAAATAAAAATAAAAATAAGGTAAATTAAAATAAATAAAAAATAAACTAAATATGTTAAATAAACTTGAACCTTGTGGTTTACTTAATTGGTAAAAAAAATTTAAACCCTAAATCCTAAACCCTAAATCATAAAAGACCCACAAACCCTAAACCTTAACCCATAATCCTAAACCTTAGACCCTAAACCCAAAAAAGCTAAAAAGCTAAACATAAACTAAATAAAACTAAAAAATAAAATAAGTAACAAAACCTAAACCAAAAAAAAGAACATTAACTATAACATAAACCAAAATTGAAACCTAAAAAGAAAATAAAATAAAAAATAAAAACTAAACTAGAATAAAATAAAATAAAAAGGTAAACTAAACTAAAAAATAAAAAACCTAAATAAAATAAAAACTAAACCTAAAATAAAAATAAAATTAACCTAAAATAAAATAAAATTAAAACTTAAACCTAAAATAAATAAAAAATAAAACTTAAACCCTAAACTAAAGAAAATCTAAACTAAAATAAATAAAATTTAAACCTAAACCTAAAATAACCTAAGCGTTAACCTAAACATAAACTAAATAAAATAAAATAAAATAAAAATAAACCTAAACTATAAAATAAAACCTAAAAATAAACCTAAAATAAAAACCTAAAACTAAACCTAAAAAAGTAAAATAAAAACCTTAACCTTAACCTAAAAATAAAAAATAAAAACTAAACCTAAAAGAATAAATAAAAATAAAACTAAACTAAGAAATGAACTTAAAACTAAACCTAAACCTAAAAAATAAATTAAAATACAGAACTTAAACTAAAATAAATAAACCTAAAATAAATAAACTAAACTAAATAAAAAATAAACCTAAATAAAAATAGAAAATAAAATAAATTAAATAAGCTAAATAATTGAAACCTACCAGTTTACTAAATTTAAAAAAAATAAAAAAATAAAAAATAAATAAAAAAAACTTACCCTAAGCCTTGAACACTAAAATTAAGTCTAAACCCTAAACGTAACTCCCTAAACACTAAACCCTAAAACCCTAAACCCTAAACCCTAAACCCTAAACCTAAACCCTAAACCCTCACTAAACTTGTAAAACCTAACCCTAAACCCTAAACCCTAAACCCTAAACCCTAAACCCTAAAACCCCAAACCCTAAACCAAAACCCTAAACCTTAAAACCTAAAAACCTAAACCTAAACTAAATAAAAGAGATTTTGGCTACAAATGATTAGCCTGAATTTCTCTAATCTAAAAAAAATGAGCCTTTATATGCCAGTGCCTCTCTCAAGTTTCATAGAGATGCAAAAGGGTAGCTTGTTCTTAGACAAGTGAAGAAAGAATCTACTTAAATTTAGACACCTAAGTGTCCATTTGAAAGCGG
>CM038215.1:9187552-9381186 GCA_021442155.1 Cymbidium sinense | reverse complement strand
CCACAACTCTGGCATTCTATTCTATCAGGATCTTGCTACATATATTCTTAGTGGTGGGAGTTGACTCTAATGGTAGAATGGCTTCAAACCCATACACTAAGAAAAATTAGTAGATTGAGTTGGAGTTCTATATGTCATGCGATAGGCCCACAAGGCTTCAACTAAATGCTCATGCCACTATCTCTTATTATTATCGAGTGTCTTCTTCAGTATTTAGATGAGAGTTTTATTGAAGGCTTCTACTAAGCCATTTACTCTCGGGTAGTTAATGGTAGAATATCTCCAATATATGCTGAGATGTGACCTCTCTGAGCAGAATCGCCTTCCCCCATTTGGAAAAGTAGTCAGTAGAAGCTAAGATGAATCAATGACCCTCGGTCACGATCTTATGGTCTTTGTGCTTGTATAAACAATGTAACCACATATGATAGAAAGACCGCCGGTACAAGACACCATCCATGAGAGTGTAGGAAAGTACTCTCTGCTTCTTCTAATGGGCTTGAGACTTCTCTTAAGGTAGTTTGCCTTTATTTAGGTAACCCATGAATGGTTGTCTCCAATCTAACTCCTCAACCTTTTGGCAATGGCAACCTCCCCTTCAAGAGAGTACTTTTGATGATTTCAATATCAATAAAGGTCAAGACTTGTCTATTTTGGACCTTTATTGATATGGACTCATCTTCCGAACATGCCAACTCCTTGGTAAGCTTGGCTAAAGCATATGCTTTGACGTTCTCTCCTCAAGGAATCTTATAAATGGTAACCTCTGGATTTGGGCCAACAACTCCATGGTGTACTTGTGGTAGTCATGGAGCTTGGGCTTTATAACCTTATAGGACCCAATAATTTGGTTGATAACTAGCTGAGAATCCTTGAATATGTTGATGTTCTGGATGAGTAGAGTAAGGGCTAACTCTACACTAGAAATTAGTGCCTCATATTCAACTTCATTGTTGGTGCAAGGATTGGACAAATGATATGATAATCTTCACATTGTGGTCCATAGTTAAGAGAACTATTCCTACCCCTTTTTTCATGGAATAGATTATGATTCTCGCCTCTTTGAGAGGAAGCCACACCATCAAAGTAAATCTCCCAAAGAATGAATGCTAGTGTCCCCTAAGTTCATGATTTGTTCATCGGAGATCATCACTAAGAAGAGTGCAGAAGTGGGTGTGCTACTAAGAAATCCATTAGCACTTGTCCTTTCACCGCATGGAGGGGTATGAAGGTAATGTCAAACTAGAGGATCATGGACCATTGCTAACCATTTGGATAGTGTCATCCATGTCATGAGATATTATAGTGGATTGATTTTAGAGATTAAGTTCACCTTATGAGGAAGCATGTAGTACTATAGCTTTTGGGATGCAAAGATGAAAATTAGGTAATGCTTCTCAATGGCTGGATAATTAGCCTCAGCAGGGATTAGATGATGGTTGAGGTAGTAGAGTGCATTTTCCATCCATTTGTCATTGGCTTGGGCCAACAAAGCACCAATGGAGTCATCTAATGCAACAGTGTAAAGTATGAGAGGCTTGCGATAGGTCGCTAGAACGGCAAGATCATCGTAATGCTTGATGTCTTTGAAGGCATGCTCACACTTGTCATCCCACTTGAACTTGGCATCCTTTTGACAAGTGTCGAGAATGGTCGACATCTTCCCAATAGTTGGATATAAAGCATCTTAGATATGCCAACCCTTGAATGATCTCGAGTTGAGTTAAACTTTTAGGGGTGGCATTTCTAATATCGCCTTGATCTTCTTTGATCAATTTTGATTCTCGTGTCAATAAACCCAAGGAATTTCCTTGAAGCTACTCAGTGCACACTTCGTGGGGTTCATTTTGGTTAAATTATCTTTATTTGAAAACTACTCAAAGTCAAAGAGATGGTCTTCCTTTTTTACTTTTGACCACGAGATCATCGACATAGCACTCGACTTGATGATGAATGAGTTCATCAAAGATTTGAGTCATAGCCCACTGGTATGTAGCAATGGCATTTCTAAGGCTGAAAGGCATGATCTTATAGCAATAGATTCTGATTGGGGTTCTAAAAGTAGTGTTTCTTTCATCTTTAGTAACCATCTTTATTTGGTTATATCCAGATGAGCCATCTATGAAAGAGAAGATTATGAGATGAGGCAATATCCACCATCTGGATTGGTAGTAGAAATTCATCTTTGGACATGCCTTATTTAAATCCTTAAAACCAATGTATATGTGAATTTGGCCAATATTTTTCTTAACTAGGATGATGCTAGCTAACCGTGTATTTTTTCTTCCGATGAAGCCAACATCGACGCTTGACTTCATAAATGACCGTTGTTCTATGTCTAATTGCATGTGTCTAGGAGCTTGCTTGATAGGATTAGTAGGCTCTATTGCTAGTTTATGGATCACTATGTCAAGAGCCAATCCATGCATCTCTTTATAACTACATGCAAAGTAGTCCTTAAACTTACTTAATAGTATAACTAAGTCATTGGTTTCAATTTCATTCAACAAAGAACTAGTGTATGTCGGGAGTATGGATCTTCTTTACGTCCTAAGTTGATTTCCTTGAGCTCATCGATGGTTGACTTGATCTCTCTTTGAACTCTTGGTGCATCTATGTCTTCAAAATCATCTGAATCATATGAATTTTCTAAGCACAGCTCCTCATATGAGTTAATGTGATTTTGAAAGAACCTATCAGATTCCAAATGATTGGTGATGACTAAGCTATAATCATCATCATCGACTAGACCCACTATACCAAATCCTAGTCCCGTCTTGATTGAGAGCTTTTGCATTTGTTCTTACATATTCTTTCAAAGTAGTCTAACCTGTGCTTTGACCAAGTATGTGGGATTAACCCTTTGCTAAATTATGAACACATAATCAAAAGGTAATTAAATCTTTTATATGAATCATCCTCAAGTTCTATATCAACTTCTTGACTTGAGGATGATGCTTCCAAAAAGAACCTCTGAGTCTTCACATGTGTGGATGACATAGGGGCTTCCTTAACTACCAAACCCTCAGCTTTTTGAGAGGAATGTGGGTTGGAGCTAATGTTCCCAACTGATGCCTAACTATTTCACATATAGACTTGGATACAGTTATGCTTTGCTTTTGAGCCCCGTCTTCATCGCTATCTAGCTCAATTGTCACCTCCAAGGGAATCTATTGCTAAGAAGAGTTGGCTAGTGTGCTAACCATATAAGACTCATCCTATGAACTAGATTCTATGTCTATATGGATAGTGTGTACTCCTGGTGGACATATCTTCTATTGGATGGCCAATAATGAGGTTTTCCACCGGGACCTCTAACTAGCCTCTTCCTCCTGGTGGAGGTCTCATCCTCACCCATATATTCAAATGGAGTAATGAATTATGGGTGGAATCAAATGTCAAGCACCACTTCCTCTTCCAAGTCTATTTCCATTTTATTTTCTTTTCATTTTATTTTCTTTTCTTTTCTTTTTCTCTTTCTTTTCTTTTCTTTTCATTTTCTTTTATTTTTAAACTTTGGCCAAGTTCATGAGAATAGACTTGTTGATTTTGAGGGAGTTAGTAAGTCGCATCCTCATATATGCACGTGAACTATAAATGGCTTCTCCTTTGACATGGTACGATCCCACCTCTCACAAACTTCATACACTGATGTAGAGAGGATGGAACTATGTTGTTCTCATGCATCCATATTCTCCCAAGCAAAGAGTTAAAAGATGTATCCAAGTCTATAATGTGAAACTTGGCTTTGATCTTCCAATCATCTATCTCTAAGGGCAACACTATGGAGCCTAAGGCCTGTTGACCTCACTTTTGGAGTGCAGATTCAATCTTCCCATCTTGGACTTAAGAGTCTTCTAGACACTAAGAGTTCCCTAGTCATAAGATACTTCAAATAATTAGGTAAACACTTAACCTAAGCAAAGACTTAGGGTTAACCATTGGATTAGGTTATGCCTTAAGGATTTGATAATCCACTTACCCTACAACCCAAATCCAATCCAAGTTCACTTTTTCAAACCAAATCTCAAGTTTAATTCAAACATTAAAATTCAAATTCAAATCCAAACTTAAATTTCAAAATCAAATGATCGAAGCCCATGATCAAATCCAAACTTGAAACCCTTCCTAAGCCATATGACCTATCTTATGGACTTAGCCAAATCATAATCCAAATCAATCCAAAATAAATTGATTTTCTCATAATCAATTTATATCTTCAATCATCTTACTAAATATAAATCAAATCTACATTCAAATGAACAAAACTAAATCAAACTAAATCAAATTAAATCAAAACCCTTCCTAAGCCATATGACCTATCCCATGGACTTAGCCAAATCTTAATCCAAATCAAGTCAAACTCAATGATTTTCTCACAAATCAATCATATTTTCAATCATTTTCACAAATTTAAATGAAATATACATTTAAATCATCAAAACTAAATCAAACCAAATCAAAATCCAAACCTAAGCTACATGACCCAACTCGATGGACATAGCCAAATTCCTTCATTCCAAAACCCAAATTCAATTGATTTTCTCATGAATCAATCATACCTTCGATCATATTCATAAATATAAATGAATTCTACAATCATCAAGCAAAACCAAAATCAACCCAAGTCAAACCCAACTTAACCCTTTTGACTTGAAGTAAAATGAACCAAAACCCATTTGAACCCAAGCCAATGTAATTGAATTCATATATCAATCCCAAATCCATATATAAACTCAACTAAATCAAACTCAACCCAAAATCAAGCAAACTAAACCGATTGGTTCACTTGACCCAAAGTGGCCAATTTGACCTATTTTAGCCAAGTTCTAATCCTACCCAAATTGGATTGAACCAAGCCTATCAAAACCTCCCATCATGATTGTTGATCACCCTAGGTTGATCAATTGTCACAAATTGGGTCAAACCAAGTCAACTTCATCATTTGACCAAGTTAACCCCTTAACCCATATGAACCCAAACTAGCCAAATTGTAACCTAAGCCAAATCCTTTGAAACCAATGATTTACCAAATCAAAATCAATACTTGAATATGACTTGACCTTCAATTGAGTCAAACCAAATCCAATTGGCCCTCTTGACCCAAGTTGACCCAAATTGACATAAAAGACCAAATTGGGTCAAATCAAATTATAAACCAAATTGATTACAATCAATGGCTCAAGTTCATTCCAAATTGATTGTTGAACTTGACCAAGGCCATGATTGGACCCAATTGAACCTAATTGACCTACTTAGCCCAATATGACCTAAAGGTTCAAGTTGGCTAAATCAAAACCAAATCCAAATTAATTGAAACCAAAGCCTAAAACCATCTATAATTGGTCAACTAAACCCAAACCAACACCCAACCCAAGCTAATTTGGCCAATTTGGTCAAATTGGTCAACTTAATCCATTTGACCCAAATGAATTCAAATGAGCCAAAATCAAATCTAAGCCAAACTAAACCAAACCAATTGAACCAAAACATCCCAAATGATCATATGAACTTGACCCAACCCTTGGTTTGACCTAATTTGACCAATTGGTCAACTTGACCCAACCTAACCCAATTTGACCTAAATGAGTCAAATTGAGCCAAACCTAACCAAATAAACTCCAATTGACTTGAAATTTGGGCTAACCAACTTTTGGATCATTTCAAATCTACCCAAATCAAATCCAATGCCAAATGATCATTCTACCCTTGGGTCAAGGGAATCACATGGGACAAATCACCCATTCCTTGGCCACTTGGTAATCTCCCAATGGTCCACCTAAGCACCTAGACACTAACCTTACCCAGGGGTGGTTAACCATGACCCATGGGAGGTGAAATCACCACACCTCCCCATTACAACATTTAAAACCCATAGGACACCCATGATTCCTTCTTGGAAGCCACCTCCACACCTTCAACTAACCAAGCCAACTCACTTCCTTCCACCTATGACTCTCGAGATGGTCGGATGGCCACTAGAAGCCAAACCAATCCCACCATCCATCAAGATGAAGGGGTTATACACCCCTCGTTTCCACTCAAACACATGCAAAAAATCATTCCTGAGCCTAGCTACCCAAGATGATCTATTAAATCCAATCCTTAAGCTCCCAAGCTCATTCCTTGATCAAAAATGCCATTCTCCGGCCCAAACATGACACTCTTTTCGACCTAACTTGTCATTTCTCCATCAAACTCAAATTAACTTTGCTCGCACCTTCTAGGCCTCATTGAGCAAGAATGAATCATCTCCCAAGCTTCTTAAGCACTAGAGGTGGGACTTCGATTAAAGCTGAGCTCCAAATCATTAGTTCATGACCTTCTAAGAGAACACCAAGGAATTTATCCAATTATTGCTCAACAGCGCTTCGTCTTTACTAGATGAAGCTTCTTCAATTGTTCAAGCCGCCGATCTTGAGCTTCAGTGAGGTAGGATTCCAAAACTGATCCTTAGCTAAAATTGGGTTTCATATTTTTGAAGAAAACTTGCATCTCGTGTGATCTTGACTGTTGGATCCCCTTCGATCGATGCTATGAAGGTGTGAGATCCTTTGGGAGTTGATCCGAGCTCAAGTAAGCTCGGATCAAGTGAGCAATGGTGGATGGACTCCATTCTCTCATGTGACATTAGATCAGACACATCATTCTACATGATCGAATATTTTGTGATTAAATCCACAAGATTGATTTGATTTAATCCTATTAAGTCATGGGATTAATCATAGCCATCCAATCTTAGATCAGATGATGGACAAAAATGCATCCACCGCCGCCACATAGGCACTGAGTCGGATAAGTTTTAAGTATCCAATCCGCAGCACCATGTGGAAAGCGACGCGTCACACATGGCAATAGATTAGCTTTAATAGGCTTAATTAATCATTTTTAATGGCTGAAACTTCTAAAAATCATAAAAATTCATAGAGAAATAAAAAATGAAAATAAATTCACATTTTAAAGGTATTTTAGAAGAGAAATAATTAAAAATGATCTTAATTAATTTTGAATAGTAATTAAGGTTTAATTAAGGTTTAATTATTAAATTAATTAGCTTAATTACTTGAGCAATAAATTATGTGGGTTAATTTAATGGGATGATCTCCTCCCATGATTTTCTTGGGATTTATTGCTCGCTAATTAAGAAAATTGACTAATTAAACCTTAACTACTATTTTAAGGTTTACTTAATTTAAAAATAAACCTACACTAAAACCTGAACCCTAAACCTAAAACCTAAACCCTAAACCCTAAACTATAAAATTAAAAAAAATGAAAAAATAAAAAAACCCAAACCCTAAACCTTAAAACTAACCCTAAACCAAAAACCAAAAACCCTAAACCTATAACCCTAAACCCTAAACCCTAAACCCTAAAACCCTAAACCCTAATCCCAAAACCCAAATCCCAAAAAAAACCCAAAACCCAAAACCTAAAACCCTAAACCCTAAACCCTAAACTCTAAATACTAAAGCCTAAACACTAAACCCTAAACTTTAAACTCTAAACCATAAACCCTAGCCCCAAACCCTAAACCCTAAAATCAAACCCTAAACCCTAAACCCTAAACCTTAAAACCTCAAAACCTATACTTGAAAAATAAAATAAAAATAAAAGTCAACTAAAAGTAAACCTAAACCTAAACCTAAACTAAAAAAATAAACTAAAATAAAAACAAACTAAAATAGATAAACTTTAAATAAATAAAGTAAACTAAATAAAAATATTAAATAAAATAAATTAAAATAAATAAAAAATAAACTAAGTAAACTAAATAAACCTAAACTACCAGTTCACTTAATTTTTTTTTAAAACCTAAACCCTAAATCCTAAACCCTAAACCCTAAACCCTAAACCCAAAAGCTAACCATAAACTCTAAACCCTAAACCCTAAGCCCTAAACCCTAAACCCTAAACCATAAACCCTAAATGTTAAACCCTAAATCCTAAACCCTAAACCCTAATCATAAACCCTAAACCCTAAAGCCTTAAAACCTAAACCCTAACCCTAGGTTTAGGTTTATTAGATTTTAAGATTTAGGTTTTTTAAATTTCTGTTATTTTAGGTTTAGGTTTAAGTTTAAACCTAAACCCTAAACCCTAAAATAAACCTAAATCCTAAAAGTAAACCTAAACCCCTAGGGAGTCATCAACTCATTCACTATCCCTTTTGTACACAACACCATACCCACCCACCGCCTGAGCCCTCGACCTCGTGCTTTGGTGGTTCCCATTTTCCCCTTTCATTTTTGGCATTCTGGCTAATGCTTGATGACTGTTTAGCTTGATTCTCATGGGATTCCTTCTAGAATTGGTGGCCGCTAGCCGCTTTCATGTTTTACTTGGAGTGATACCATAGCTTGGCATCATTCTTAATGATTTCATGGGGAAATTGATGGATCCAATGAATCCTACTAGGGCATCAACTACCTTGGCTTCGATTGCTTCAAAATCATCCAAAGACATCCTCACTAGTAAGGATAGTTGTTCAGGTTAATCCCTGGAACTTGTTTTGACTTCTTTTCAAACCATGCCTATGATTATGTGCTATGATCTGATTGTGGAAAATCTTGCTAAGCCATTTGAATTTACTTTGGTTGGAAAGTTTACTCTTCGTATGCCAAATCTGGAAAACATTTGCACTTTCTTCATAGTCTAAAACTTTTGGGTGCTTTTACAATTAGTTTAACTAATCCCCACATTTTTGATTCAATTAATGAATGATTTGGATTACTCGTGTATTTTTTCTCATCATTCTTATTTTATTTTCAATCAAATGAGGTTGCTAAAATGGACTCCACTATTTGATATTAGGGAAGAATCCCCAATCATTTTGGTTTGATTTCTCTCCAATATGCATTTCATTAATCATCAATTCCTCTTTATGTGGGTGTTTTATTTGGTTAGCCGTTGCAAATTGATCAGGCAACATCTACAAAATCTTGACCTTTTGTGGCTAGAATCCTTGTTGAATTGGATATTACCAAGAAACACCCCAAAGAGATCTGGTTGGGATCTAAAATTATAGTTATATGCAGAAAGTTGATTTTGAAAATTTCCTATCTTTTATTCTCATTGTAAAATCCACGGGCATGATAATTTTGAATGTTTCATTATGCATCCTCACCTAAAAAGAAAATTTTTTTAAGAAAACTATTATTTCTAACCCTAAGTCAACAATTGAAATATCAAAAGTTAATTAAAAAAGGATTCATTGAATGTTCTTAATAAGGCTATTTTACCTCTTATTTTTTCTATGCAATTGAAGGTTTCTAATATGGAAAATAATAATTTCTCTAAACTTTTGGATGATGATTCTTTTTCCTCTAAGTTGATCCATGCATCCTTACCGATTTTGATTGAAAAAATGAAGCTTTAATTGAAAATATTAATAAGGATATCAATGTTATGCATCATTTGAATTCAATGGAGAATATGGCTTTGGTTTCTCATGATATTCAGTTTGAAAAATCTGACTTTACTTTAGTTCAAGATGATTTAAATTCTCAAAAAAGATTTCGTTCTAATAATTTGGGTATTGAAGAACAAGGGCTTGAGGTTCACACTTTCCTTCTTAATAATTTTGTTTTAGCTCCCTCACTTTCTATACCTGAAGCTCATTTTCCTTTAATAAATTCTAATGGCTTGGAAGAAGGAGAACTCACTTCTATATAGGAGATTTCCCCTAAATCTATGACTAATGTTGATAAATCCTTCTGATGATTATTCAATGGGAAAAGGAAATGGTTTCCAAACTTATCATCCTAAAAATGTTAAAAACTTCCTCCCAAATTATCCAAAACACTAGATCTATGTGACCTCCCTCTCCTCTCTTAATTAACCATCTCTAAACCCCTTTTTATTTCTTTATGTTCAATTTTCTTGTTTGGAATGCTAGAGGGATTGATATCCATAAATGTATTAGAAACCTTTCTCGTATTCATAATATTTCTTTACTTGTTATTTTAGAGCCTCTTATCAATGCAAACAAAATTAACCATGTTGGTAGATTAATCAATTTCAATAAATTTTTCTCTAATGTTAGTAATAAAATTTGGTATTTTTAGAATAATTTTGTGGAGGTTTCTATTCTTGATGATTTTCAACAAGTTGTCAATGGTCAAATATCTTATGGTGACTATTGTGTTTTAGGCTCTTTTATCTATGCATATTGTAATAGATATGGTAGAAATCTTCTTTGGGAAAATTTGAGGAATTTTGTTACCTCTGTCAATAAACCTTGGTTTGTTGGTGGGGATTTCAACACTATTTTATTCTCTTCTAAATGAAGCGGTGGTTGCTCTCCTAATATTCATTCAATGGAAGAATTTTCCAATATGATCCTTGATTGCAATTTGATTGATATTGGCTTTAACGGTTCAAATTTTACTTGGCAAAACTCTAGACTTTGGCAAAGGTTGTACCAGATTCTTTTTAATACTCAATGGATTACTCAATGGCCTATTACTTTTGTTGATCATTTAAGTAGAACCTTATCTGATCATGCTCCTCTTTTGGTTTCTATTAAAGATAACTCTAATAGAATAAAAAATTTCTCTCATTTTAGATTTCTAACATGTGGATTCAGCATAATTTCTTTAATGTTGTGCTAACAATTGGAAACCTCCCTTACATCCTGATAATTTGAGTATGGGGATGAATAGCTTTTTGTTTAAGCTTAAAAGATTTCAACAAATCTGGGTTATTGGAACAAGCATTATTTTAAAAACCTTTTTTATAATATCAAAGAAATGGAAAAATTGGTTTGTGATCTTGATGTCTCTGTTATGTCTGATCTTACTAAGATTAAGGACTTCATTGAGGCGAAAGATAAACTTGTTAATTTTTAAAATTTGGAAGAGGCTTATTGGCGCCGAAAAGCTACTAGCAAATATATTATGAATGGTGACAAAAATACTAGATATTTCCATGCTTTAGTTAATAAAAAGAGAGCTTTAAATAATATTCAAAAAATTAAAGATGACAATGGACAATGGATTATGGAGAATAATGATATTAAGGATTCAACCATTAATTACTTTAGAAATATGCTTAATAAGAGTTGCTCTAATGAAGCAATCTCTATATTGCACTTGATTCCTTCTATTATAAATGATAATGACAATGTTTTGCTTACTATTGTACTTAATGCAAAAGAAATTTTTATAGTTCCTAACAGTATGAACATAGATTTTGTTGCTAATTCGGAGAGTTTCACTTCCCAATTTTTTTAAAAAAATTGGTTAATTATTAAAAATGATTTGGTAGAAGTCGTTGATTTTTTAATGGTAATCCTATTCTAGATATTTTTCTAGCACTTATTCTCATACTTAAGAAATATAATATGGTCTATTGGAGTGATTTTAGAGCTATTAGTCTTTGCACCTTCTTCAATAAGTGATTTCCAAAATTCTAACCAACATTCCCCTTTGCTTCATAGAATTATCTCTAAACCAAACTAATTTTGTTAGAGGTAGATCTATTTAATAATATTCTACTTTCTCACTAACTAATTCATGATTTAGACACTAAGACTAGAGCTTGCAACATTCTATTCAAATTAGATATTACCAAAGCTTTTGATAATATCTCTTGGGATTTCCTTATCCATATTCTAAATTTATTTGGGTTTTCTGATAAATTTATCTTTCTTATTAAAAATTGTATTAATAATGCATTATTTTCTATTTTTCTTAATGGGGAGGCCTTGTGCTTCTTTCCTTCTTCCCATGGCCTAAGATAAGGGATTCCTCTATCTCTTGCCTTATTTATTATTATTATTGAGTACTTATCTAGGAGTACAAATAATCTATTCTTAAATAATACTATACATTATAGAATTCTTGGTGGTCTTCCTTTTCTCATTTAAGCTTTGTAGATGAATTAATTATTTTTTTGTAATGCTGCTATTCATCATATCAAGAATCTCAATTTTTTTTAAAATAAATTTGGTATAGAAAGTGGTCTATCTATCAATGATAACAAAAGCTATTTTATTACTTCTTCAAGCATCTCCAATAATAAAAATAATCAAATCATGCATATCACTAACTTTAAACATCAACACCTTCCTCTTAAGTACTTGGGTGCTCCTCTTTTAAAGGTCCGAAATGATCCCATCTTTTTGATGAGTTAATTCAAAAAAATTAAAACAAATTTCTATTTGGAGATTTCATTTACTTTCATTTGGTGGCAGGCTCACTATTCTTAGAAGAACTCTCAATTAAATGCCTCTTTATTTTATTCAAACTATTATCCCCACTAATGCTACTCTTATCAGAATTGATCGCTTGCTTAATAAATTTTTTTGGGAATCCAATAACTATACTAAAATAATGCATTAGACTTCCTAGCATAAATGTTATGGTCCCTTGGGTGAAGGTGGTCTCGGTTGCAAACTGATTTGTGATTACTACCTTCTCTCACAAGCTCTGGTGGAACTTTAGAAAGAATGATAACCTTTGTACTTATTTTATGATGAAAAAATATTGCCAAGGTAAACACCCTCTTATCTATGCTTATAAAGTTGGTGACTCTCCCAATTGGAAAAGTCTTTGCTCCATTAAATAGGTTGTTGAACCCTTAATATCTTGGGGTATTCATTCGTTCTTCTTTCTTTTGGCAAGACAATTGGATTGGTAATGTCTCTATTGACTCCTTTATCTACCCACTCTACTACAACTATCAAAGTTAACTTTTTCTCGCATAATAACACACTTGAATAAAACAAACTTGAGAATTATATTCCAATTTCTCTTTTAGATAACTTTAGAAATATCCCTAATTTCTCTAATAAACCTGATCAAATTGTCTTTAAGCTTTCTTACAATGGTGATTTTGTTTATAAAGAGGTTTAGAATTTTATTAGAGCTAAGAAAACTCCTCTAATGTTTTCATTAAACTTTGGAGCAATATCATTCCCATTTCTTATTCATTTTTAGCTTGAGGATTTCAATAACTTTATTCTATGGACTCTTTACTCTAGAATAAAGGGTTTTATTTTCCTTCAAAGTGCTATTGTTGCTTTCATATTGAAAATGTTAATCATGTTTTTGTCAATGGCGCTATTACTTCTAAATTATGGTTATGGTATGATGATTTATTTAATACTAACTACTTTCATGGCTATCTTTCCATATATCAGCTTCTTGAAGTCTGTTTGCAAAAAATTATGAAAGGTCATATCAAAGTTCTAGTTGCTATTACCCTTATCTGGTTCATCTGGATGGAGAGAAATGATGCTAAATATCATGGTATTCCTATGATCCATAAAAGGATCTTGGCTAGAACCAAAGAAAAAAAATTCATGCTTTGTTTAATGCCAATCTTATTAGTAACATTCATTTTAGAGGCTATAAATTTATGGCTAAAACTTGTGCTTGATGTTGACTCTTATAAAAGATCTAGATTATCCATTGATGAAACCCAAAGAAAATATGATGAAAGTGAACGTTGATGGTTTTGTTGCTTCCAATAAATATGGCTATGGTGGTATTCTTAGGGATTCTAAAGGTATTGTCATCTATGCTTTTGCCTATCCTCTCAAAGCCTATTCTGTTATCTACACTGAGCTTATGGTTGTCAATAAAGCTATTGAAATTTGTTTGAATAAGGTTTCCTCAACATCTAGATTGAAGTTGATGCACTCTTGCTTCTTGACATGCTAAACTCTAATATAATAATTGCTTATTTATTTTATCTTCTCAATCATACTAAAAATCTTCTTACACAAGTTTTTCATAAAATTTCCTATATCCTTTGTGAAGGTAATGCTTATGCTGATTTCTTGGCTACTTTAGGTACCAACTTATCTGATTTCACTTTATTTGACAATCAAAATTTTCCTAAATTTTTAAGCTGTTTGGTCAATCTGGATAACACTAGATTACCTTATCTCAGATTATAATTTTCTTTGGTTTTTTTTTCATTTTATTTAATGAGCCATTACTTTGTTCCCTTTTTAAACCCTCTTGGTTGTGTCCATTTTTCTTTATTTTCACTTACCTATGGGGTTTTGTTTTGACCTTGCTTTGGGTTGTTGGTTGCTATGGTGGTTCCTATTTTTTGCTAGGTTATTATGGTTTCTTATTGGGTATTGGTTGGTCAAGTGATTATTATTCTAATTATTTTGGTGATTCATTTGGGTGATGTCTTTGCTATTTTGGATGGACATATTTGGTGGTTCTTTTTTTGATTTTGTTATCTGGTGGTTTTGTGGTTCTTTTAAATCCTCTTTGGTTGGTGGCTTATGTTTTATTATTATTTTGGTGATGAGGGGATGTTATGGTTCAATTTGAGATTTGGCGGTGGAGGTTATTTGTTGACTATTATTTCTTCTTTTTTTGCGTTGGATTTTGGTGATCAGCTTTTGTCTTTAATTTCTTTTGTTTTGGTTTCACCTCTTCAGAATTTCTTCCCTTGGTTGTTGCTCCTTTTTTTTATTGGTTATCTTGGGTTGGCATGATGGTTGTTTCACCTATTTTTTTCTTTTGGTTTGGTTACTTGGTTTTGGCATTTTGGCTATGGTTTGATGCTTGATTCTCATTGATATTTATCCTCTTTTTTTCTTGGTTTGTGTCATGGTTCTCCTCCGATGGATGGTTTTTTGTCTTACTAGTCTTCTCTTTAGTTTTTTGATTTGCCTGTCTTTATGTTTCTGTTGGGTTTAGGGATGCTACTACTTGATTCTATTTTCTTGGTTATCTTGGGTGATTTTGTTGATGGATGATGCTGGTCTTTTTGATTTAATCTTTTCTTTGGTGGTTATGAGGCTTATATGTCTATTTTTTTGGTGGGTGGATGATGTGTGGCTATTTTTGGCCTTTCCTTGCTCATTGGTGACATCTGTTTCTGCTTACTATGTTTCCTCCTCTTGGCTATGTAATTTCCCTTTTAAGTTTGGATGACTGCTCTTCCTATTTGTTCAGGACATGAGCCTTTTTTTTCTTTTGTCTTTCTTTCTATTTGCTTTTCTGATGTTGCTTTTTAATGTTCCTATTTCTTGGGTGGCTTTGGTGTTTTATTTATTATGGTTTGTTGATTTTGCTTATTATTTATTTGTTTTTCTTTATGTTTGGCATTAAATTTACCCTAATTTGAAACCCCAAAGAATGTGGACCATGCTCTCAAGAAATCTAGAAAGAAAGAAGTGATGAGGCGCATCGCAAAGTGGTGGTGGGGGATCTGGAGGTGCTGGTGGATATGGAGGTGATGGTCGGAGCAGTGGTGGTTATGGAGGCGGGAGGAGCGATGAAAGTTACAGCTGTGGTGGTGGAAAAGGGAGAGATGGAGGATATGATGGTGGATCACGCAAGAGGGGTGGTTGGATGGGAACTGAGAAACCAAGAATGCCATCCAAATTGTTGTTTATGGAACTATGTCTTTAAAGAAGAGCTCTAGTTATCTAGGGTTTTGATTTGCTCTATGTGAGCTCATTTTTTATCTATGTTGTCGCTTATGTTTTAGAAAACATGCTGTGTTACTTGGTTGATGAAATCAAAAAGAAGAGATGTTGAATCTGAGTTTGTTCTCTATTAAAAAAACCAAAAACCCTAAACCCTAAACTAAAACATGAACCCTAGCCCTTAAACTTAAACCCTACACCCTAAACCCTAAACCTAAAATCCTAAACCCTAAAACTAAACCCTAAACCCAAAACCTTAAACCGTAAAACCATAAACCCCCCACCTTAAAACCTAAAACCCTAAACCCTAAACCCTAAACCCAGAAAAATAATAATAAAATAAAATTAAAAAATCCTAAATTCAATACTAACCCTAAACCCTAAACCTTAAACCTTAAACCTTAAACCCTAAAAAGCTAAAAACCTAAATCTAAAGTAAATAAAACCTAAAAATAAAATAAATAAATAAACCTAAATGAAAATAAAATAAATAAAATAAAATAAAATAAACCTAAACTAGAACCTAAACCTAAACCTAAACCTAAACCTAAAAAGAAAATAAAATATAAAATAAAATAAATAAAATTTAAACTAAACTAAAAAATAAAAAATGTAAATAAAATAAAAACTAAACCTAAAAAAATAAAGCTAAAATAAAATTCAATAAAATTAAATAAAAACCTAAATCTAAAAAATAAACCTTAAAATAAAACATAAAATGAATTAAAAAAAACTAAACCCTAAGCTAAAAAAAAAAACTAAACCTAAAATAAAAATATAATAAACTTAAACCTAAACTCAAGTAAACTAAACTAAACTAAATAAAACCTAAACCTAAACTAAAAAAATAAAACCTAAAAATAAACCTAAAATTGAAAGCAAAATCCTAAACCTACAAAACTAAAATAATAACCTAAACATAAACCTAAAAATAAAAATAAAACCTAACCCTAAGAAATAAAATAAAAATAAAACTAAACTAAAAAATAAACCTAAACTTAAAAAATTAACTAAAATAAAAAACTAAACTAAAATAAATAAACCTAAAATAATTAAACTAAACTAAATAAAAATAAACCTAAATAAAAATAAAAAATAAAATAAATAAAAAATTTACTAAATAAACTAAATAAACCTAAACCTACTAGTTTACTTAATTTAAAAAAAATAAAAATTAAAAAAATTCAAAAAGTTAATAAAATTAAAAATTTTAAAAATATCATAACCCTAAACCATGAAACACTAAACCCTAAACCCAAAACCCTAAACCTGAAAACATAAACCCTAAACCTTAAAAAAAATAAAACCTAAACCTAAAAAATATAATAAAATTAATACTAAACTAAAAAATAAACTTAAACCTAAACCTAAAAAATAAACTAAAATAAAAACCTAAACTAAAATAAATAAACCTAAAATAAATAAATTAAACTAAACAAAAATAAAAATAAACCTAAATCTAAATAAAAAATAAAATAAACTAAAATAAATAAAAGTAAACTAAATAAACCTAAACTTATGAGTTTACTTAATTTTAAAAAAAACCCTAACCCTAAATCTTAAACCCTAAAACTAACTCTAAAATTAAAACTCTAAACCCTAAACCTACAACCCTAAATCCTAAAACCCTAAACCCTAAACAATAAACATTAAACCCAAAATCCTAACCCTAAACCTTAAACCTTAAAAAACCTTAAACCCCAAACCCTAAACCCTAAACTACCCTGAAACCCTAAACTCAAACCTTTCCCCTCGACTCTCGCTCTCTGAGATTTTGAATCCTCTTGGGCATCCTGACTGGGATTTATTTGGCTTTGGCCTTATTTTTAACCAAATTCAAAGGCTTGAATGACATCTGGACGTTTGCATGATGCTTCATAATTGACCATGGCTATGGTGTGTTATATTCCTTAGGCTCTATCTCAAATTATGGATGCTTCAGCTAGGGCATTCGACACTTCAGGGCTTGACAGCCTAATGCTACTTCTTCTACTAAATCTTTTAAGGAAGCGCTCTCTGGTAAGACTTCCCCCTCTGTTGATTCAGTTAATCTCATTTTGATTTCTTTTAGAGATTTGTTGACCATAATGTAATCGATGTGGATGTTGAAAAGTCAAAACCATTTGAATTTTTCTTATCAAATTTGTTCATCATCCAAATTTGGATAAGATCACTTTTTTTTCATAATCTCAAGCTTTCGTGTACTTTCGATTGGTCTTATTGACCGGCATATCGATTCAACTTTCTAATGATCTAGATTATTCATATGTTTTTTCACATCATTCTTATTACGTCTTTAATTGTCAAATGCGTTTGTTGAAGTGGTCATCCCTCTTTGACATTAAGGAAGAATCTTCTATTGTCCCTGTGTGGTTATCTCTTCCTAAAATGTGCATTCATTTTGTTACCCATCATGTGCTTTTTGTTGTTGGGGCTTTATTTGGTCGGGCATTGCAGCTAGACTAAGGGACCGTTGAGCGATCTCACCCTTTTATGGCTGAGATCCTCATGGAATTAGACATAACTAAAAAGTACTCTAAGGAAGTTTGGATTGGCTCTGAAAAATATGGGTATTCATAGAAGGTTGAATTGGAGAAAATTCTAATTTTTTTCCCATTGTAAAATTCATGATCATCACAATTCATAATGTTTTATTCTCTATCCCCACTTAAAAAAATGAAATCCTCCTAAAGAGAATGTTGTTCCTACCCATAAGTCGATCCCTACTTATGTTCAGAAATTGGCCTTGGATCTTAAGAATGGTAAGAAGGCTATTATTGAGGTTGATTCCTTGGATATCGGGGTTAATCCTATTGAACAAGTTTCGGCTCCTACTATTTGTATAGATTCGATTGATTTTCAAAATGGGAACGATGATTTACCTCTTTTCCTTCAATTTGAAAATTTCTAAGTAGAGAATAATAAATTTTCAAAGTTATTGGAAGAGGATTCTATTTCCTTTGATTCTATTCTTGCATCTATGCTAGCTTTGATCGATGAAAATGAAGCTTTTAATGAAGATTTAAATGATGTTGAGCATGCTAAAAATATTTTTGATCCAGATTTAACTGCTTGTGCTTTAAATGATTCAAAATCATCACCATCTCTCATTTCTAATCTTGATATTCATGTTAATCCTACACTTCAACTTAATATAGATTTGGAAGATGGTGAACTCCCCTCCAAACACTTGGAGAATTCTCCTAAATTTGTGACCAATGTTACTAAATCTAACTTGGATGATGACTCTAGGGGAAAAGAAAATGGTTTTCAAACTTATCATGCTAAAAGAAAAAAAGTGTTAAAAATTACTCTAAATTGTCCAAAACACTAGATCGGGCCTCACACCTCTTTTAATTAACCTTTGCTTAACTCCTTTTTATTTTACTTATGTTTAATTTTCTTATTTGGAATGTTAGAGGGATCGGTACCCTATCTATTCATAATCATATTAGAAATCTTTATCACATTCATAATATTTATTTACTTATTATTCTGGAGTCTCTTATTCATGCAAAATAATTAACCATGTTGCTAGAATGACCGGCTTCAATAAAATTTTCTATAATATTAGTGATAAGATTTTGTGTTTTTGGAATAATTTCATTGAGGTTTCTATTATTGATGATTTTCAACAAGTTGTCAATGCTCAAATCTCTTATGGTGACTATTGTGTTTTGGGCTCTTTTGTTTATGCATCCTACTATAGATTTGGTAGAAATATTCTTTGGGATAATTTGAGGAATTTTGCTACTTCGGTCAACAAACATTTGTTTATGGGTGGTGATTTCAACACTATTTTATTCTCTTCTGAATGAAGTTGTGTCTACTCTCCCAATATTCATTCCATGGAAGATTTTTCCAATATGATCCTTGATTATAATTTGATTGATATTTTAAGGGTTCTAATTATACTTGGCAAAACTCTAGACTTTGGCAAAGGTTGGATCAAATTCTTTTAATACTCATTGGATTACTTAATGGCCTATTACTGTTGATCATTTAAGTAGAACCTTGTCTGATCATGCTCCTCTTCTAGTTTCTATTAAAGATAATTCTAATAGATTACATAAATCCACCTCTTTTAGATTTGAACATGTGATTCAGCATATTGATTCTTTTGATGTTGTGGCTAATAATTGGAAAGCTCCTTTACATCGATAATTTGATTATGGGGATGGATAGACTTTGGTTTAAACTTAAAAGACTAAAATAAAATTTTGGTTGGTGGAATAAGCATTGTTTTAATAACCTTTATGCTAATATTAAAGATATGGAAAAATTGGTTTGTGATCTTGAAATCTCTATTATGTCTGATCCTTCTAAGATTAAGGGCTTCACTAAGGTGAAAGGAAAACTTGTTAATGGAAGAGACTTACTTGTGCCAAAAAGCTGCTAGTAAGCATATTGCGATGGTGATAGGAATACTAGGTATTTTCATGCTTTAGTTAATAAAAAGAGAGCTTCGAATAATATTCAAAAAATTAAAGATGACAATGGTGTTTGGATTATAATGATATTAAGGAATGGTTATCAATTACTTTAGAAATATGCTTAGCAAGAGTTGCTCTAATGAGGCTATTTCTAAATCACATTTGATTCCTTCTATTATTACTAATGATGATAATGATTTTCTTACCATTGTGCCTAATGAAGATGAAAATGTTTCAAGTCCTTAATAGCATGAATATAGATGTTGTTGTTAGTCTGGAGGGTTTCACTACTCAATTTTTCAAAAATGTTGGTTCAACAATAAAAATGATTTGATTGAGGTTGTGGTTAATTTTTTTAATGGTAATCCTCTTCCTAGATATTTTTATGGTACATACATTATTCTCATACCTAAGAAAGATAATTAGAACTATTGAAGTGATTCTAGACTTATTCATATTTGCACTTTCATCAATAAGTTGATTTCCAAAATTCTAACCAACAGGCTTAGTCCTTTACTTAACAAAATTGTCTCCTCAACCAAACTAGTTTTTGTTATAGGTAGATATATTTCTGATAATATTTTACTAACCCAAGAATTAATTCATGATATTGATGCCAAGACGAGAGGTGGCAAAATTCTTTTCAAATTAGATATTACCAAAGCCTTTGATAACATTTCTTAGGACTTTCTTTTCCATATTCTAATTTATTTGGTTGATAAATTTATTTTTTTAATTAAAAATTGTATTAATAATGCTTGGTTTTTGATAATGCTCAATAGGGAAGCCTTGGGTTTCTTTCCCTCTTCCTATGGCTTAAGACAAGGGGATCCTTTATCTCCTACTTTATTTATTATCATTATTGAGAACTTATCTAGGAGCATCAATGATTTATTCTTTAACAATCCTAGTATATACTACAAAACTCTTGGTGGTCCTCCTATTTCCCATTTAAGCATTGTAGATGATTTCATTATTTATTGCAATGCTTCTATTCATCACATCAAGCATCTCAAGTAATTTCTAAATAAATTTAGTATAGAAAGTGGCCTTTCTATCAATGATAACAAAAGTTATTTTATCACTCTATCTCCAATAATAAAATCAATCAAATGCTACATATCACTATTTTTAAGCATCAATCCTTACCTCTAAAGTACTTGGGTGCTCCTCTCTTTAAAGGCCCGTAATGATCCCATCTCTTTATTGAGTTAATTTAAAAAAATTTTAATTAAATTTCTATTTGGGAATTCCATTTACTTTCCTTTGGTGGTGGGCTCACATTTCTTAAAAGCACTTCAATTCAATGTCTCTATTTGATTCAAACTATTATCCCCACTAATGTTACTCTCATCTAATTGATCGCTTATTTAATAAATTTTTTGGGACTCCAATAACTCTACCAAAAGAATGCATTGGACATCTTGGCATAAATGTTGTGGTCCTTTGGGTGAAGGTGCTTAAGGTTGCAAACCTATTCATGAATTTATCACCGCTTTCCCTCATAAGCTCTAGTGGAATTTTAGAGAAAATGATAGCCTTTGGGTTAATTTTATAACGAAAAATTATTGCTAAGGTAAACACCCTCTTATCTCTGCATAAGTTGGTGACTCTCCGCTTTGGAAAAGGCTTTGCTTCATTAAATGGGTTTATGAATCCTTAATATCTTGTGGTATTCATTCAGATACTTCTTTCTTTTGGCAAGACAACTAGACTAGCAATGGCTCCATTGACACCCTTTTATTTACCCACTCCACTACTGCTACCAAAGTTAACATTTTTTGGCTTAATAATAATTGGAATGAAAGTAAACTTGAGAATTATATCCCTATTTCTTTTTTTGACAATTTTAGAAATATCCCCATTTCTTCTAACTAACCTGATCAAATTCTTTTTAAGCTTTCTTATGATTGTGATTTTGTTCTTAAAGAGGTTTGGAATTTTATTAGAGTTAAGAAGAACACCTCCAATGCCTTTATTAAACTTTGGAACAATATCATTCTCATTTCCTATTTTATTTTAGCTTAGAGGACTTTGAATAACATTATTCTTGAGGACTCTTTGCTCTAGACAAAAGGGTTATTGACCATCAAAATGTTATTATTGCTTTCATATTAAAAATGTAAATCATGTTTTTGTCAATGGTGTTATTGCTTCTAAATTATGGCTTTGGTATGATGATTTATTTAATACCAATTATTTTCATGGTTCTCTTTCTTTATATCAACTTCTTGAAGTTTGTTTCAAAAAATTGTGAAAGGTCATATTAAAGTTTTAATTGCTATTACCCTTCTGATTTTTCTAGATGGATAGAAATGATGCTAAATATCGTGGCACTTCTATGAACCATAAAAGGATCTGATAGAACTAAAGATAAAATTCATGCTTTGTTTAATGCCAATCTTATTAGTAACATTCAATTTAGAGGCTATAAATTTGTGGCTAAAAATTGAGTATCATTCTGCTTGACTTGGACCCTTATAAAGGTGGGAGGATTATCCATTGGATCAAACCTAAAGACAACTTGATTAAAGTGAATACTGATGGTTTTGTAGCTTCCAATAAATATGGCTATGGTAGTATCCTTAGGGATTCTAAAGGTGTTATCATTTGTGCTTTTTCCTATCATCTCAAAGCCTATTCTGTTGTTTTTGTTGAGCTTATGGTTGTTAATAAAGCTATTGAAACTTGTTTGACTAGAGGTTTTCTCAACATCTGGTTTGAAGTTGATGCACTCTTACTTTTCTACATGCTTAATTCTAATAGAAATGGGAATGCTAAATTAGTTTATCTCCTTAATCATATAGAAAATATTCTTTTTCAAATTTATTTTAAAATTTCCCACATCCTTCGGGAAGGTAATGCTTGTCCTGATTTCCTGGCTAATTTAGGTGCCAACCTAACTGAGTTCACTTTACTTGACAACCAAACATTGCCTAAACTATTAAGAGGCTTGGTTAATCTAAATAATACTGGTTTACCTTATCTCAGATTATAATTTTATAGCTTGGTTTCTCTTATGTTTGTTTTTGATGAGCCTTTGCTTTTGTTTGCCCTTTGTTAAACCCTCTTTGGGTTGTGGTTATCAACTTATTTTTCTCTTATTGGCCTAAGCTGGGTTATGTTTTTGATCTATTAGTTTTGGATTAGTCTAATTTTTGCTACATGGTGGTTATTACAATTACAGCCTAGGTTGTTTTGGTTTTTTTTTAGCTTGGTGCATCTATTTGTCTGGCTGGGTGGTTAACACAAATTTCCCTTAGGTATTTTTTATATCCTCCTTTTGGGTTGTGGCTATGGCTACTATAGGTTTCTCTTTCTATATGGGATTTACCTCTTTTCTGGGCTACTGTGGTGGTTAACAAGGTGGCTTTGTTGGCTGGCTGGGTTGGCTGGCAGTTCTGGCTAGTTGGGTTATTTGGATGGCTCGTTATTTTGGTTATTTTCTTCATTTTTTGTTGGTGACTGATCAATGGGGTTGTTGATGGTTTATGCCTGGCTTGATTTTGGCATCATGGAGGTTATTGGTTCGATGTTATTTCCTCTATTTTGTTGACTAGGGCTTGGTGGTCATTTTTGTTGATTTTGTTTTTTTTTTTTTTTTGTTATGGTTTTAACCTCCTCCTATATTGGCCTTCCTCTTTTGGCTGCAATGGCTTTGGGTTTGGGTATTTTCTTGGATTGGCTAGTTGAAGATTGTTTTGTGGTTGTTAGTTGGCCTAGGGTGCCTTTATTGTCATGTCCTATTGGTTGGCTTGTAGTATATCTTACTAGGCTTTGTACCTTTTTGTCTTTGGCTAGCTTTTCTACTTGATTGGATTTTCTTTTTCCTTGGTTGGGTTTGGCAACTGCTGTCTGCTTCTACCCTTTCCCTAGCTGTCTTGCATGATTTTGGTTTGATGATTGTAGTTGGTCTTTACACTAACTTAGGTTTTCTTCTGCTGTGGTGGTTGGCTAGGAGGATATGTTGGCTAGCTGGTTTGGTTGGTTGTATTAATTGGCTAGATTGGTTGGAGGGGTGGCTATTTTGGCCAATTTTTCCTGCTCCTTTGGTGAATGTTCGGGAACATGCTAGTGTTCTTTCAGTGACCTATATTTCTAGTTTCCTCCTGGTTTGTTTTGTCTCTCTTGGCTATAGCTAACCCCCCTTTTTTCTATTTGAGTGATTTCCTTGCTGCCCACCCCTTTTCTAGTTAGGCTAGGTGTTTTTACTAGCTCATTTTTCTCCTTTATTGGTGGAGGATATGAGCACTTGTATTTTTCTATTTTTCTCTTATTTATCTCTGGTTTGTGTTGTTACCCCTATCATGATGCTTGCTCTTTTGGATTTTGTTATTTCTTTTTGGTGGTGGCTTTGGTGGTGCTCCTACTGTACTACTACTATCCCTGATGGTTGGTTGATTATCTTCCTTATTAGATTGGTTGTTGGTTTTGGTTTGTTATGTTTACTATTTGGAGGATTTTGCCTTGTTAGATGAAGGACTTTGGATGATGGGCTACATGTATGCTAGCTTTGATGGCCTTGATGTTTCCCACTCTTTCTTCTTTTGGGTGGTAGCATTATATGTAATTGTAACCCTTCTCTAAGTTTGGTCGCATACATATAGTGTTGCTCCTTGAGATGATTAGAACTGGTTTCCCTTTCTTTACTTTCTCCTTCTATTTGCTCTTACTTTTTAAACTAGCTTAATTATACTCATCCTTTCAAAAGTATGTTACAGATATCTTTTATAAGTAGGGAGAGTCTTGTAGGTGGATCTTGCAGGTATCAGAAGGACCAAATGAAGTTTGCTGGTGCTCACATTGATTTTCTGTTGTTGCTTTTTTGGTTTTTCTTTTGCTTTCTTTCCATCAATATTGTAATAGTTAAGGGGTTCATCTCTTTAGGATTTATTGTAGCACTTTGAGCATTAGAGATTTAACCGCTAAGGACTTTATTTTTTTTCTTTGTGGCAATAAAAAAATTTACCTAATTTCCTTAAAAAAACCCTAAACTAACCCTAAACCATAAACCCTAAAAAAGCTAAAACCTGACCTAAACTAAACAAACCTAAAAAAAAATAAAATAAATAAAACATAAACTAAAACCTAAACCTAAACCTAAAAAAGAAAATAAAAAATAAAACTAAACAAAAATAAAATAAAAAAACCTAAACTAAACTAAAAAAATAAATAAAACCAAAATAAAATAAAACTAAACCTAAAATAAAAATAAAATAAACCTAAAATAAAATAAAATAAAAACTATATAAAAAGCACAATAAAAATAAAAATAAACCAAAATAATAATAATAAATAAAATAAACTATAATATAGAAAAAATAAACAAATTAATAAACCTAAACCTAAACCTAAACCTACTAGTTTACTTAATTTAAAAAAATAAAATAAAAAAAGTAAAAAAATTAAATAAAAAACCCTAACCCTAAACCCCAAATCATAAACCCTAAACCCTAAACCCTAAACCATCAACCTAAACCCTAAACCCTAAAACCCTAAACCTAAACCCAAAACCCAAAACCTAACCCCTAAGCCCTAAACCCTAAACCCTATACCTATACCCTAAACCATAAAAACCTAACAACCTAAAAACCTAAACCTAAACTAAATAAAACCTAAAAATAAAATAAGTAAAAAAACTTAAACCAAAATAAAATAAAATAAACTAAAAACATAAACTAAAACCTAAACCTAAATGTAACCTTAAACCTAAACCAAAAAAGAAAATAAAATGAAAAATAAAAACTAAACTAAAATAAATTAAATTAAAACCTAAACTAAACTAAAAAATAAAAAACCTAAATAAAATAAACATAAAATAAAATAAAATAAACCTAAAATAAAATAAAATAAAAACTAAATAAAAACCTAAACCTAAAAATTAAACCAAAAATAAAATTTAAAAAAATAATCGAAACCCTAATCTAAAAAAAAACTTAAACCTAAATCTAAACTAAAATAAACTAAACTAAAATAAATAAAACCTAAACCTAAACCTAAAATAAAGTAAGCCTAAACTTAAACATAAACTAAATAAAATAAAATAAGCTAAAAATAAATGTAAACCTAAACCCTAAACCTAAAAACATAAAATAAAAACCTAAACCTGAACCTAAAAAAAAAAAATAAAGCCTAAACCTAAAAAATAAAAAAATAAAAAACTAAACTAAAAAGTAAACCTAAAGCTAAATTTAATCCTAAAAAATAAACTAAAATAAAAAAAATCTAAACTAAAGTAAATAAACCTAAAATAAATAAAGTAAACTAAATAAAACTAAAAATAAACCAAATAAAATTAAAAAAAATAAAATGAACTAAAACAATAAAAAATAAACTAAATAAACTTAAACCTACAAGTTTACTTAATTTAAAAAAATTAAAAAAAAAACCCTAACCCGAAACCTTGAAACCTAAAACTAAACCTAAACCATAAACACTAAACCCTAACCATAATCCTTAAATCCTAAACCCCAAACCCAAAACCTAAACCTAAATTAATGAAATAAATTACAAAAAAAACCTAAACCCTAAAATTTAATAAACCTAAACCTAAACCCTAAGAATGGGCAGAGCCATGATAGCATGAACGCCAACATAACTCCGCCTAGATCTGGCAAGGGTGGTAAGGCGAGGTGGCGGTTAGTGGTTGGGCATTTGGAGGTCCGGTGGATATGGAGGTGGTGGTCGGAGCACCAGTGGTTATGGAGGCGGGAGGCGATGGAGGGTACATCCGTGGGAGGGTGAGATCAGGGATATAATGGTGGATCCCGCTACTCAAGAGGCCGTGGTGGTTTTGATGGGAACTAGAGAAACTAAAGAACGGTCAATCCGATCTGTTGCATATGGAATTGTGTCTTTATAGTAAAGATCATTCTAATTATCTAAGGTTTTGATTTTCTCTATGCGTGCTCATTTTTTATCTATGTCATTGCTTGTGTATTAGAAAACTTGGTGTTTTACTTGGTTGATGAAATCAAAAAGAAGAAATGTTGAATCTGAATTTGTTCTCTATTAAAAAAAAACCAAAAAACCTAAACCTAAAACCTAAACCCGAAACCCTAAACCCTAAAAATAAATAAAAAATATAAAAAACCCTAACCCTAAACCCTAAATCCTAAACTCTAAACCCTTAAATCTAAAACCTACAATCTTAAAACCCAAACCCTAAACTCTAAACCCTAAACCCTAAACCCTAAACTCTAAAAACCTAAAACTTAAACCTAAACTAAGTAAAATAAAAAAAATTAAATTAAATTAAAACCTAAACTAAAACATAAACATAAACCCAAACCTAAACCTAAATTAAAAAAAACCTAAAATAATCCCAAAATAAAAACCTAAAACAGAAACATAAAAAAAGAAGATAAAAACCTAAAAGTAAACATAAAAATAAAATAAACCAAATGTAAACCTAAAAAATAAAACAAAAATAAAACTAAACTAAAACCTAAACCTAAACCTAAACCTAAAAAAATAAACTAAAATAATAAACCTAAACTAAAATAAGTAAATGCAAATTAAATAAACTAAATTAAATAAAACTAAAAATAAACCTAAATAAAAATAAAAATAATCTAAATAAACCTAAACCTATAATTTTACTTAATTTTAAAAAAATAAAAAATTAAAAAAATTAAAAAATAAAAAAAAACCCTAACCCTTAAACCTTAAAACTAACCCTAAACCCTAAACCATAAACCCTAAACCCTAAAAAACCCTAAACCCTAAATGCTAAACCCTAACCTAAACCTTGAAATTATAAACCTTAAAACCCTAAACCCTAAACCCTAAACCTTAAACCCTAAACCCTAAACATTAAACACTAAACCCTAAACCCTAAACCCTAAACTCCAAACCCTAAACCTAAACCTAAGTAACTAAATAAATTTTAAAAAAACTTGAAACCCTAGAACCTAATAAACCTAAACCTAAACCTAAACCCTAAGATGCACATAACCTTGACGTCTAGAACATCACCCCAACTAGCCTAGATCTGGCGGTGAAGAGGTGGAGGCGGTTATAGCGGGTGGTGGGGGATCTGGATGCGCTGGTGGATATAGAGGAGGTTGTTGGAGCAGTGGTGGTTATGGAGGTGGGAGGAGCGATGGAGGTTACAGCCGTGGTGGTGGTGGAGGGAGAGATCGAGGATATGATGGCTGATCCCGCAACTTCAGAGGCTAGGGTGGTTCTGATGGGAACTGCAGAAACTGAAGAACGACTAATCCGAACTGCTGCATATGGAACTATGTCTTTACAGTAGAGAAGGTTTTAGATATCTAGGGTTTTTGATTTGCTCTATGCGTGCTAATTCTTTATCTATGTCATCATTTGTGTCTTAGAAAACTTGGTGTGTTACATGGTTGATGAAATGAAAAGAAGAAAAATGTTGAATCAATTTGTTCTCTATTAAAAAATATCCAAAACCCTAAACCCTAAACTTAAACCTAAACCCTAAACATAAAACCTAAATCCTAAACCATAAAAATAAAAAATAAAAAATAAAAATAATAAAAAAACCTAACCCTAAACCATAAAACCTACAACCTTAAACACCTAAATCCTAAAAACCTGAACCTAAACTAAATAAAACCTAAAAATAAAATAAATAAAAAAACATAAACCTAAATAAAATAAAATAATAAAATAAAATAAAAACCTAAACTAAAACCTAAACCTAAAAATATATTAAAATAAGAATAAAAAACTAAACTAAAATAGAATAAATTAAAACCTCAATTAAACTAAAAAAATAAACTAAATAAAAAATAGAAAACTTAAATAAAATAAAAGCTAAATGAAAAAAATAAATCCAAACTAAAATAAAATAAAATAAAAACTAATTAAAAACCTAAACCTAAAAATAAATCTAAAAATAAATAATAAATAAAACATAAACCTTAAACTAAAAAAAACCTAAACCTAAACTAAAATATGCTAAACTAAAATATATAAAACCTAAACCTAAACCTAAAATAAACTAAACCTAAACCTTAAACAAAATAAAATAAAATTAACTAAAAATAAAACCTAAAAATAAACATAAAATAAAAACCTAAAACCTAAACCTAAAAAAAAAAATTAAAACCTAAACCTAAACCTAAAAATAAAAAATAAAACCTAAACCAAAAATAAAAAATTAAAGTAAAACTAAACTAAAAAATGAACATAAACATAAACCTAAACCTAAATTATAAACTAAAATAAAAAACCTAAACTAAAATAAATAAACCTAAAAGAAATAAAAGAAACTAAATAAAACTAAATAAAAATAAAATATAAAATAAACCAAATAAATTAAAAAAACCTAAATATACTAGTTTACATAATTTAAAAATAAACCTAAACTAAAACCTATACCCTAAACCTAAACCTTAAACCTTAAAAATAAAAATAAATAAATAAAACCCCTAACACTAAATGTTAACCCTTAACCCTCAATCCTTAAACCCCAAACCTAAAACCCTAAACCCTAAACCCTAAACCCTAAAAGCTAAAATAAAATAAAAAAATAAAAAAAATAAAAAAATCCAAACCCTAAACCCTAAAACTAACCTTAAACCCTAAACCTTAAACCTACAACACTGAACCTATAGCAATAAACCCTAAACCTTAAACCCTAAGCCCTAAACCCTAAACCTAAACCCTAAAAGCATAAACCCTAAACCCCTAAACCCTAAACCCTAAAATCTAAAGTAAATTAAATAAACCTAAACCAACTAGTTTACTTAATTTGTTAAAAAACCATAAACCATAATTCCTAAACCCTAAACCCTAAACCTTCGACCTACAACACTAAACTTTCAACCATAAACCCTGAACCTTAAATCATAACCCAAAACCCAAAACCTAAACCCTAACCCTAAACCTTAAACCCTAAAAGCAGAACCCTAAACCTTAAACCTTAAATCCTAAACCCTAAACCTAAACCTAAAGCAACTAAATAAATTAAAAAATAAATTTAAACCCTAAAACCTAATAAACCAAAACCTAAACACTAGGAATGGACAGAACCTTGATGACAAGAACATCATCATCAACAAAGCTCAGTTTAGATCTGACGGTGGAGGTGAAGTTGGAGGTTGTGATTATCGCAGTAGTGGTGGGGGATCTGGAGGTGTTGGTGGACATTGAGGTGGTGGTTGGAGCACTGGTGGTAATGGAGACGGGAAGAGTGATGGAGGTTACAGCCGCGGTAGTTGCGGATGGAGATATCAGGGTTATGATGGTGGATCCAACTACTCGAGAGGCCTGGGTGGTTCTGAGGGAAACTAAAGAAATTGAAGAATGGTCGATCCAATTTGCTGCTTATGGAATTGTTTTTTTATAGTAGAGATGATTTTAGTTATCTAAGTTCTTTGATTTGCTCTATGCTCATTCTGATATATGTTGTCTTGTGTCTTACAAAACTTGGTGTTTACTTGGTTGATGAAATCAAAAGAAGAAATATTAAATTTGAATTTGCTCTCTATTAAAAAAAACCAAAAACCCTAAAACTTAAACTTAAATCTAAACCCTAAACCTAAAACGTAAACCCTAAACCCTAAACCCTAAAACTAAACCTAAACTCCAAACCTAAACCTATAGCACTAAACCTACAACCCTAAACCCTAAACCAAAAAACCTAAACCATAAATCATACTCAAACCTTAAACCCTAAACCTAAAACCCTAACCCCAAACCTAAACCTAAAAGCATAAACCCTAAAACCTAAACCCTAAACCCTAAACCCTAAACCCTTTCCTAAAGTAAACTAAAAATAAACCTATAACCTAAAACCTAATAAACCTAAACCTAAATTCTAGTAAGCATGAGACATCACCACATTGACTACGTCCTTAAATTTCTTTCATTCTTACCATAAAGATTCACTCTTTCTTTCATAGTCTAAAACTTTCAAGTGCTTCTATGATTGGTTTAATTGATCCCCACCACATTTTGATTCAGTTAACAAATGATTTGGATTACTCACATGTTTTTGCTCGTCGTTCTTATTTGGTTTTTAATTGTCAAATGAGGTTACTAAAATGGACTCCTATTTGATATTAGGGAAGAATCCCCATTCATTCTTGTTTGGATTTCTCTCCCCAATATGCAAATTTATTTCATTAATCATCATTCCTTTTGTTATGGATGCTTTATTTGGTTGTCGCAAATTAATTAGGCAATACTACAAAATCTTGACCTTCTATGCCTAGAATCCTTGGAATTGGACATTACCAAGAAACACCAAAGAAATATTGGGATCTAAAAATTATGGTTATATGCAAAAAGTTGATTTTGAAAATTTCCCTATCTTTTGTTCTCACTGTAAAATACATGGGCACTATAATTATGAATGTTGCATTCTATATGCTCACCTAAAAAAGAAAATTCCTGTTAAGGAAACTATTATTCCTAACCCTAGGCAGACCACTGTTAAATATTAAAAAGTTAATTCAGGAAAAATGGATTAATTGAATGTTCCTAATAAGGCTATTTTACCTAGTATTTCTTCTATGCAATTGAAGGTTTCCAATGTGGAAAATAATAATTTCTCTGAACTTTTGGATGATGATTTTTTTCCTCTGAGTGATCCATCCATCAGTTTGATTGATGAAAATGAAGCTTTAATTGAAAATATTAATGAGGATATCAATGTTATGCATCATGAATTCAATGGAGATTATGGCTTTAGTTTCGCATGATATTCAATTTTAAAACCCGACTTTACTTTAGTTCAGAATGATTTAAATTCTCAAAAAGATTTTTTATTGTCAACTAATTTGGGTATTGAAGAAGAAGGGTTGGATGTTCACACTTTCCTACTTAATAAATCTATTTCAGCTTCCTCATTTTCTATACCTAATGCTCATTGGCTTTTAATAAATTCTAATGTCTTGGAAGAAGGAGAACTCACATCTATATAGAAGACTTCCCTTAACTCTGTGACTAATGTTGCTAAATCCTTCTCGAATGATGATTCTATGGGAAAAGGAAATGGTTTCCAAATGTATCATGCTTAAAAAAAATGTTAAAAACTTCCCTCCCAAATTTTCCAAAAACACTAGATCTACTATGACCTCCCTCTCCTCTCTTAATTAACCTTTTCTTAACCATTTATTTATTTCCTTATGTTTAATTTTCTTATTTGGAATGTTAGAGTAATTGGCACCCTCTCTATTTGTAACCTTATTAGAAACCTTTGTTGTATTAATAATATTTCTTTACTTATTATTTTGGAGCATTTTATTCATGCAAACAAAATTAACCATGTTGCTAGAATGATCGGTTTCAATAAATTTTTCTCTAATGTTAGTAATAAAATTTGGTATTTTTGGAATAATTTTGTGGAGGTTTTTATTCTTGATGATATTGAACAAGTTTTCAATGCTCAAATATCTTATGGTGACTATTTTTCTTTGGGCTCTTTTGTTATGCATCTTGTAATAGATCTAGTAGAAATCTTCTTAAGAAAATTTGATGAATTTTGCTACCTCTATTAATAAATGTCAGTTTGTTGGTGGGGATTTCAATACAATTTTATTCTCTTCTAAATGAAGTGGTGCTCAATATTCATTGCATGAAAGAATTTTCAATATGATCCTTGATTGCAATTTGATTGATATTGGCTTTAAGGGTTCAAATTTTACTTGGCAAAACTCTAGACTTTGGCAAAGGTTGGAAATTATTTTAATACTCACTGGATTACTCAATGGCCTATTACTTTTTTCCATCATTTAAGTAGAACCTTATTGGATCATGATCCTCTTTTGGTTCCTATTAAATATAACTCTAAAAGATTAAAAAATTTCTCTCATTTTAGATTTCAGAACATGTGGATTCAGCATATTGATTTCTTCAATGTTGTGGCTAACAATTGGAAAGCTCCCTTACATCCTAACAATTCGATTATGGGGATGATTGGTATAAGATTAAATGACTTAAACAAAATCTAGGTTGGTGGAACAAGAATTATTTTAAAAACCTTTTTACTAATATCAAAGAAATGGAAAAATTGGTTTGTCATCTTGAAGTCTCTATTATGTTTGATCTGACTAAGATTAAGGACTTGACTGAGGCAAAAGATAAACTTGTTAATTTTCAAAATATGAAAGAGTCATATTGGCACCAAAATCTTACTAGCAAACATATTGTGGATGATTACAAAAATACTAGATATTTCTTTTAGTTAATAAAAGAGAGCTTTAAATAATATTAACCTTAATGATGACAATGGAGAATGGATTATGGAGAATAATGTTATTAAAAATATGTGTAATAAGAGTTGCTCTTATGAAGTTATTTCTAAATCATACTTGATTCCTTCTATTACAACCTATAATGATAATGATTTGCTTACTATTATACCTAATGAAGAAGAAATTTTTAAAGCTCTTAATAGCATGCACATAGATTCTATTACTAGTTTGGAGGGTTTCACTTCCCAATTTTTCAAAAAATGCTGTCTATTATTAAAAAATGATTTGTTGAGGATTGTTGATTTTTTTTAATGGAAATACTTTTCTAGATATTTTCTAGCACTTTTATTATTCTCATACCTAAGAAAGATAATTTGGACTATCGAGTGATTTTAGACTATTAGTCTTCACACCTTCTTCAATATTCATTTCCAAAATTTAACCAACAAAGCTCAATCCTTTCATAGATTATCTCTATAAACCAAATTATTTTGTTAGAGGTAGATCTATTTTGATAATATTTTGCTTTCTCATCAAATTTATGATCTAGATGCTAAGATTAGAGGTGGCATATTCTGTTCTCAAATTAGATATTACCAAAGCTTTTTTTGACAATATCTCATTTCCTTATCCATATTCTAAATTTTTTTTTGGTATTCTCATAAATTTATCTTTCTTATTAAAATTGTATAATAATGCCTAGTTTTCTATTTGTTTAATAGGATGCCTTCCTTCTTTCCATCTTTCCATACAAAGGCAAAGAGATCCTCTATCTCTGCTTTTATTATTATTTTGAGTAATTTATCTAGAGCATCAATGATTTATTATAAAATTATCATTATGTATTACTAACACTTGGTGGTCTCTAGTTTCTCATTTAACCTTTGTAGATGATTTCATTATTTTGTAATGCTTCTATTCATCATATAAAGAATCTCAAGATTTTTTTAAATAAATTTATAGAGAAAGTGGTCTATCTATCAATGATAACAAAAGTTGTTTTCATTATTTCTTCAAGCATCTCCATAATAAAACTAATCAAATCCTCCATATCACTAACTTTAAACATCAACACTTTCCTCTTTTAGTACTTGGTGCTTTCTTTTAAAGGTTGAAATAATCCCATCTTTTGTTGAGTTAATTCAAAAATTTTAAATAACATTTTTGTTGGAATTTCATTTACTTTCTTTATCTCCTATTCTTAAAAAAAGCACTCTCAATTCAATGCCTCTTTATTTGATTCAAACTATTATCTCCACTAATGCTACTCTTATTTTAATTGATTCTTGCTTAATAAATATTGTTTATCCAATCTCTAAAATAATGCATTGAACTTTTGAAATGCAATATCCCTCATTTTCATTGCAAACTGATTTGTGATTTACTACCTTCTCTTATAAGCTCTAGTGGAATTTTAGAAAGAATGATAACCTTTGGGCTAATTTTATGATGAAAAATTGCCAAGGTAAACTCTCTTATCTTTATAAATTGGTGACTCATGTTAAATGGCTTTCCATTAAATGGGTTGTTGAATTAATATCTTGGGGTCATATCAAAGTTCTTTCTTCTTTAAAGATTTTTATTCAAATATCTAGATGGACAAAATGATGCTAAATATCATGGTATTCCTCTGAGCCATAAAAGATCTGCTAGAACCAAAGTAAAAAAATTCATGCTCTATTTAATGCCAATCTTGTTAGTTACAATCATTTTAGAGGCTATAAATTTGTGGCTAAAAAATTGGGCATCATTCTGCCTGATGTTTATTGTTATAAGAGATCTATGATTAACCATTGGATCATACCCAAACAAAATTTGATTAAAGTGAATACTGATGGTTCTATTGCTTACAATAAATATGGTTGTGGTGGTATTCTTAAGGATTCTAAAGGTACTATCATTTGTGCTTTTACCTATCCTCTCAAAGCCTATTCATATCTATGCCGAAGCTTATGTCAATAAAGCTATTGAAAATTGTTTGAATAAAGGTTTCCTCAACATCTGGATTGAAGTTGATGCGCTCTTGCTTCTTGATATGCTAAACTCTAATATAAAAAAAATGCTAATTTATTTTATCTTCTTAATCATATTGAAAATCTTCTTTCTCAAGTTTGTTATAAATTTCCCGTATCCTTCTTGAAGGTAATGCTTGTGCAGATTTCTTGGCTACTTTTGGTGCCAACTTAACTGATTTCACTTTATTTGATAATAAAAATTTGCCTAAACTTTTAAGGAGTTTGGTCAATCTGGATAACACTGTATTACCATATCTCATATTATATTTTTCTTGGCTTGGTTTTTTTGAGTTGGTTTTTGATGTGTCATTTCTTTTGGTTACCCTTTGTTAAACCCTCTTTAGGTTATGGACATTTGCTTATTTTCACTCTTGGGCCTATGTAAGGTTTTATTTTTGAGCTCTTTCTTTCGGGTTGGCCTGGTGGTTGCTACCTAGTGGTTCCTTTTTTTTTTCCTAGGTTGTTTTAGTTTTTTTGGTCTAGTGGCTATTGTTTGCCTGGCTGGGTGATTATTGTTGCTTGATTATTTTTGGTGACCTTCATTTGGGTGGCGGCTTTGCCTGCTATTTTTTGTATGGGGTTTTCCATATCTCCGGGCTGGTTGCTTCCTTAATTGAGTTAGATTTTCTACTATAGTGGTGGTGGTTGGGTGGCCTAGTTAGCTAGCCGAGTTGGTTGGTTGGCTAGCTGGGTTAGCTAATTTATCCACTTCTATTGATGGCAGATCGGATGGGCTACTAGTGGTTTAATTTTGAAATGGATTTGGCAAGGTGGAGGTTATTTGTTGACTGTTATTTCTTTTTTTTTTGTGGATTGGGTTTTGGTGGTCAGTTTTGCTGGCTTGGGTTTGTTTCTTTTAGTTATTGTTTCAGCCTCTTCCTATAATGGTCTTCCTCTCTTGGCTATAGTTGCTTTTTTTGTTATCATTTTTGGTTGGTTAGTTAGAGGCTATTTAGTGGCTATTATTTTGCTTTGAGATCTAGTGACTTGGTTTGGTGTATTGGTGCCTAACTTGGTTGTGGTTATGATGCTTGCACTCATTGATATTTCTCATACTTTTTGTTGTTGGCTTTGGTACTGTTCCTATTATATTTCTACTACTCTTGATGGATGGATTTTTCCCATTTTTATTTTTGGCTAGCTATTCACCTCACCTGGATCAAAATTTTTACTACTTTGGTTGGGTTTGGTGGATGATGTTGTTTACTTCAACCCTTTTCGTGGTTGTCTTGGGTGGTTTTGGCATGATGGATGCTATTGGTCTTTTCATAGATTTGGATTTTCAGCTGCTGTCGTGGTTGGCTGGGAGGCTATGTTGACTAGCAGGGTTGGTTGGCTATTTTGGTTGGCTGGGTTGGTGATGGGTATATTTTGGCCTTCCTTTCCTACTGTGACATGTTGGTTGGCCTACTCTGCTATGGTTCTCCTCTCTTGCTACGCTTCCCTTTTTTTGGTTTGGGTGATCGCCTTCCTACTTTTCTTGTTTGCTTGTGGAGGACATAAGTTCTTATGTATTTTTTTTTTGGTCTTTGTTTTTATTTTTTGTGTTGTTAAGGTCATGATGCTTGCTCTCATTGATCTTGTTGTTCCTCTTTGGTGGTGGCTTTGGTGGTGTTCCTACTGTACTGCTACAGTCCTTGATGGTTGGTTGATTTTCTACCTTATTGGGCTTATTTGTTTGGTGGCTTTGTGGTTGGCTGTTATGACTGCTACTTGGAGGAGTTTGTAGCCTTGCAGGATGATGGACTTAGGATGATGGGCTACAAGAGGTGCTGGAAATGATGGCCTAGATGTTTCCCTCTCTATCTTCTTTTGGCTAGTCGCAGTATATGTGATTATAACCCTTCTTCGTAAGTTTGGAAGCTTACATATAGTGTTGCTCCTTGAGATTATTATAACAGAGCCTGAGCCTTTTCTTTACTTTGCTCTTTTTCTTTGCTGATACAATTTATGCATGCTTAATTGTACTCATCCTTTCATTAGTATGTTGCAGATTTCTTTTATAGGTTGGGAGAATCATGCAGGTGAATCTAGCTAGTATCAAAAGGACCTCGTGAATGTTGCATTGCGCACATGGATCTATGTTTGTTGCTAATTTGGTTTTTCTTTTGCTTTTATTGTTGTGTTTTTCTTATATTATTGTAATAGTTAGGGGGTTTATCTCTTCAGGACTTATTGTAGCTCTTTGAGCATTAGTTTATAGATTTACCCCCATTAAAGACTTTGTACATTTCTTTGTGGTAATAAAATTCCCTTAATTTCCTTAAAAAAAGAAGAACCTAAACCCTAAGAATGGGCAGAACCTCGACGCCAGGAACATCACCGTCAACCGGCTCAATCTAGATATAACGATGGGGGCAAAGGTGGAAGTGGAGATTATTGTAGTGGTGGTGGGGTAGGAAGTGGTGAATGAGGTATGGGGTGGTTATGGAGGCGAGAGGAGCGATGGTGGTTACAGCCGTGGTGGTGGTGGACGGAGAGATTGGAGATATGATGGAGGATACCACTACTCGAGAGGCCGGGGTAGTTCTGATGAAAACTGGACAAACTTAAAACGATCGATCCGATCTGCTGCTTATATAACTGTGTCTTTACAGTAGAGACGGTTCTAGTCATCTATGGTTTTTGATTTGATCTATGCATGCTCATTTTTTATTTATGTCGCCTCTTATTTATTAGAAAACTTAGTGTGTTACTTGGATAATGAAATTGAAAAGAAGAAATGTTGAATTTGAACTTGTTCTCTATTAAAAAAAACCAAAACCCTAAACCCAACCAAGCACTAAACCAAAAAGTTAAAAACCTAAACCTAAACTAAATAAAACAAAATAAAAACCTAAACTAAAATAAAATTAAAAATTAAAAAAAAACCTAAACTAAAACATAAACCTAAACCTAAAATGAAAATAAATTAAAAAAATAAAAAATAAACTAAAATAAAATAAATAAAAACATAAACTAAACTAAAAAATAAAAAACATAAATAAAATAAAAACTAAACAGAAAATTAAAATAAAATAAAACCTAAACAAAATAAAATAAAACAAAATAAAAACCTAAACCTAAAAGATAAACCTAAAATAAAAACTAAAATTAAATAAAAAATAAAACTAAACCCTAAACTAAAAAAAGACTAAACCTAAAATAAAAATAAAATAAACCTAAACCTAAACTAAAATGAACAAAACTCAAATAAATAAAACCTAAACTTACACATAAAATAAACTAAACCTAAACATAAACCTAAACCCTAAATAAAATAAAATAAACTAAACATAAACTTAAACCTAAACTAAAAAGTAAAACCTAAAAATAAACCTAAAACCTAAACCTTAAAAAATAAAATAAAAAGCTAAACCTAAACCTAAAAATAAAAAATTAAACCTAAACCTAAAAAAAAATAAACTAAAAAAACTAAAATAGAAAAACCTAAACTAAAATAAAAAAACATAAAATAAATAAACTAAAATAAAAAATATATATAAAAATAAATTAAACTAAATAAAAATAAAAAATAAAATAAACTAAAATAAATAAACTAAATAAACCTAAACCTACCACTTTACTTAATTTTAAGAAAATTAAAAAATTTTAAAAAAATTTTAAGAAAACCCTAACCCAAAACCCTGAACCCTAAACCTACAACCTTAAACCCTAAAACCTAAACCTTAAAACCCTAAACCCTAAACCCTAAACCCTAAAACCATAAACCTTAAAATCTAAAACCTACAACCCTAAACCTTAAACCCCAACTATAAAACCAAAATCCTAAACACTAAAATCCTGAAAACCTAATCCTAAACTAAATAAAATAAAAAAACAAAATAAATAATAAAACTTAAGCCTTAAAAAAACAAAAATAAAATAAAATAAAAGCCAAAACTAAACCTAAACCTAAACCTAAATCTAAACTAAAACCTAAACCTAAACCTAAAATTAAAATAAAATAAAAATTAAAAATAAAATAAAATAAAATAAATAAAAACCTAAACTAAACTAAAAAATAAAATAGACATAAGAATAAAAAACCTAAATAAAATAAAAACTAAATGTAAAATAAACATAATGCAAACCTAAAAAAAATAAAATAAAAACTAAATAAAAACCTAAACCTCAAAAAATAAAGCTATAAAATAAATAAAAAATAAAACCTAAACCCTAAATTAAAGAAAAACTTGAACATAAAATAAAAATAAAATAAAAAAAATAGAATAAACTTAAACTTAATCTAAAATAAACAATCTAAAATAAATAAAATCTAAACCTAAACCTAAAATAAACTCAACCTAAACCCTAAACTAAATAAATTAAAAAAAACTAAAAATAAACCTAAATCTAAACATAAAAAGATAACCTAAAAATAAACCTTAAACAAAAACCTAAACCTAAAAAGATAAAATCAAAACCTAAACCTTAACCTTAAAATAAATAATAAAACCTAAACACAAAAAAAAATAATAAAATTAAACTAAAAAAATAAACATAAACCTAAACCTAAACCTAAAAAATAAACTAAAATAAATAACCTAAACTAAAATGAATAAACCTAAAATAAATAAACTAAATTATATAAAAATAAAAAAAGCCTAAATAAAAATAAAAAATCATATATAAAAATTAAACTAAATAAACCTAAACCAATTAATTTACTTAATTAAAAAAAAAAAATCCTAAACCTTAAACCCTAAATCCTAAAGCCTAAACCCTAAACCCTAAACATTTAAAACTAATTCTAAACCCTGAACCCTAAACCTAAACCCTTAAAAAACCTTAAACCCTAAACCCTAAACCCTAAACCCTAACACTAACCCTAAACCCTAACCCCTAAACCTTAAACCCTAAAACCCTAAACCCTAAACCCTAAACTAATCCTAAACCTTAAACACTAAACCCTAAAAACCCTAAACCCTAAACTAACCCTAAACCTTAAGCTAACCTTAAACCCTAAACCCTAAACCTCAAAATCCTTAAACCCCAATGCTTAAACACTAAACTCTAAATCATAAAAACTAACCCTAAACCCTAAAACCTTAAACCTTAAAACCCTAAACCCTAAACCCTAAACCCTAAAAATAGAAAGCCTAAAACCCTAAACCTTAAACCTTAAACCTTAAACTCTCAACCCTAAACCCTAAAATCAACCTGAACCCCAAACCCTTAACCTAAACTTAAAGTAATTAAATAAATTAAAAAAAACCTATACCCTATAACCTAATAAACCTAAACCTTAAGAATGGGAAAACCTGACCAAAAAATCAATGTCGGCCAAGCTCAATCTAGATCTCATGTAGAGAAGGTGAGGTTACCAGTGGTGGTAGAAGATCTGGAGGTGCTGGTCGATATGGAGGTGGGAGGAGCGACGGAGGTTATAGCCATGGTGGTGGCCGAGGGAGAGAACTAAGATATGATGGTGGATCATGCTACTCGAGTGGTCAGAGTGGTTCTACTAGGAACTAGAGAAACTGAAGAATGACAGATCCAATCTATTACTTATGGAATTGTGTCTTTATAGTAGAGATGATTCTAATTATCTAAGGTTTTTGATTAGCTCAATGCGTGCTCATTTTTTATCTATGTCGTTGTGTCTTGGATAACTTGGTGTGTTACTTGGTTTATGAAATTGAAAAAAAAGAAATGTTGAATCTGAATTTGTTCTCTATTAGAAAAAACCAAAAACCATAATCCTTAAATTAAAACCTAAACCCTAGACCAAAACTGTAAAACATAAACCCTAAACCATAAACCTTAAAAACCCTAAACCTTAAACCTTAAACCCTAAATCCTAAACACTAAACCCTAAAGCATAAACCATAAAACCATAAACCCTAAATCCTAAAACCTAAACCCTAATCCCTAAACATTAAATCCTAAACCATAAACCATAAAACCTTAAACCCTAAACCCTAAACCCTAAAACCTACAACCCTAAACCCTAAACCCTAAACCCTAAACCTTAAATCCTAAGAACCTAAAAGGCTAAACCTAAAATAAATAAAACCTAATAATAAAATAAAATAAGAAACTAAAATAAAATAAAATGAAAACCTAATCCTAAACCTAAAAAAATACTAAAATAAAATAAATAAAACCTAAACTAAAAAAAAATAAAATAAACCTAAGAATAAAAAACCTAAATAAGACAAAAATTAAATGTGAAATAAAAATAAAAAAACCTAAAATAAAATTAAAAAAACTATATAAAATCTTAAACCTAAAAAAATAAACCTAAAAATAAATAAAAAATAAATCGTGAACCCTAAACTAAAAAATAAAACTAAATCTAAAATGAAAATAAAATAAACAAAATAAAATAAACTTAAACCTAAACGAAAATAAACTAAACTAAAATAAAAATAACCTAAACTAAAAGCTAAAATAAACTAAGCCTAAATTCTTAAACTAAATAATAAAATAAACTAAAAATAAATCTGAACCTAAACTAAAAATAAAACCTAAATTAATGTAAAATAAAAACCATAAACCTAAACCTAAAAAAATAAAATAAAAACCAAAACCTAAACATAAAAAAATAAAAAATAAAACCTAAACTTAAAAAATAAATTGAAAATAAAATTAAGCCAAAAAAATAAGCCTAAACTTAAAAAAAAATAAACTAAAATAAAATAAAACAAAAATAAATAAACCTAAAATAAATAAATTAAAATAAATAAAAATAAAAAATAAACCAAAATAAAAATGAAAAATAAAGTAAACTAAAATAAAGAAAAAATAAACTCAATAAAACTAAGCCCACAATTTTACTTAATTTAAAAATATATAAAGAAAAAAAATAAAAAACTCTAACCCTAAACCCTAAACACTAAAACTAACCTAAACCCTACACCCTAAAAAAAATACATAATCCCTAACCTAAACCTAAACCATGAAATCATAAAACCCTAAACCCTAAACCTAAACCCTAAACCCTAAACCCTAAAACCTGAACACTAAACCCTAAACCCTAAACCCTAAACCTAAATCTAAAGTAACTAAATAAATTAAAAAAATAAACCTAAACCCTAAATCATAATAAACCTAATCCTAAAGCTAAACCTAAACCCTAAGAATGGGCAGAACCTTGATGATTGGAACATCACCATCAACTAAGCTCAATCTAGATGCAGTGGAAAGGTGAAGGTAGCTATTATCACAGTGATGGTGGGTAATCTGGAGGTGCTAGTGGATATGGAGGTTGTAGTCGGCAATGGTGGTTATGGAGGTGGTAGAGCGACGAAGGTTACAGCCTTGGTGCTGGTGGAGGAAGAGATCAAGGATATGATGGTGGATCCTGCTACTCAAGAGGCAGGTGGTTCTGATGGGAACTAGAGAAATTGAAGAATGGTCGATCCGATCTACTACATATGGAACTATGTCTTTACAGTAGAGATGGTTTTAGTTATCTAGGGTTTTTGATTTGCTCTATGCGTGATCATTTTTTATCTATGTCATTGCTTGTGTCTTAGGAAACTTGGTGTGTTACATGGTTGATGAAATTGAAAAGAAGAAATGTTGAATCTAATTTTGTTCTCTGTTAAAAAAAAATCTGGAAACCTAAAACCCTAAGCCCTAAACCCTAACCCCTAAACCTTAAACCCTAAAACCCTAAACCCTAAACCCTAAACTAATCCTAAACCTTAAACACTAAACCCTAAAAACCCTAAACCCTAAACTAACCCTAAACCTTAAGCTAACCTTAAACCCTAAGCCCTAAACCCTCAAAACTTTAAACCCCAATGCTTAAACACTAAACTCTAAATCCTAAGACATAACTCTAAACCCTAAACCCTAAAACCTTAAACCTTAAAACCCAAAACCCTAAACCCTAAACCCTAAAAATAGAAAGCTTAAAACCCTAAACCTTAAACCTTAAACCTTAAACTCTCAACCCTAAACCCTAAAACTGAACCCTGAACCCCAAACCCTTAACCTAAACTTAAAGTAATTAAATAAATTAAAAAAAACCTATACCCTATAACCTAATAAACCTAAACCTTAAGAATGGGAAAACCTTGACGACCAAAAAATCAATGTCGGCCAAGCTCAATCTAGATCTCGCGATGTAGGAGAAGGTAGACGCGGCAGTTACCACAGTGGTGGTAGAAGATCTGGAGGTGCTGGTCGATATGGAGGTGGGAGGAGCGACGGAGGTTATAGCCATGGTGGTGGTCGAGGGAGAGAACTAAGATATGATGGTGGATCATGCTACCGAGTGGTCGAGTGGTTCTACTAGGAACTAGAATCAAGAATGACGATCCAATCTATTACTTATGGAATTGTGTCTTTATAGTAGAGATGATTCTAATTATCTAAGGTTTTGATTAGCTCAATGCTCATTTTTTATCTATGTTTGTGTCTTGGATAACTTGGTGTGTTACTTGGTTTATGAAATTGAAAAAAAGAAATGTTGAATCAATTTGTTCTCTATTAGAAAAAACCAAAAACCATAATCCTTAAATTAAAACCTAAACCCTAGACCAAAACTGTAAAACATAAACCCTAAACCATAAACCTTAAAAACCCTAAACCTTAAACCCTAAACCCTAAATCCTAAACACTAAACCCTAAAGCATAAATCATAAAACTTTAAACCCTAAATCCTAAATCCTAAACCCTAATCCCTAAACATTAAATCCTAAACCATAAACCATAAAACCTTAAACCCTAAACCCTAAACCCTAAACCCTAAAACTTAAAACCTACAACCCTAAACCCTAAACCCTAAACCCTAAACCTTAAATAGTAAAAACCTAAAAGGCTAAACCTAAACTAAATAAGACATAATAATAAAATAAAAAATAAGCTGAAACTAAAATAAAATAAAATGAAAACCTAATCCTAAACCTAAAAAAAATAGACTAAAATAAAATAAATAAAAACCTAAACTATACGAAAAAAAATAAAATAAACCTAAGAATAAAAAACCTAAATAAGATAAAAATTAAATGTGAAATAAAAATAAAAAAAACCAAAAATAAAATTAAAAAAAACTATATAAAATCTTAAACCTAAAAAATAAACCTAAAAATAAATAAAAAATAAATCATGAACCCTAAACTAAAAAATAAAACTAAATCTAAAATGAAAATAAAATAAATAAAATAAAATAAACTTAAACCTAAACTAGAATAAACTAAACTAAAATAAAAATAACCTAAACTAAAAGCTAAAATAAACTAAACCTAAATTCTTAAACTAAATAAATTAAATTAAACTAAAAATAAATCTAAACCTAAACTAAAAATAAAACCTAAATTAATGTAAAATAAAAACCTAAAACCTAAACCTAAAAAAATAAAATAAAAACTAAAACCTAAAAATAAAAATAAAAAATAAAACCTAAACTTAAAAAATAAATTGAAAATAAAATTAAGCCAAAAAAATAAGCCTAAACTTAAAAAAATAAACTAAAATAAAATACCTAAACAAAAATAAATAAACCTAAAATAAATAAATTAAAATAAATAAAAATAAAAAATAAACCAAAATAAAAATGAAAAATAAAGTAAACTAAAATAAATAAAAAATAAACTCAATAAAACTAAACCCACAATTTTACTTAATTTAAAAAATATATAAAGAAAAAAAATAAAAAACTCTAACCCTAAACCCTAAACACTAAAACTAACCTTAAACCCTACACCCTAAAAATACATAATCCCTAACCTAAACCTAAACCATGAAATCGTAAACCCTAAAACCCTAAACCCTAAACCTTAAACCTTAAACCCTAAACCCTAAAACCTGAACACTAAACCCTAAACCCTAAACCCTAAACCTAAATCTAAAGTAACTAAATAAATTAAAAAATAAACCTAAACCCTAAATCATAATAAACCTAATCCTAAAGCTAAACCTAAACCCTAAGAATGGGCAGAACCTTGATGATTGGAACATCACCATCAACTAAGCTCAATCTAGATCTGGTAGTGGAGGCGAAGGTGAAGGTAGCTATTATCGTAGTGATGGTGGGTAATCTGGAGGTGCTAGTGGATATGGAGGTTGTAGTCAGGGCAATGGTGGTTATGGAGGTGGTAGGAGCGACGAAGGTTACAGCCTTGGTGCTGGTGGAGGAAGAGATCAAGGATATGATGGTGGATCCTGCTACTCAAGAGGCCGAGGTGGTTCTGATGGGAACTAGAGAAATTGAAGAATGGCTGATCCGATCTACTACATATGGAACTATGTCTTTAGAGTAGAGATGGTTTTAGTTATCTAAGGTTTTTGATTTTCTCTATGCGTGATCATTTTTTATCTATGTCATTGCTTGTGTCTTAGGAAACTTGGTGTGTTACATGGTTGATGAAATTGAAAAGAAGAAATGTTGAATCTAATTTTGTTCTCTGTTAAAAAAAATCTGGAAACCTAAAACTCAAAAATAAAACTTGAACCCTAAACCTAAACCCTAAACCCTAAAACCTAAAACCTAAACCATAAAAATTAAAAAAAATTAAAAATAAAAACCAAACCCAATACCTTAATCCCTAAACCTTAAAACATACAACCCTAAACCCTAAAAACCTATAAACCTAAACCTAAACTAAATAAAACCTAAAAAAAAATAAATAAATAAACTAAACTTAAATAAAATAAAATAATAAAATAAAATAAAAACCAAAACTAAAACCTAAACCTAAAAATAAATTAAAATAAGAAATAAAAACTAAACAAAAATAGAATAAATAAAAACCTAAAATAAACAAAAAAACTAAAAAACCTAAATAAAATAAAAACTAAGAAAAAATTAAAAATAAATCCAAAATAAATTAAAATAAAATAAAAACTAAATAAAAACCTAAACCTAAAAAATAAATCTTAAATTAAATAAAAATAAAACCTAAACCTTAAACTAAAAAAAACCTAAACCAAAATTAAACTAAAATAAATAAAACCTAAGCTTAAACCTAGCATAAACTAAACCTAAACCCTAAACTAAATAAAATAAAATAAACTAAAAATAAACCTAAATCTAAACTAAAAAAATAAAACCTAAAAATAAAATTAAAATAAAAACCTAAAATCTCAACCTAAAAAAAACAAATTAAAAACCTAAACCTAAACCTTAAAATAAAAAAAATTAAAACATAAACTTAAAAAATAAAATAAAAATAAAACTGAACTAAAAAATAAACATAAACCTAAACATAAACCTAAAAAATAAAATAAAATAAAAAACCTAAAATAAAATAAATAAACCTAAAAAAAATAAAAGAAACTTTATAAAACTAAAAAAATAAAACTAAATGAAAATAAAATTTAAAATAAACTAAAATAAATAGAAAATAAACTAAATAAACTAAAAGAACCTAAACATACTAGTTTACTTAATTTAAAAATAAACATAAACTAAAACCTAAACCCTAAACCCTTAAAAAAATTTAAAAAAAACCTTACACTAAACCCTAACCATAAACCATAAAACTAACCCTATACCCTAAACCTACAATGCTAAATCGTAAACCCTTAATCCTAAAGCCCTAAACACCAAACCCAAAACCCAAAACCTTAAGCCTTATACCCAAAAATAAAAAAATAAATAAAAAAAATAACCCAATCCCTAAACCTTAAACCTTAAAACTAACCCTAAATCCTAAACATTAAACCTACAACACTAACCTACACTAATAAACCCTAAAGCTTAAAAATCCCTTAACCCTAAACCCTAAACCCTAAACCCTAAAAGCATAAACCCTTAAAACCTAAATCATAAAGTAAACTAAATAAATTTAAACTTATTAATTTACTTAATTTAAAAACAATTACTAAACCATAAACCCTAAAACTAACCCTAAACCCTAAACCCTAAACCTAACCCTAAACCCTAAAATCCCTAAACCCTAAACCCTAAAAATCCCTAAACCCTAAACCCTAAAACCTAAACCCTAAACCCTAAACCCTAAACCTAACCCTAAACCTTAAACCCTAAAAGCACAAACACATATATCCTAAACACTAAACCCTAAATCCTAAACCCTAAACTTAAACCATAAACCCTAAAACCTAAACCTAAAGCAACTAAATAAATTAAAAAATTAACCTAAGCCAAAAAACCTAATAAACCTAAACCCTAAGAATGGGAAAAACCTTAACAGTAGGAACAACATCGTCAACCAGGCTCAGTCTAGATCCAGCAGTGGATGCAAAGGTGTAGTCAGCAATTATTGTAGTGGTGGTGGGGGATCTAGAGGTGCTAGTGTATATGGAGGTGGTAGTGGGAGTAGTGGTCGTAATGGAGGTGGGAGGAGTGATGGAGGTTACAGTTATGGTGATGGCAGAGAGAGAGATCATGGATATGATGGTAGATCCAACTACTCGAGAGGTCAGAGTGGTTTTGATGGGAATTAGAGAAACTAAAGAATGGCTGATCTGATATGCTGCTTCTAGAATTATGTTTTTAGAGTAGAGATGGTTCTAGTTATCTAAGGTCTTTGATTTGCTCTATGTGAGCTCATTCTTGATCTATGTTGTCCCTTATTTCTTACAAAACATGGTGTGTTACTTGATTGATGAAATCAAAAGAAGAAATGTTGGATCAATTTGTTCTCTTAAAAAAAATACCAAAACCCTAATCGCTAAACTTAAACCTAAACCCTAAACATAAAACCTAAACCCTAAATCCTAAACCCTAAACCCTAAAACTAACCTAAACTCAAACCTATACCTACTACACTAAACCTACAACCCTAAACCCTAAACCAAGAAAAACCCTAAATCCTAAACCCTACTACCTTAAACCATAAACTATAAAACTAAAACCCTAACCCTAAACCCTAAACACTAAAAGAATAAACACTAAAACCTAAACCCTAAAACCATGCCCTAAAGTAAACTAAAAAATAAACATAAACCCTAAAACCTAATAAAACTAGACCTAAACCTAAATCTTAGTAAGCATGAGACATCAGCTCACGTTGACTACGTCCCTGCCCTTTTGTATACAACGCCAAAACCCACTCGTCGCCCGAGCCATCGACCTCATGCTCTGGCGATTCCCCTTTTCCCCTCTCATTTTTGGCATTTTGGTCGCTACTTGATAGTTGTTTGGTGTTACTCTCACTGGATTCTTTTTGGAATCGATGGTCACTGGCCACTTTCATATTTTACTTGGAGTGATGTCGTGGGCTGGCGTCTTCCCTGATGATTCCATGAGTGAAACTGATGGATCCAGTGGATCCTAGTAGGGCATCAACTACCTTGGCTTCGTCTACTTTAAAATCATTCAAAGATGCCCTCACTAATTAGGATAGCTATTCAGGTGAGTCCCTGGAACTTATTTCGACTTTTTTTCTTGTGGTTATGTGCTATGATCTGATTATGGAAAAGGTTGCTAAGCCATTTGAATTCACTTTAGTTGGAAAGTTTCCTTTGTAGGCTAAATCTAGAAAACATTTGCTCTTTCTTTCATAGAAACTTTCGTGCTTTTGATTGGTTTAATTAATCCCCACTAAATTTTGATTGTTAACAAATGATTTGGATTACTCCCATATTGTTGCTTGTCATTCTTATTTTGTTTTAATTGCCAAATGAGGTTGCTGAAATGGACTCCACTAATTTGATATTAGGGAAGAATCCCCAATAATTATGGTTTGGATTTCTCTCCCCAATATGCAAATTCATTTCATTAATCATTAGTTCCTTTTTACTGTAGGTGCTTTATTTGGTCAGCCATTGCAAATTGATCAGGCAACGGTTATGAAATCTTGACATTCTATTCCTAGAATCCTTGTTGAATTGGACATTACCCAGAAACACCTCAAAGAAATCTGATTGGGATTTGAAAATTATGGTTATATGCTGAAAGTTGACTTTGAAAATTTTCTATCTTTATTCTCATTGTAAAATCCATGGGCATGATAATTTTGAATGTTTCATTCGCATGCTCACCTAAAAAAAGAAAATTCGCTAAGAAACTATTATTGTTCCTAACCCTAGGCCAATTAAATAAATATCAAAAAGTTAATTCAGAAAAAAAGGATTCATTGAAAGTTCCTAATAAGGATGGTTTACCTCTTATTTCTTTTATGCAATTGAAGGTTTCTAATGTGGAAAATAATAATTTCTCTAAACTTTTGAATGATGATTTTTTCCTCTGAGTCGATCCTCGCATCCTTACCAATTTTGATTGATGAAAATAAAGCTTTAATTGAAAATATTAATGATGATATCAATGTTATGCATCATTTGAATTCAATGGAGAATATGGCTTTCTCATGATATTCAGTTTAAAACCTAACTTTACTTTAGTTCAAGATGATTTAAATCCTTAAAAAGATTTGGTTTTGTCTAATGATCTAGGTATCAAAGAAGAAGGGCTAAAATGTTCACACTTGCCTTCTTAATAAATCTATTTTGGCTCCCTCACTTGCTATACCCAATGCTCATTTGCCTTTAATGAATTCTAATGGCTTGGAAGAAGGAGAACTCACTTCTATACAAGAGACTTCCCCTAAATATATGACTAATGTTGCTAAATCTTTCTCCGATGATGATTCTATGGGAAAAGGAAATGGTTTCCAAACTTATCATGCTAAAAAGAAAACAAATGTTAAAAAATTCCCTCCCAAATTGTCCAAAACACTAGATCGAACCCCTCTCCTCCCTAAATTAACCTTTTCTTAACCCCTTTTTTATTTCTTATGTTTAATTTTCTTATTTAGAATGTTAGGGATCGGTACCCTCTCTATTTGTAACCATATTAGAAACTTTGTCGTATTGATAATATTTCTTTACTTATTATTTTGGAGCCTTTTATTCATGCAAACAAAATTAACCATGTTGATAGAATGATCGTTTCAATAAATTTTCTCTAATGTTAGTAATAAAACTTGGTGTTTTGGAATAATTTTATGGAGGTTTCTATTCCTGATGATTTCCAACAAGTTGTCAATGCTCAAATATCTTATGGTGACTATTTTACATTGGGCTCTTTTGTCTATGCATCTTGTAATATATCTGGTAGAAATCTTCTTTGGGAAACTTTAAGGAATTTGGTTACCTCTATTAATAAATGTTGGTTTATTGGTGGATTTCAACACTATTTTATTCTATTCTAAATGAAGTGGTCTCTTAATATTCATTCCATGGAAGAATTTTTCAATATGATCCCTCATTGTAATTTGCTTGATATTGACTTTAAGGTTTCAAATTTTACTTAGCAAAACTCTAGACTTTGGCAAAGGATGGACCAAATTCTTTTTAATACACATTGAATTACTTAATGGCTTATTACCTCCATTGATTATTTAAGCAGAACCTTAATTGATCATGCTCCTTTCTTGGTTTCTATTAAAGATAACTCTAAAAGATTAAAAAATTTCTCTTATTTTAGATTTTAGAACATGTGGATTCAACATATTGATTTCCTTAATTCCATGGCTAACAATTGGAAAGATCCCTTACATCCTAACAATTCGATTACAGGGATGATTGGTTTAAGCTTAAAAGACTTAAACAAAATCTGGGTTGGTCGAACAAGCATTATTTTAAAGACCATTTTGCTAATATCAAAGAAATGGAAAAATTGGTTTATGATCTTGAAGTCTCTATTAGGTCTGATCTTACTAAGATTAAGGGCTTGAATGGGGTGAAAGATAAACTTATTAATTTTCAAAATATGGAAGAGACTTATTGGCGGAAAAATGCTACTAGCAAACATATTATGGATGGTGACATAAATACTAGATATTTCCATGCTTTAGTTAATAAAAAGAGAGCTTTAAATAATATTCAAAAAATTAATGATGATAATGGAGAATGGATTACGGAGAATAATGATATTAAGGATTCAACCATTAATTGCTTTAGAAACTTAATAAGAGTAGCTCTTATGAAGTTATCTCTAAATCGCACTTGATTCCTTCTATTATAACCAATGATGATAATGATTTGCTTACTATTGTACCTAATGAAGAGGAAATTTTTAAAGTTTATAATAGCATGAACATAGGTTTCGTTACTGGTCCGGAGGGTTTCACTACCTAATTTTTTTCAAAAATGCTAGTCTATTACTAAAAATGATTTGGTTGAGGCAATGGCTGATTTTTCTAATGGTAATCCTTTTCCTAGATATTTTCTGGCACTTTTATTATTCTCATGTCTAAGAAAGATAATCCAGACTATTGGAGTGATTTTAGACCTATTAGTCTTTATACCTTCTTCAATAAGCTGATTTCCAAATTTCTAACCAACAGGCTCAGTCCTTTACTTCAAAGGATTATCTCTCAAAACCAAATTGGTTTTGTTAGAGATAGATCTATTTCTAATAATATTCTGCTTGCTCACCATTTAATTCATGATTTAGATGCTAAGACTAGAAAACATTCTATTCAAATTAGATATTACCAAAGCTTTTGACAATATATCTTGGGATTTCCTTATCCATATTCCGAATTTATTTGGTTTACTAATAAATTTATCTTTCTTATTAAAATTGTATTAATAATGCCTAGTTTTCTATTTTGCTTAATGGGGATGCCTTGGGCTTCTTTCCTTCTTCCCATGGCCTAAGACAAGGGGATCCTCTATCTCTGCATTATTTATTATTATTGATGAGTACTTATCTAGGAGCATCAAAGATCTATTCTTAAACAATCCTAGAATGTATTATAGAACTCTTGGTGGTCTTCTATTTTTCATTTAAGCTTTGTACATGATTTCATTATTTTTTTTCAATGCTTCTATTCATCATATCAAGAATCTCAAGATTTTTTAAAATAAATTTGGTAGAGAAAGTGGTCTATCTATCAATGATAACAAAAGTTGTTTTATTACTTCTTCAAGCATCAGCAATAATAAAATTAATCAAATCTGACATATGACTAACTTTAAACATCAACACCTTCCTCTTTAGTACTTGGGTGCTCCTCTTTTTAAAGGTCCAAAATGATCCCATTTTTTGATGAGTTAATTCAAAAAGTTTTAAATAAAATTTCTATTTGGGAATTTCATTTACTTTCCTTTGGTGGCATGCTCACTATTCTTAAAAGCACTCATAATTCAATGCCTCTTTATTTGATTCAAACTATTATCCCCACTAATGCTACACTTATCAGAATTGATCGCTTGCTTAATAAATATTTTTTATGGATCCAATAATTCTACTAAAAGAATGCATTGGACTTTCTAATGTAAATGTTGTGGTCCCTTGGGTGAAGGTGGTCTCAGTTGCAAACCAATTCGTGAAGCTATTATTGTCTTCTCTCATAAGCTCTTGTGGAATTTTAGAAAGAATGTTAGCCTTTGGGCTAATTTTATGATGAAAAAAAATTGCCATGGTAAACACCCTCTTATTTGTGCTTATAAAGTTGGTGACTCTCCGGTTTGGAAATGGCTTTGCTCCATTAAATGGTTATTTAACCCTTAATATCTTGGGGTATTCATTCAGGTTCTTCTCTCATTTAGAAAGACAATTGGATTGGCAATGGCTCTATTGACTCCCTTTTATTTACCCACTCTACTGCAGCTATCAAAGTTAACTCTTTCTAGCATAATAACACTTGGAATAAAAATAAACTAGAGAATTATAAATAAAAATATATAATAAAATAAAATAAAATAAATAAAAATAAACTAAATAAATTATATAAACCTAAACCTAGGTTTACTTCATTTAAAAAATCCCTAAATCCTAAACCTACAACCCTAAACCTTAAAAGTAAACCAGAAAACCCTAAACCCTAAACCCTAAACCCTAACCCTAAACCATAAACTCTAAATAAAATAAACCTAAAATAAAATAAATATAATCCCAAATAATTAACCTAAAAAAATATAAAAATAAAACCTAAATCTTAAACTAAAAAAAACCTAAACCTAAAATAAAAAATAAAATAAACCTAAATCTAAACTAAAATAAGCTAAACAAAATAAATAAAACCCACACCTAAACCTAAAATAAACTAAACCTAAACCTTAAACTAAATAAAATAAAATAATCTAAAATTAAACTAAAAAAATAAAACTTAAATATGAACATAAAATTTAAACCTAAGAAAATAAAATAAAATAAAAACCTAAACCTAAACCTAAAAATTAGAAATAAAACCTAAACCAAAAAAATAAAATAAAAATCAAACTAAACTAAAAATAAACATAATCCTAAACCTAATCCTAAAAAAATAAACTATAATAAAAATTCCTAAACTAAAATAAATAAACTAAACTAAAAAAAATAAAATATAAACATAAATTAAAATCTAAAATAAACTAAATAAAACTAAACCTATCAGTTTACTTAATTTAAATAAAACCCTAAACAGTAAACCCTAAACCCTAAACAATAAATCCTAAACCTTAAACCCTAAACCCTAAACCTAAAATTAAATAAAATAAAAACCAAATAAAAACTTAAAACTACAAAATAAACCTAAAAATATAACCTAAAAGTAAATAAAAAATAAAACATAAACCCTAAACTAAAAAAAAAACCTAAACCAAAAATAGAAATCAAATAAATAAAATAAAATAAACCTAATCCTAAAATAAATAAACTAAACTAAAATAAACTAAACCTACACCTAAAGGTAAAATAAACTAAACCTAAATGCCTTCTTACAAAACCCTCTCCTCTCCTCTCTGATTTGAGTTCCCCTGAGGATTGGCATTCTCGGTTTTGACGCTTTCGTGCTTCTCTCTCACTGCCGATGGGCTCTCCGTATGGTGTGACATCCTCGAAATTGTGAAATGGCAGAGGCTTTGGTCTCTGCGAATCCCGGCCCGTCGCTTCTCGACGCGCCGGCAATGGCTTTGCGCTCTGACTCCACAGGTTTTCTGGACTCAATTGCTCCTGTTAATGCTCCTGTTGTTAAATCATTCAAAGATGCCTTGTCTGGTAAGATCTCTAACTCGAATGCTTCAGTTAATCTCATTTCAACATCATATCGTGGACTGCCGGTAGTTATGTGTTCAGATCAGGATGTTGAGAAACTTGCTAAGCCCTTTGAGTTTGCTTTGGTGGGTAAATTCTCCCTTCAACGCCCGACTCTTGATAATATTCACTCTTTCTTTCATAGTTTAAAATTATCGTATTTTCACTATCGCCGATCGATCGCCACATTCTTATTCAACTCTCAAATGATTTAGATTATTCATGGGTTTTCGCCACGTTTTATTTTGTGCATAATTGTCATATGCGGCTATTGAAATGGTCACCCCTATTTGATGTCAAAGAGGAATCTCCCATTGTCCCTCTTTGGCTTGCTTTTCCTAACATGCGCATACATTATGTCACTCATCAAGTATTGTTTGCTGTTGGCGGCCTTTTTGGTAGGCCTCTCCAAATTGACCAAGAAACGGCCACTAGATCTAGGCCATCCGTCGCTCGTATTCTCGTTGAGATAGATATCAGAAAAAAATATCCCAAAGAGGTTTGGATTGGCTCCGAAAAATTTGGATATAGTCAAAAAGTTGAATTCGAAAATTTTCTTGTCTTTTGCACTCACTGCAAGATTCACGGGCACGACCACTCAGAATGCTTTGTGCTACATCCTAATCTCAGAAAAAATTTATCACAGAATACGACTACCATTAATGGAACTGGGAAAACCACTATTCTAGCATATGTGCCTAAAGATACTCAAAAAGAACCCCTCCTTCCCACACCTCCTACTGATTTGTCTAGTGGAAAACACTCTGACCTTGGTACTAAAATGCACATTGAAGGGTGTGACGATACCATTGACAATTTACCTAACCTCACCCCTGCTTGCATTAATCTGGTTTCCCATGATAGCTCTTTGCTGCATTTAAATCCTACTAAAAATCCGAATGGTAGCCTTATATTGGACACCCAACTAAACAATTTGAATGAGAATCATATAATGGACCAAAACAATGATGACCTTATGGCTTCAGAACATATTGAGAAAGATATTTGTATTACGAATGGTGCTAGGACTTCCCCATCTATTTCCCTTCGTGAGTGATAATCAAGTGAACCCAACTTCTCACACTCTATCCGATAGGGAAGAAGGTGAAATCCCATCTTCTAACATTGATAGATCCTCTACTATTCGGAACTCAAAATCAATCTTTTCGATGGAGATAATTTGGATGATAGACCTTTTCAAATGGTTAAATACAAGAAACCCTACAAAGCAAAAAAATTCTAATAATACCTTCACTAGAACCACTCGCTTCTTCATCCACCCCAAAAGTAATGTGTCATCACTTCTTTCCTCTCTTTCCTTTCTTTCTTCATTTTCCTTTTGGTTATCTCCTTATGTTTAATTTTCTTATTTGGAATATCCGGGGTTGTGGGACTCTTACTGTCCGCAATCATGTTAGGAGTCTTTGTCATATCCATAATATTAAGTTACTTGTTCTTATTGAACCTCTCATTAATTCTTCTAAGATTGCTTTTGTTGCTAGATCCCTTGGTTTCCATAATTTCTTCTTCAATCTTAATAATAAAATTTGGTGCTTTTGGCACAACTCCATCACCATTTCCATCATTAATGATCTTGACCAATTGGTTAATGTCAAAATCTCCTAGGTGTTTATCGCCTTTGGCTCTTTTATCTATGCTTCTTGTAATAGAGTGGTAGGAATGTCCTTTGGAATCACTTACACCTTCTTCCTCGGCTAACCTTCCCCTGGTTGGTTGGTGATTTCAATACAATCATAGCTAGCTTGGAAAGAAGGGGAGGATGTTCTCCTAACCTTCACTCCATGGAGGACTTCTCAAACATGATCCTGGATTGCAATCGATCGACATTGGTTTCAGGGTCCACTGGCATAACTCTAGACTTTGGCGTCTGATAGACCCTCTTTAATTCTGATCAATCAAGGCTACTACCACTGAGCATTTGAGCGTAACTTTGACCATGCTCCTCTTTTGATTTCCTTCAAAAATCCCTACCCCGCCTACTCCCTCTCGATTTCAAAATATGTGGACACAACATAGTGACTTTACCAATGTCGCCTAACCACCCCTGGATTTTCTGGATAATTGTTAAAGGTATGACTCGCCTTTGGCTTAAGCTCAAAAGACTTAAACAAAATCTCAATTGGTGGAACAAACACATTTTCAAAAATCTTTTCGCAAATCTTAAAGCTATGGAACAAGAGGTTTGCTCTCTTGAAGAGGTCGCACTGATCCCAAGAACTGAGGAGTTGAACATTGCCAAGAATACCTTGGCTAATTATCAAAACATGGAAGAAACCTATTGGCGTCAAAAAGCTGCTAGTAAGCATATTGCTGATGGTGACAGAAACACCAGGTATTTTCATGCCATTTGTAATAAACGGAGAGCCTTAAACTCTATTAAGAAAATTAAGAACTCTAATGGTGAATGGATATCCGATAGCAATGATATTAAGGATTCTGTCATTCATCATTTCCAAACTTTATTAAATTCTAATCCATTACTGGGAACTTTATCAAACACCATCTTATCTCTACGATAAAATGGTGATAATCAGCAATACGTAACTGAACGAAGTACAACAGAGATTAGTAATACTCTTAAGAACATGAACACCGACTGCGGCCCCATGGCCTATGACCCACTTCTTTCAGCATTGTTGGCCATTTATTAAATCCAACTTAGTTGATCTTTGTTATTGATTTCTTTGATGGCAATCCTATTCCCAAATACTTTTCTAGCACTTCTATTGTCCTTATTTCCAAAACTAACAACCACGAATCTTGGGGCAATTTTAGACCGATTAGTCTTTGCACCTTTTTCAAAACTCATTGCTAAATTAATTAACAATAGACTCAGCCCTTTGCTTCCTAAAATCATCTCCCCTAATCAAACTGGTTTTGTTAAAAATAGAGTAATATCGGATAATATTCTTCTTGCGCAAGAACTGGTTCATGACATTAATGTCCCTTCTAGAGGAGGCAACATCTTATTCAAATTGGATATAAAGCATTTGACAATCTCTCATGGGAGTTTCTTTCAAATCTTGAATTTGTTTGGTTTTCGATAGCTTTTATCGATTATAAAAGGTGTATCACGAATGTCCGGTTTTCATTATCTTGAATGGTCCATAGGTTTCTTTCCTTCTAGCCATGGTTTGAGGCAAGGTGACCCACTATCACCTTCTCTTTTTATCATCGCTATTGAATACCTGTCTAGGAGCCTTAATGATCTTTTCACTAATAATCCTAATATGTCTTTTAAAACTCATGGAGGCTTCCCTATTTCTCATCTTAGCTTTGCAGATGATTTTATCATCTTCTGCAACGGCTCCCTTCAACATGTTAAAACCATTAAGAACCTTCTAAATGATTTTGGTAAAGTCAGTGGCCTTTTTCTTAATGAAGGAAAATGCAGTTTTATTCCTTCCACTAAGATTCCACCTAATAGACTTAACCAAATATCCAGAATTACTAATTTTAAGCAAACTCAACTCCCTCTTACTTACCTTGGGGCTCTTTAAAGGACAAAAAGATCACACCTTTTGATGATCTAATTCAGAAAATTTCCAACAAAATTTTGGTTTGGGAATTTCATTTACTCTCTTTCGGTGGTAGGCTTACCTTGATCAAGAGCACTCTAAATTCCATGCCTATATACCTTCTCCAAACCATTGTGCCTAGCAACTCTACCATCAATAGAATTGAGTGTCTATTAAACAAATTCTTCTGGGGAACCAATACCTCCTCTAAAAGAATGCATCATCATCTTGGTCCAAAATTGTGGTACTCTTGAAGAGGGAGGTCTGGGTTGTAAATCCATTAAAGAAGTAATCAATGCCTTTTCCTACAAACTTTGGTGGAATTTTAGGAGCAATAATAGTCTTTGGGCAAATTCATGACTTCCAAATATTGTTAGGTAAACATCCTCTCATTTGTCCCTTTAAATCGGGTGATTCTCCGTGGAGAAGACTATGTTACGTCAAAATGGGATGCGAATCCTTAATTTTTTGGGGCATAAACTCGGCAATTCCTTCTTTTGGCAAGACAATGAGTTGTGGATCCATTGATGACTTACTTACACTCACTTATACGCTCTTAGAGTTAATTCATTCTGGCAAAACCATAAATGGAATACTAGTAAGATTACTGATTCTATTCCTTCCGCTTTCTTAAATATGATTACTAATATTCCTATCACTCTGAACAACCATGATCAGATTATCTTTAAGCTATCTTATAATGGGGATTTCAACCTTAAAAATGTGTGGCTTCACACTAAAGACACTCAGGATTCTTCTATTGTGTTCTCCAAAATTTGGAATAATAATATCCCTTCTTCTTACTGCTTCTAACTTGGCTTATCTTAAAAAACTTTATTCTGTTACTCTTGTGGGGTAAAGGGTTTTATTTACCCTCTAAATGTCAATGTTGTTCTCATATTGAGAATGTTAACCATGTTTTTGTTAATGGGGCTATTGCCTCTAAAATTTGGATTTGGTATGACGATCTATTCAACACTATCAACTATAATTGTTCTTTTAATTTATATCAACTTCTTGGAGTTTACTTTGACAATGCAATTAAAGGTCATATTAAAATCATAATCGCCATTACTCTTATTTGGTTCATATGGATGGACCGAAATGATGCTAAACATCATGGAATTCATATGAACCACATGCGGATTATTGCTAGAACTAAAAACAAAATTTGTGAATTGTTTAAAGCCAACTTAATTCATCCCATACATTTTAAAGGTTGTAAATCTGTAGCCAATAAACTGGGCCTCAACCTTCCAGACCAAACTTCTATCGAAATGATAGAATGGTTTTTTGGAAGAAACCTCGATCATATATTATTAAAATTATACCTGCCTCTAATAATGGCTGGGTTGTGGAGGCATTTTCAGGGATTCTAAGGGTATAGTCCTATGTGCTTTTGCTTATCCCCTTATTTCCAGCACTGTCCCTTATACTGAGCTTATGGCAGTCCACAAAGCTTTAGAAATTTGTATTCAAAATGGCTGGCTCAATATTTGGTTAGAGGTGGACGCTCTTTTACTGATTGATCTTTTGACTTCTACCAATATGAGCAACGCTTGTTTGTACTATCTCCTCAAACAAACTAGGGTTCTTCTCTCTCAACTGAATTTTACCATCACTCATGTTTGGCGTGAAGGTAACACCTGTGCTGATTACCTTGCAAATTGTAGCAGATTAAAGATCATCTTCTTTGATCAATTTACATTACCCAAATATTTGTGGTCGTTAACTTGGACAACTCTGGGCTTCCTTACATCAGAATCTAACCTCCCTTTTTTGCTATTTTTCTGTTTCCTTGTACTCTTTATGGATACTCCTCATGGATATCATTACTACCTTGTGCTCTTTGTCATGACTTGCTACCTTTACCCCTCTTCCTTTAGTTTGAAGAATTTTGTTTTTGGCATTTTCAATACTATTGGGCAGATGTTGAACCATATGCACATTAATCTCCTGAATTGGAACCTTGTTGCCCATTGGGTTACCTGTTACTGGTTTTATAACTTCAATCCCACTTGGGACTTTAATTTCAGAGATACAATTATTTCTAAATCGAAAGAATTAATCATTCTTTGGAGGAAGTTATCTACTTTGATGGGCCTAGATTTTTATACTAACTCTTTTAACCGACTTTTTCTCGACAATATGGCTTATCATACTAACTATGTTGACTCTAGGCATCGGATTAGTGTGCATTATGCTGTTTGTAATTTTTATTCTGACGATTATAGTATTTTTTTGACTAATGCTTACATTCCTTGGGACTCTTTACTCCTTAAAGGCCTTATACACAAAGGTGCCATCACTTATGCTGAAAGGATTTTGGTTGGTTGTTGGACTTCGTGATTTTCTCACATGAATTTTCCTTGCTCATATAATGTCTAACCTCAAAGATGATTTCGCAAGGGAAGAAATTGTAATACCCTGGTCTCCTTTAATGGTTATTTTGGTCTAAAATCCTTATACTGGAATGGATTGGGTCTAAAGGCTTTTTGGGTTTTGGAGGTTTGCTGCCATGATTGTTTGTTGATTTGTTTATCGATTTGGTTTTCATCTGGTTGTAGTTTTTTTTTGCTCGCTCCCGCTTTTCTCTTTTGCCATCTTGCCTACTACTGTTTTAGCAAGTTCTGGTTTTGGACCTTTATTTTATTAAAATTCCTGATTGGTAATGATGTCTCTACTTGGATTGACTTACAATGTTGCATTTGTTGCTCGTATGGGAGTGACTTGCCGTTTGCCTGGATTTTTTCTGGCTGGCCTGCTCATTTTCGGGTGGCTGTGAATCATATTTACAATCACTATTTATATTGTATTCCTGCATCTAATGGGCTTATACTGTTACCTTCTTGGTTTGGCGCATGCAGTGTTTATGCGATATAGTCTGATGTTGTGTTGATGTCTTAAGATTTTGGATGTTTATGGATTTGGCTTATCTCGATTAGTTGCCTGCACCGTAACTCGCTATAGTATCCCTATTTCTTCTTAGTGAATCATACTCCTACTCTCTACTGAGCTTAACCTATGGTTTGTATACTCTCAATGATTATTATTATGGAAAGCGTGGTTTTCCAAGGATAGAATTATTTTGGTAACTTTTTCCGATCTTCACCGATCGATTTGTCTCTTGGGTCGACATTATCCTTTATCTCTTAATCTACGGTCCTTTAATCGCTATAAGTTCTATGGTAAGAGTGGACTTTGTACCTTTAATTGGCTGGTTTCTTATTCCTGAATGCATGAGGACTAAACTGTTTGCTCTTAGGACTACTATTGAGCACCTATTGGTTGCAGTTTTCTTTATTGCAGTTATTTTTCTGATTAGATCCCATCTCTACACTAATATCTCTTTGCAGGAATGGAATTGTGTTATTCTTTTCCATATTAGTCTTCTTGTTCGGTTTTGGTTCCCATGATCAGCTGGTTTGGAGTTTTTTAAAAGATTATCATTATGCATCTGGGGATTGTGGGGCAGCTTACGATGGAAAATCCTTGAACTTATACAATTTCTTCTATATATCCATCTTAGTAATATTTCCTTTTCTTTATGGGAGTGTTAACTATTGTCCACACGCCTGGATGTTGTTGCTTTTCCTTGTTGTTCTCCCATCCTATGCTATGATTGGAATACGTTCAACTTGAAGCACATTTCTTTGTTATGCTTGGAATTAATCAATGATTTATCTTATATGCATAATTGGGTCATTAACAAACCCACTGGTTATTATTGTTATTACCCCTGGCAGAATTGGATTATGGTTCCTGACACTGATCTGATTTCCCTGAATATCACCTACTGGATAGGCTTATGGTGGGGAGATATGCATTATCCTATATATGTTATGGGTGGAATCTTGGCCAGCTTGTTGGTTTTCTGCCTTGTTGGTTGGCTGCTCTGGATCAATCCCCACCTTACTCCCCCTGTGGCTTTGGATTATTTGGTTCAGCAGGTTTCTATTGATGTTGCTGATTGCTTGGTTGTTTTTGCTTTGAATCACCTTCCTGGTCTGTTTTATGCTTATCATTGGAATTCATTGATCTACCTTTTCTGCTATTGTTTAGTTCATCCTTTTTCTGTCAAACTTTTGGTTTTTCTGGATGAGTGGCAACTTGGCGAATTAACTGGTTTTTGCTGTTTTGGTGGTCTCTTTCCTGCAATGAGATTTTTGCCTTTTGCTGTCTTGTTATTTGGATTGATTGTAGAGCAGCTGGATTCTAATGAGAATTCTAATGTGGATCCTAATAATTTTCGCTACTAGCTATTTTATTGTTGGGGCAGTTTCTCTGAGTGCCCATCCTATTTCTATCTGGGGTATTGCTCATTATCTGATAACTGTGATCTTCTGTACCCTTGCTTTTACTATTCCCAACTGGGACCTGAATGGCTTGTGCTCGCTTATCTTTTGTCTTGAATTTATCTGAATGCATCCTTTATGAGACACGATCATGTCTTTTATCGTCTGCATCATCTCTTTACTTTATCTCAGTATTTCTAGATTCTCATATGGAAATTATTTGGCCTACTCCCAGTTTTTCTAATCTGGGACCGGTCAGCTTAGTGCATACTCCTTGGAATATAATCTCTATTATTAAAGGGTGGTATTAGAAGCTCTGTCTTTTCTGTTATGGTTTAATTCCCTTTTGGACATGCTTATTGGCTATTTCTGGTTTCTGTTCCGCTTCCTTACTATTGTTTTCAAACTATTGAATTGTATCTAATATGGTGAACCAATCTGAATGCATTATATTGATTGGGCACTTTTTCTGGACCTTACATCTACCCCTAAGCTATACTTACCGAAGTTATTTATTTACCTTATAATCGATGGATGGTGTCTTTTAAAGACCCATTGACTTTCAAAGAGATTCTCTATTTTCTGTGGATGGTTTCTTGGCGAACTATTGCATATGCATAAATATGATTTTGTTTAGGTTCTGTAATAAAGCTCACATGATTATCAACAATACTCCCCTCCTCACGTTTGTTGGCTATGATGGCGTGATGTTCTCACACCTTTTGGTTCTAGTAGCTCTTGTGATGTAACCCTTCACAAGTTTGGATGCTCATACTTGCGCCCAACATGGTGTGATTGAGCCAGCCTTCTCTACCACATTTCCTTATTATCATACTCTTATTATATTATTTCCTTCTACCTTTGTTTGTATCACATTAACCTGCTCTAATCTCTCACTCACTTTTCTGTGTTTCTCCCTTTTATCTTGGTTTGCTCCATATTATCAAGCACTCTTACAACCATCAGAGCATTGGGCTTATCTTTTCTTTAGCTTATTATGTTAATCATCTTGTATCTTTTGTTTGCATTATGGTTTTCTTTTGCTCTTGGATGTACTTAGTTGGGGATTTACTCCTTAGATTGTAGCTCTTTGAGTAGTTTGAGTTTATCCCCTTTAAGGACCTTGTAACCTTTTTTTGTGGCAATAAAATACCCCCGTATAATGGGGTTTCAAAAAAAAAAAAAAAAACTAAACCTAAACTTTAAACAAAATAAAATAAAATAAACTTAAAAAAACTTAAACATAAACTAAAATATAAAACCTAAAAATAAACTTAAAATATAAACCCTAAACCTAAACCTAAAAAAAATATAATAAAAACCTCAATCTAAAACTTCAAATTAAAAATAAAACCTAAACATAAAAAATAAAATAAAAATAAAACTAAACTAAAAAATAAAGATATACCTAAACCTAAACCTAAAATAAAAAAATAAATAAAAACTTAAACTAAAACTTAAACCTAAACCCAAAATAATAAAATAAATAACTAAATTGAAATAAATTAAATAAAATCCTAAACTAAACTAAAATAAAATAAACCTAAAAGTAGAAAACTTAAATAAAATAAAATCTAAGGGAAAAATAAAAATAAATAAACCTAAAATAAAATAAAAATACCTAAACTTAAAAAAATAGAATAAAAATCTAAACCTAAACCTAAAAAAAAGTCCTAAACACACAAAATAAAATAAATATAAAACTAACCTAGAAAATATAAATAAACCTAAACCTAGACTATAAAGTAAACTATAAACTAAATAAACCTAAACCTACCAATTTACTTAATTTTTAAAAAAATACCCTAAACCCTAATCTCTAAAATAAACCCGAAACCCTAAACCCTAAACTAACCCTAAACCCTGAAATAAATTAAGCCTAAAATAAAATAAATTATGAGCTAAATAAAATTCTAAACCTAAAGAAAACTAAAATAAAGCATAAAAATAAATTAAAAATAAAACCTAAATCCTAAACTAAAAAAACCTAAACCTAAAATGAAAATAAAATAAACCTAAACCTAAACTAAAATAAACTAAACTAAAAAAAATAAAACCATAAACTAAACCTAAACCTAAACTAAATAAAATAAAATGAACTAAAAATAAACCTGAACATAAACTAAAAAATAAAACCTAAAAATAAACCTAAAATAAAAACCTAAAACCTAAACCTAAAAATAAAATAAAACATAATGAGCATACAAATTAAAAATAAATCCTAAAACTAAAAATAAAATAAAATAAACTAAAACTAAACATAAACCTAAAACTAAACCTAAAAAATAAACTAAAATTAAAAACCTAAACCAAAATAAATAATCATAAAATAAATAAAGCAAACTAAATAAAAATAAATTTTAAACCTAAATAGATAAATAAACTAAACCTAAACTACTAACTGACTTTAAAAGAATCCTAAATCGTAAACCCTAAACCCTAAACACTAAATCCTAAACCCTAAACCCTAAAACTAAAATAAAATAAAATAAAAACTTAAACCTAAAAAATAAACCTAAAAACAAAACCTAAAACTAAATAAAAAATAAAATATAAACCCTAAACTAAAAAAAAACCTAAACTTAAAATAAAAATAAAACAACAACAACAACAAGCCTTTTATCCCACTAAGTGTGATGAATCCTTCATCGCATTGTGTATATGTTTCAAATTCTCATTTAATTCAAGTATACTAAGGTCTTTTTTATACATCTTAACCAAGTCTTTTTAGGCCTTCCTCTACCTTTCTTAACATAAGGCAAATCTAATGCATCTACTCTCCTAACCGGGTCATCGAACAGCTGATGCTTTATGTGGCCAAGCCATCTAAGGCAACCCTCTCTATTCTTATCTTCCATTGGAGCTACTCCAACTTTTTCTCGAACATACTCATTTCACATTTTATCTCTAAGAGTAAAGCCACTTATCCACCTAAGCATCGTCATCTCTGTAACACTTAACTTAGTCTTATGCTTCTCTTTTATTGGCCAACATTCTATACCATAAGTCATTGTAGGTCTTACCACCATCTTATAAAATTTTCCCTTAAATTTAAGTGGAACTTTTCTATCACACAACAGGCCAAATGCATTCCTCCACTTCAACCATCTAACTTGAATTCTACTAATAACATCTTCATCTATGTCACCATCATTTTGAACAATAGAACCTAAATATATGAATCACTCACTCTTATTAATGACTTGTTCACCTAATGTCACAACACTACCACTAGAACTTCTACAACTAAAATTACACTCTATATATTTAGTTTTAGATCTACTTAAATGAAAAGATTTAGACTCTAATGTTGACCCCCATAATTTAAGTTTCTCTTGGACTCCCTATCTAGTTTTATCAACAAAAAGAATGTCATCAGTAAAACTCATATACTAAGGTACATCTTCCTATAAATGCCTAGTAAGAACACTGATAACTAAAGCAAAAGGATTAGGGCTTAATGTTGATCCTTGATGCAATCCAACTGAAATAGGAAAATATTTTATCAATCCTCTTTGTGTTTGGACACAAATAATAGCTCTAGTATACATATCCTTAATGACATGAATATAACCAATATTAACTCTTTTCTATTCTAGAACTCTCCAAAGAACATCTCTTGAAACTTCATTAAAATCTTTCTCTAAATCAATAAATATCATATGTAGATCCTCCTTACTTTCTATACTTCTTCATCAAACCTCTTAACAAATGTATAGTATCTATACTCTACTTAGCATGAAACCAAATTGATTGTGAGAAACTTTTTTGTATTTTAACCTATGCTCAATTACTCTCTCCCATAATTTTAATGACACATTAACTTAATTCCTCTATAATTTGTACACTCTTGTGCATCACCTTTATTCTTAAATATGGGAACCAACAAACTCTTCCTCCACTCCTCTAGCATCTCTTTAGTCTTTAAAATAACATTCAAAAATTTGTAAGCCAAGAAATTCCTTGATCTCCTATACATTTCCACACTTCTATTAGAATATCATCAGGTCCTACTATTTTTCCACATTTCATTTTCCTTAAAGCTTCTCTAACTTCAGATTTACTAATACAATAATAAAAACAAAATTTTCTATTTTTGTTTAGGGTATTAAGATTGCTAAAATCAATCATACTTTCAAATCCTTCATTGAAAAGTTTTTCAAAATATCTCGTCCACCTATTTTCAATATCCTTTTCTAAGAAAAGCACTTTATTATTTTCATCCTTAATACACCTCACTTGAACTAGGTCTTTACTTTTCCTATCTCTTTAGTTGGCTAACTTATACATACATCTTTTACCTTGTTTGGTATCTAATCTATTGTATAAATCACTAAAAGCTAAATTTTTTGCATCATATATTACATTCTTAGAATCTCTACAGGCCACTTTATATCTTTCCCAATTCTCTGAGTTTTTACATCTAAACCAAATTTTACAACAATGTTTCTTATTTCTTATTTTTTCTTGCAAACTCTGACTCCACCACCAACTATTTTTATTAAAAGAAGTTTTTCCTTTTCATTCTCCAAGCACTTTTTTAGCAACTTGCTTAATTTTACTTGCTACTTTTTTCACATAACATTAGCTTCCTTATGAACATCCCAAATTCTAAGCTCTTGTAGCTTGCTCTTAAAAATATTTTTATTTGTGTTCTTTAAGTGTCCACATCTCATCCTAGGACAATAATTTGATTTATTTTTCCTCTTACAATCTTTCATATTAAAATCTAAAACTAACAATCGATGTTGGGTACTTGAATTTTTACATGGAATGACCTTACAATCTTTATATTCTAAACGATCTATTTTTCTTATCAAAAAATAATCAGTTTGTATTTTACTAGATCCATTTTTATAATTAATAATATGTTCATATCTTTTCTTAAGTAAAATATTAGCAACTATAAAATCATAAGCTAAAGAAAAATCTAATATAGTCCTACCTTCTTCATTAGTCACTCCAAATCCATAACCACCATGAATACTTTTAAAATCTTCTACCACTCTACCAACATGCCCATTTAAATCTCCTCCAATAAATACTTTTCTTCAAGAGGTATCTTTTGAATTAATCCCTCTAATTCATTCCAAAATTTTCTTTTGAGCTTACATCCAAAACTACTTGAGGAGCATAAACACTTATAACATTAAGAATCTTAGTATCAATAATCTTTAAAGCTATAATTCTATCTCTACATCTATTAATATTTATTACATTATCCTTCAAACTTTTATCTATAATCACACCTACACTATTTCTAGTTCAACTTCTACCTGAATAACAAAGTTTAAAACCTAAACTATCAATCTCCTTGGCCTTCTCCCCAACCCATTTAATTTCTTGAACACATAAAATATTTATTATTCTATGAGCCATACTATCTATTAATTCTATTAATTTACTTATAAGAGCTAAACCTAAAATTAAAATAAAATAAAATAAACTTAAACCTAAACTAAAATAAAATAACCTACACCTATAAAAAATAAACTAAACCTAAACCTTAAACTAAATAAAATAAAATAAACTAAAAACTTAAACCTAAACAAAAATAAAACCTAAAATCTAACCTAAAAAATTAAATAAAAACCTAAACCTAAACAAAATTAAAATAAAACCTAAACCTAAAAATATAATAAAATAAAACCAAATAAAAATAAACATAAATCTAAACCTAAACCAAAATAAACTAAAATAATAAACCAAAACTAAAATAAAACATAAAATAAATCAAAATAAACTAAACAAAATAAAATATAAACCTAAATAAAATATAAAATAAACTAAATAAACCTAAACTAGGTTTAAATTTATAAAACCCTAAATAAACCCTAAACCCTAAACACTAAATCCTACCCAAACCCTAAACCCTAAACCTAAAATAAAATAAAACTAAATAAAACATAAACCTAAAATAAACATAAAAATAAAACAAAGTAAATAAAATAAAGGATAAACCTAAATATAAATCTAAAATAAACAAAATAAATAAAATAAAATAAACCTAAACCTAAACTAAAATAAACTAAACTAAACTATAATAAATAAAACCTAAACCTAAACCTCAAATAAACTAAACCTAAATCTAAATAAATAAAATAAAATTATCAAAATATACCTAAACCAAAATAAACCTAAATACCTAAACTAAACTAAATTAAAACTTAAACTAAACCTAAAGAAAAATAAAATAAAACTCAACTAAAAAATAAACCTAAACTCCTAAACCTAGATAAACTAAAATATAAACTAAATAAGATAAATAAACATCAAATAGATAAAATAAATTAAATCAAAATAAAATATAAATAAATAAAATAAAACAAAATAAACTAAAATAAATAAAATAAATTAATTTTCTAAATAAACCTAAACTGTCTTACTTAATTTTAAAAAAAAATTAAAAACCTTAAATCCTAAATCTTAAACCCTAAACCTTAAACCCTAAACCCTAAACCAAACCCAAAGAATCTAAACCCTAACCTTGAACCCTAACCATAAACTTTAAACCCTAAGCATAAACCCTAAAACCAACCCTAAACCTAAACACTACCCCAAACCTAAACTTAACCCTAAACCACACCTAAACACCAGCCCTAAACTTAAACTAAAGTAATAAAGTAAAAGTAAACCTAAATCCTAACAGTAAACCTAAGCCAGAATGGCACCATGACAACAAGAATATCATTACATACCAAGTCTAAATCTTGCGGTAGAGGCGAAGGCGGTGGCGATGGTTATCATAGTGGTGGTGGGGGATCTGGAGGTGGTGGTTGGAGTAGTAGTGGTTATGGAGGAGTGAAGAGCAAGGGAGGTTACACTAGTGGTGGCGGTAGAGGGAGAGATCAGGGATATGATGGTGGTTCCCGCTACTTAAGAGGCCAGGGTGGTTCCGATGGGAACTGGAGAAACTTAAGAATGGCTGATCCGATCTACTACTTATGGAACTGTGTCTTTATAGTAGGGACGATTCTAGTTATGTAGGGGTTTTGATTTGCTATATGCATGCTCATTTTGAACTTTTGTAACTTATGTCTTAGAAAACATGGTGTGTTACTTATGATGAAATCAAGAAGAAAGGTTGAATTTGAATTTGTTCTTTATTTTAAAAAAACCAAAAAACTAAATCCTTAACTACTAAACCTCCTAAAACCTAAAATACCCTAAAAACTCCCAACCTAAATCCAACCCTCTAAAACCCTAAACCTAAAACCCTAAACCCTCCTAAACCTAACCAACCCTAAACCATACACTCCTACCCACTAAACCCCAAACCCCACTCTCAATCCCTAAACCACAACCCACCACCACGTTGAAATACCTAAACTAAATAAAACCTAAAAATAAAATAAATAAAACCTAAACCAAAATAAAATAAATAAAATAAAATAAAAACCTAAAAACCTAAACCTAAAGATAAACAAAATAAATAAAACTAAACTAAACTAAAAATAATACTATAAATAAAATTAAACTTAATAAAAAATAAAATAATAAGATTAAATAAAACCTAAACCTAATAAATAAACCTAACAATAAATAAAATAAAACCTAAATAAACTAAAAAAAAAACCTAAAAGAAAAAATAAAATAAATTAAACCTAAATCTAAACTAAAATAAAATAAAACATAAACCTAAACCTAAAACAAACTAAACTAAACTAAACCTAAACTAAATAAAATAAAATAAAATAAAATAAATCTAAATCAAAATTAAAACCTAAACCTAAAATAAAACCAAACACCTAAACTTAAAAATATAAAAAAAAAAAACTTAATCTAATCTAAAAAAAAATAAAGCTTAAAACTAAAAATAAAATAAAAAATAAAATAAACTAAAAATAAACATTAATCTAAACCTAAACCTAAAAAAATGAACTAAAATAAAAACTAAACTAAAATAAAGAAACCTAAAATAAATAAATTAAACTTAATAAAAATAAAAATGAACCTATATAAATTAAAAAATAAAATAAACTCAAATCAATAGAAAATAAACTAGATTAACCTAAACCAACTAGTTTACATTATTTAAAAAAATAAAAAAAAAAATAAAAATAAAAAAAAAATAACCCTAAAGTAACCCTAAACCTAAACTAAAACCATAAACCTTAAACTAAAACTTATAAACCTACTAAAAGTAAATTAAACCTAAATGTAATAAAATAATAAAATAAAATAAAATAAAACCTAAACTAAACAAACCCTAAAATAAAATAAATAAAACCTAAAATAAAAACTAAAAATAATAAAATATACCTAAAAAACAAAAACCTAAATAAAATAAAAAATGAAGCTAAAAGTTAAAATCAACCTAAAATATAATAAAATAAAAGCTAAATATAAACATAAACTTAAAAAATAAACCTAAAAAAACCCTAAACTAGAAAAAAGCCTAAACCTAAAATAAATAAAATAAAATAAACCTAAACCTCTATAAAATAAACTAAAATAAAATAAATAAAACCTAAATCCTAAATAAATAGAAAATAAACTAAAATAAACCTAAACCTCTAATAAATAAAACCTAAAAACATAAAATAATAATCAAAATCAAAATAAAACTAAACTTATCGTGGACTAAACATAAAGAATAAAATAAAATAAAAAACTAAACTAAAATAAATAAACTAAACTAAATAAAAATAAAAATGAACCTAAATAAAAATAAAATAAAATGAACTAAAATAAATCAAAATAAACTAAATAAATAAATAAACTAAACTTACAGTTTACTTAATTTAAAAAAATTAAAATAAAATAATAAAAAATAGAAAAAAAATGCTAACCCTAAACTATTCAATATAAAGAGACCCTACCCAAACCTAAACCCTCCACAAAATAAACCACTAAAACCCTACCCACCTGAGCCCTATCCACCACAAACTGAGCCACACCCAACCCCACCCTAAAACCCTAAACTGAGCCACTAAACCACTGAGCCCTAAACTGGCCACTAAACCCTGAACCAAACCAAATAAAATTAACCTAAATAAAAATAATATAAACTAAATAAAACCTAAATAAATAATAAACCTAAAATAAAATAAACCCAAAGCCCAAAAAAAAACCTAAAATAAAAAATAAAAATAAACCTAAACCAAAACTAAAATAAAAAATAAAATAAATAAAACTAAATATAAAATAAAATAATAACTAAAACCAAAACCTAAAAGTAAAATAAACTTAATCCTAAATCTAAAAATTAAAATTAAAAGACCTAAACCAAAATATAATAAAACTAAAAAACAAAACTAAAAAATAATCATAAACCTAAACCAAAAATGGAAAAATACTAAACTAAATTAAATAAACATAAAATAAATAAACTAAACTAAATAAAAATAAAATATAAACCTAATTAAAAATATAAAATAAACGAAATAAATTAAATAAACCAAGACCTACCGGTTTACCTAATATTTTAAAAAAATGATAAACCGTAAACCTTAAACCCTGAGCACTAAATCCTAAACCCTAAACCCTAAACCCTAAAACATAAACCTAAAAGAAACTATAATAAAAACTAAATAAAAACCTAAACCTAAAAAATAAACCTAAAAATAAAACCTAAAGGTAAATAAAAATTAAAACGTAAACCCTTAACTAAAAAAAAACTTAAACCTAAAATAAAAATAAATAAACAAAATAAATTAAACCTAACCCTAAACTAAAATAAACTAAACTAAAATAAATAAAAACTAAACCTAAACATAAAATAAACTAAACCCTAAAACCTAATTAACATAAACCCTAAGCAAAACCTTGATGGCGGTCATCACCATCAAACATGTGCTCTAGATTTGGTGGAGAAGGCGGTGGCGGCTATCACAGTGGTGGTGGAGAATCTAGAGTACTGGTGGATATGGAGGTGGCGGTCGGAGTAATGGTGGTTATGGAGGCGGGAAGAGTGATGGAGGTTATAGCTGTGGTGGTGGTGGAGGGAGAGATCGAGGATATGATGGTGGATCCCGTTGCTCAAGAGGTCATGGTGGTTCTGATGGGAACTAGAGAAACTTAATAACGGTTGATTCGATCTGCTAGTTATGGAACTATGTCTTTACAGTATAGATGATTCTAGTTACCCAAAGTTTTTGATTTGCTCTATGCGTGCTCATTTTTGAACTATGTCTCCACTTGTGTCATAGAAAACATAGTGTGTTATTTGGTCGATGAAATTGAAATGAAGAAATGTTGAATCTGAATTTGTTCCCTGTTTAAAAAGAAACCAAAAACCCTAAATCCTTAATTAAAACCTGAACCTTAAACCTACAATTAAATCGTAAAATGTAAAAGCCCTAAACCTAAACCCAAAATGCTAAAAACCTAAACCCTAAACCCTTCCCCACCAAAACCCCAAATAAACCCACAAGCCCTAAACTAAAACCCAACTACCCAAACCCAACCCTAAAACTAAAAACTAAATAAACTTAATAACTAAAATAAAATAAATCAAAACTAAGCCAAAAATAAAATAAAATTAAAACAAAACTAAATTATAACCTAAACCTAAACCTAAAAGGAAATAAAATAAATAATAAATAAATAAAATAAACTAAAAATAAAAACCTAAAATAAAATTGACATATAAAATAAAATAATCCTAAAATAAATAAAATAAAACTAAATAGACCAAACCTAATAAGTAAAACTAAAGATAAAATAAAAAAAATGAATAAAAAATAAACCTAAACCCTAAATTAAAAAAACTAAAAAATATAAAATAAAATAAACTAAACTAAAATAAATAAAACCTAAACCTAAACATAAACTAAATAAAATAAACTAAACTAAAAATAAACCTAAACCTAAACTAAAAAATAAAATGGAATAATAAACCTAAAATAAAAACTTAAAACTTAAACTTAGAAAAATAAAAATAAAAATAAAAACCTAAACCTACAAATAAAAAATAAAAGCAAAACATAAAAATAAAATAAAAAAATAAAACTAAACTAAAAAATAATCATAAACCTAAACCAAAAAAATAAACTAAAATAAAAAACCTAAACTAAAATAAATAAACCTAAAATAAATAAACTAAACAAAATGAAAAGAAAAATGAACCTAAATAAAAAAATAAAATAAAATAAAAAAATATAAAATAAATAAATTAACTAAGATAAATAAAAATAAACTAAATAAACCTAAAACTAAATCTACATAATTAAAAAAAATAAAATATAATAATAAATAAAATAAATAAAACCTAACCTAAAACCATATTCCTAGTAAACCCTCCACACCCTACCTAAAATACCTCTCTAAACCCTAGGCCAACCCTACCATAACCCAGGCCCTACCATATCCTGGGCCCTACCCCACAAACCCTAAACTTGATACCTACCACTATAAAAACTATCAAACTTTATACTAACATAAATCTAGAAAACCACAAAATAAAATGGAAAACATAAACTAAATAAAAATAAAACCCAAGCTAAACTAAACTAAAAAGATAAAATAAAATAAAATTAAAATAAATAAATAAACCTAAACAACCAAAATAAAATACCTAAGTTTAAAACCCTAAATTAAACAAAAAAAAGCGTAATAAAGATAACATTAACTTAAAATAAAAACTAAATAAAACCAAAATAAAAAAATAAACCTAAAATAAATAAAATTAAAAAATAAACCATAAACTAAAACCATAAACCTAAAATCAATAAAATAAAATAAACTAAAATAAAATAAACTAAGTATAATAAATAAAACCTAAACTAAAATATACAAACCAAAAAAACTAAATAAAATAAAATAAAATAAACCTAAATCATGCCAATAAATAAAACCTAAAAAAAAACCTAAAAAATAAAATAAAAAACCTAAACATAAACCTAAAAATAAAAATAAAACTTAAACCTAAATAAAATAAAAAAAATAAACTAAAAAAATAAACATAAACTAAATAAATAAAATAAACCTAAAAATAAATAAAATATAAAATAAATAAACTAAAATAAAAAAATAAAAATAAACCTAAATAAAAATGAAAATAAAATAAAATAAAATAAATTAAAAGTAAAAGATAAATTAAATAAACCAAAACCTAGATTTACTTAATTTAAAAGATTAAAAGAAATTGAAAATAATATAAAATAAAACCAGACACCAAACCCTACCTTAAACCCTAAATTAACCTAAACATTAAACTAAAATAAAAAAAAAGAAATAAAACTAAACCTAAAATAGATTAAACCTAAAATAAATAAATAAAGAAACTAAACCAAAATTAAATAAATGAATAAAATAAAATAAATACATAAACTTAAACCTAATCCTAAACCTAAAAAAAATAAAAAATAAAAACTAAACGAAAATAAAATAAATAAAACCTAAACTAAACTAAACAAAATAAAAAATCTAAATAAAATAAAAACTAAACCTAAAATAGAAATAAGATAAACCTAAAATATACTAAATGAAAACCTAATAAAATCTTAAACCTAAACTAAAATAAAACCTATAAAACTGGATAAAATAAAAACATAAACCCTTAAAATAATATAAAACTTAAACTAATCTTAAAATAAAAAAAAATAAAACCTAAATAAAATAAAATAAAGATAAAACTAAACTAAAAACCTAGACACAAAAATAAACAAAAATAAAAAAACCCACACTAAAATAAATAAACAAAACTAAATAAAAATAAAAATAAACCTAGATAAAAAAATAAATTAAACTAAAATAAATAAAAAATAAACTAAATAAACCTAAACCTACCAGTTTACTTAATTTTAAAAAAAATAAAAAAATAGAAAATAGAAAATAAAAAATAAAATAAAATAACCCTAAACCTAAATCATAAACCCTAAAACTAACCATAAACCCTAAACTCTAAACCCTAAACTTATACTAAACCTAGCCACTACAAACCCTAAACCCAAACCTTAATCCACAGATCCTGAGCCTGACCCTAAAAACCCACTAACACACCCAGGCCTGAGCTGACCAAATCCAAACCCTAAACTAGGCCAACTTTGAATACTAAAACATAAAACATGCCTAGAAACCTAAAAAATAAGATAAAAACATAAACCTAAATAAATAATAAAACCCAGGCCTAAACCTAAACCTACATAAACCTAAAATAAAATAAAATAAAATTAAAAAATTAAAGATAAAATAAAAGACTAAACTTAAAAATAAAATAACCTAAGATTTAAAACTAATAAACAAAACTAAACGTTAATATAAAAAATAAAACTAAATAAAACCAAACCTAAAATAAACCTAAAATAAATAAAAAAAAAAATAAACTAAAAAATAACCTAAAATCAATAAAATAAAATAAACCCATACTAAAATAAACTAAAATAATAAATAAAACCTAAACCTAAAATAAAATATGCTTAAAACCAAAACTAAATAAAATAAAATAAACTTAAAATAAACCTAAATCATGTAAATAAATAAAACTAAATAAACCTAAAATAAAATAAAAACCTAAACATAAACCTAAAATAAAAAATAAAACTTAAACCTAAAAATAAAATAAAAATAAACTAAACTAAAAATAAACATAAACCTAAACCTAAAAATAAACTAAAATAAAACCTATAAATAAATAAACCTAAAATAAATAAACTAAACTAAATAAAATAAAATAAACCTAAATAAAATGAAAATAAAGTAAAATAAAATAAATTAAAAGTAAACTAGATAAATTAAAATAAACCCAATTACTTAATTTAAAAGAATTAAAAAAGAAATTGAAAATAATATAAAATAAAACCACACCAAACCCTAAACCTAAAACCAAATTAAAAACTTAAACCCTAAACCCTAAAAGCTAAAAACCTAAACCTAAACTAGATTAAACCAAAAAATAAATAAATTAAGAAACCTAAACCAAAATTAAATAAATGAATAAAATAAAATAAATACATAAACTTAAACCTAATCCTAAGCCTAAAAAAATAAAAAAAATAAAAAATAAAAACTAAACAAAAATAAAATAAATAAAACCTAAACTAAACTAAACAAAATAAAAAGCCTAAATAAAATAAAAACTAAACCTAAAATAAAAATAAGATAAACCTAAAATATAATAAAATGAAAACCTAATAAAATCTTAAACCTAAACTAAAAAATAAAACCTAGTAATAAACCTAAGATAAAAGCCAAAAACATAAACCTTTAAAAATATTATAAAACTTAAACCTAATCTTAAAAATAAAAAATAAAACCTAAAACCTATAAAATAAAATAGATAAAATAAACCTGGACCTAAAAATAAACAAAATAAAAAACCACTAAAATAAATAAACAAAACTAAATAAAAAATAAAAATAAACCTAGATAAAAAAAATAAATTAAACTAAAGATAAATAAAAATAAACTAAATAAACCTAAACCTAGGTTTATTAATTTTAAAAAAATAAAATGAAAATAGAAAATAAAAAAAAATAAAATAAAAACCCTAAACCTAAATCATAAACCCTAAAACTAACCATAAACCCTCTAAACCCTACTTACAACCCAACCATAAAAAACCCTACCCTAAACCCTAAACCCACAATCCTGAGCCACAACCCCTAAAAAAACCCACTAAACCTTAAACCTTAAAGCCTAACCAAACAATCAAACCTACCCTAAACCCTAAACCAAAAAAACTGGCTAAACTAAATAAAACTTAAAAATAAGAAAAATAAAATAACTTAAACCTAAATAAAATAAAAAAATTAAATTAAATTAAAAATTAAAATAAAATAAAAATCTAAACTAAAACTTAAAGCTAAACCTAAAAATAAAATAAAATAAACTAATAAAAATAAACTAAAATAAAGTAAATGAAAACCAAAACTCAAACAAAAAAATAAAATAAACTTTAGAATAAATAACCTAAATAAAATAAATCTAACCACATAAAAAATTAAATCTAAAATAAAATAAAATTAAAACTAAATAAAAACATAAACCTTAAAAATAAACCTAAAAATAAAACCAAAAAATAAATAAACAATAAAACTTAAACCTTAAACTAAAGAAAAAAATTAAACCTAAAATAAAAAATAAAATAAACTAAACTAAAATAAATAAAACCTAAACCTAAACATAAAATAAACTAAACTTGGACCCTAAACAAAATAAAGTAAAATAAACTAGAAATAAACCTAAACCTAAACTAAAAAATAAAACCTAAAAGCTAAATCTAAAAATATAAAAAATAAACATAAACCTAAACCTAAAAAAATAAAATAAACTTATAAAATAAAATAAAAATAAAGAAAAAACTAAAGAAAGTGTAAACCCAACCCTAGGCCATAAACCTAAAAAATGAACTAAAATAAAAGCCTAACCTTAAACCTTAAACTAAAACTTGAACACTAAACCTAAAACTAAACCCTAAACACTAAACCCTAAAAACCCTAAACCCTAAACCTTAAACCCTAAACCTTAAAACCTTAAAACCCTAAACCCTAAACCCTAAAACTTAAACCCTAAACGTTAAAACTAAAAAAAAAAACCTTAACCCTAAACACCAAACGCTAAACCCTAAACCCTAAAAAGCTAAAAACCTAAACCTAAACTAAATAAAAGATAAAAATAAAATAAATAAAAAAACTTAAACTAAAATAAAATAAAAATATAAAATAACATAAGAACATAAACTAAAACCTAAACCTAAACTTTAAAAAAAATATAATAAGAAATAAAAACTAAGCTAAAATAAAATAAGTAAAAACCTAAACTAAACTAATAAACCCTAAATAAAATAAAAACTAAACCTAAAATAAAAATATAATAAACTTAAAATTAAATAAATTTAAAACTAAATAAAAACCTAAACCTAAATAATAAACCTAAAGAATAAATCTTAAAATTAATAAAAAATAAAACTGAAACCTTAAACTAAAAGAGAAACCTAAACCTAATATAAAAAATAATGTAACTTAAAATAAACTAAACCAAAACCTAAACCTAAACTAAATAAATTGAAACCTAAACTAAAAAATAAAATAGAAAAATAAACCTAAAATAAAAACCTAAACCTAAACCAAAAATTAAAAAATAAAACCTAAACCTAAAAAACAAAATAAAAATAAAACTAAACTAAAAAAATAAACCTAAACCTAAACCTAAACAAAAAAAAAACTAAAATAAAAAGCATAAACTAAAATAAATAAATTAAACTAAATAAAAAAATAAATTTAAATCAAAATAGAAAATAAAATAAACTAAAACAAACATAAACTAAACTAAATAAACCTAAGCCTACTAGTTTAGTTAATTTTAAAAAAAGTATATAAAATAAATAAAAAAACCTTAACCCTAAACCATAAACTCTAAACCTTAAACCTACTACCCTAAACCCTAAAACATAAAAACCTTAAACCGTAAACCTAAACCTAAACCTTGAACCCTAAACCCTAAAATCCTAAACCCTAAACCCTAAACCATAAACTAAACCCTAAACCCTAACCCTAAACTTAAACCTTAAACCCTAAACCTTATATACCCTAAACACTAAATCCTCAATACCCTAAACCCTAAACCCTAAACCCTAAAATCCAAAACCCTAAACTAAACCCTAAATCCTAAAAACCCAAAACCCTAAAGTCTAGATCTTAAACCTTAAACACTAAACCATAAACTAACCTAAAACCCTAAACCCTAAACCCAAAACCCTAAACCCAAAAACCAATACCCTAAAACCCAAAACCTTAAACCCTAAACTAACACTAAACCCTAAAAACCCTAAACCCTAAAGCCTAAACCCTAAACATCAAACCCCAAACCCTAAACTTACCCCAAACATTAAGCTAAACCTTAACCCCAAACCCTAAATAATAAATACCCTTAACCCTAAAGCCTAAACACTAAACCCTAAATGCTAAACCCTAACCATAAACCCTAAACCCTAAAACCTTAAACTCTAAATCGTAAACCTTAAAAACCTAAAACCTAAACCTAAACCTAAACTAAATAAAATCTAAAACATAAAAAATAAAAAGACAAAAACTTAAATAAAATAAAAAATTAAAAAAATAAAAACCTAAACTAAAACCTAAACCTAAACATAAAAATAAAATAAACTAATAAAAATAAACTAAAATAAAATAAATAAAAACCTATAAAAAACTAAAATATAAAATAAACCTACGAATATAGAAAAGTAAATAAAATAAAAACTAAACATAAAACAAAAATAAAATAAACTTAAAATAAATAAAAATAAAAACAAAATAAAAACCTAAACTTAAAAAATAAAACTTAAACCCTAAAATAAAAATAAAATAAAGAAAATAAAATAAACCTAAACCTAAACCTAAACTAAAATAAAAAAAGTTAAACATAAACCTAAAATAAACTAAACCTAAACCCTAAACTAAATAAAATAAAATAAACCTAAACTTAAACTAAAAAAATAAAACCTAAAAATAAATCTAAAATAAAAACCTAAAATCTAAACATAAAAAAAATAAAATAAAAACCTAAACCTAAACCTTAAAATAAAAAATAAAACCTAAACCTAAAAAATAAAATAAAATAAAACCTCAACTAAAAAATAAACTTAAACATAAACCTAAACCTAAAAAATAAACTAAAATAAAAAATTTAAGCTAAAACAAATGAACCTAAAGTAAATAAACTAAATAAAATAAAAATAAACCTAAATAAAAACATTAAAATAAAATAAACTAAAATAAATAAAAAATAAACTAATTAAACCTAAACCTATTAGTTTACTTAATTAAAAAAAACTAAACCTTAAATCGTAAACCCTAAGCCCTAAACCCTAAACACTAAACCCAAAATCCTAAAACTAACCCTAAACACTAAACCCTGAACCCTAAAACATCATAAACCCTTAACCTTAAACCCTAAATAACCCTAATACCTAAACCCTAAAAAATCCTAAACCCTTAACCCTAAACCCTAAAACCTAAATCCTAAACCCTAAACGTTAACCCTAAACCCTAAATAAAACCGTAAACCCTAAAATTCTAAAACCCTAAACCCTAAACCCTAAACACTAAACCCTAAACCCTAAACCCTAACCATAAACCCTAAACCCTAAACCCCAAACCATAAACCTCAACCTAAATTAACTAAATAAATTAAAAAATAAATGTAAACCCTAAAACCTAATAAACCTAAAGTTAAACCTAAACCTTAAGAATGGGCCGAACCTTGACAGCAGGAACATCACCATCAACTAGCTCCTAGATCTGGAGGCTAAGACCTGAGGTGGTGATTTTGTGTGGTGGTGATCCGAGGTGTTGATGGATTTGAGGGTGGTCGAGTAGTGACATTATGGAGGCTGAGGAGTGACTGAGGCACACATGGTGGAGGGAGAGATCGGGTATATGATGGTGGATCCTGCAACTTGAGAAGACATGGTGATTCTGATTGGAAGTGGAGAAACTGAAGAATGACCAATCTGATTTGCTGCTTATGGAATAGTGTTTTGGTTTTGCTCTATGTGTGCTCATTTTTTATCTATGAGATCCCTTGTGTCTTAGAAAATTTGGTGTGTTACTTGGTACATGAAATCAAAAAGAATAAATGTTGAATATGAATATGTTCTCTATTAAAATTTAAAAAAATGAAAAACCCTAAACCCTAAACTAAAACCTGAACCCTAGACCTAAAATTTAAACTCTCAATCTTAAATTCTAAACCCTAAAAACCCTAAACCCTAAAAACCCTAAATCCTAAATGCTAAACCCTAAACCCTAAACCCCAAAACCTAAACTCTTTACCCTAAACCCTAAACCCTAAACTCTAAAAAGCTAAAAATCTAATGCTAAACTAAATAAAACTTAAAAAAAATAAATAAAAAACCTAAACCAAAATAAAATACAAAAATAAAATCAAATAAAAACCTTAACTAAAACCTATACCTACACCTAAACCTAAAAAAGAAAATAAAATAAAAAATAAAAAATAAACTAAAGAAAAAAAAAAACCTAAACTAAACTAAAAAAAAATAAAAAGTAAACATAAAATAAAAGTAAAATAAACCTAAAATAAAATAAAATAAGAACTAAATAAAAACCTAAACCTAAAAATATACCTAAAAATAAAACACAATAAAATAAACAATAAAACCTAAACCCTAAACTGAAAAAAGTCCTAAACCAAAAATAAAAATAAAGAAAACCTTAACTTAAACTAAAATTAACTAAACTAAAATAAATAAAACCTAAACCTAAACCTAAAATAAACTAATCCTAAGCCTAAATAAAATAAAATAAACTAAAATGAAACCTAAACCTTGAACTAAAAAACAAAACCTAAAAATAAACCTAAAACCTAAGCTTAAAAAAATAAAATAAAAACCTAAACCAAAACATAAAAATAAAAAACTAAAACCTAAACCTAAACCCAAACCTAAAAAATAAATTAAAATAGAAAACCTAAACTAATATACCTAAAATAAATAACTAAATAAAAAAAATAAAACTAAACCTAAATAAAAATAAAAAATAAAGTAAAATAAAATAAATAAAAAATAAATTAGATAAACTAAATAAACCTAAACCTACTAGTTTAATTAATTTAAAATAAATAAAAAATTAATATAAAAAATAAAATAAAATAAACCCATAATCCTAAACCTACAAACCTAAACCCTAAACCCAACCCCCACTTTAAAAACTACTTAAACCCTAAACCTGTCCAAAATCATAAACCCTAAACCCCAAAATACTAACCATAAACCTACATAAAAAACTAAATAAACCTAAAATAAATAAAAAACCTAAATAAAAATAAAATAAAATACCTAAATTAAACTTATCCTAAACTCCTAAACTTTAAATAAAATAAATATAAAAACCTAAACTAAACTAAAATTAAAATAAACCAAAATAAAAACCTAATAAATAAAATAAACCTAACTTAAAAAATAAAATAAAACCTAAACTTATAAAATAAAATAAAATAAACTAAAAAATAAACATAAACTTCCTAAATAAATAACTAAAAATAAACCTAAAATAAAATAAACCTAAAATAAATGAAAACTAAACTAAATACATAAACCTAAATAAATAAACTAAACTAAATAAAAATAAAATAAACCTAAAAAAAAAATAAAATAATAAAATAAATTAAAATAAATAAATAACCTAAACTTTTTTTAAATAATCCTAAACTTTAATACAAATAACCTATACTTACCCTACTCTAAATAAACCCTAAAACCCTAAAACCTAAAACCCAAACTATAAACCTAAAATAAATCCTCCTACCCTACTAAATAACTAACCTAAATTAAACTCTTCTACCCTAAACTCTAACTAACACTAATAACCCTAAATCATCCTATATTCTAAATCTCTAAATAAAACCTAATAACATAAATAAACTAAATACCAAAAATAAAATAAATATAGACTGATTTAAAATAATAATAAATAAAATAAAATAAACCTAAATTAAAATAAACCTAAACATAAATTCACCTAAACTCGTAAAAATGATAAATAAAAATAAAATAAAAAATAAATAAATAAAACCTAAACTAAATATAAAAATAAAAAATAAAATACCTAAATAAAATAAAAACTAAACATATAATATAAATAAAATAAACCTAAAAGTATGAAATAAAACTAAATAGATACTAAACCTAAAATATAATAAATAAAACTTAAACTGGCTTTAAAAAAAAAAACCTAAACCTAAATTAAAACAAAATAAAATAAACCTAAACATAAAACTAAAATAAACTAAACTAAAAAAATAAACAAAATATCAACCTAAACCTAAAATAAACTAAACCTAAACCCAAGTAAATAAAATAAAATTAATAAAAATAAAAAAACATAAACTAAAAAAACATAAAAATAAACCTAAAATAAAACCAACAACCTAAAAAAAAATAAAATAAAATCTTAAACTAAACCTAAAATAAAAAATAAAACTTAAACTTAAAAATAAAATAAAATAAAACTAAACAAAAATAAACATAAACTAAACCTAAACTTAAAATTAAACTAAAATAAAAACCTAAACTAAAATAAATAAACTAAAATAAATAAACTAAATTAAATAAAAAATAAGATAAACTCAAATAAATAAAATAAACTAAATAAACCTACTAGTTTACTTAATTTTAAAATCTTTAATCCTAAATCTAGAATAAAACCCCAAACCTAAACCCAAATCCTTAAAATAAATAAACCCTAAACCTAAACCTAAACCCTAAGATATAACTCCAAACTTTAAACCCTAAAAACCCAAAATAATAAACCCAAACCTTGAATAAAGATGTCATTAGGAGTAGATCTAAAGAATGACCTAATCCTAACATAGTTATGGTAGCTAAAGAAAATGTCTTCAATAGACTTTCCCTTGATTATTAGAGATTTGAATACCGTAAACCCTAACCCTAAATCATATTATAATACCATATATTATAATATAATGTACCATCATATATTTGAGCATGTAGTGATGTTTTTTGGATGTTATAAGATGTTTTGAAATGTTTTATTATATTATGGTATTGTGCCCTATAGTTCATATTAATATAAATCATAAAAATATTAATTTAATAAATCAGATGATGAAATTTGTTAAATTTGAAGTGGGAATTAGGTTTAGTACCAAAGGTGTCTTTCACTTGTTGTCCAAAAAGTAAGATTGTATTATCAAAATAAATATTATATGTTGTAGCATAGTATATCATCAAATATCATAATATATTTCTCTGAGCATTTTAAGTTCTTTTAGTATTTTATAATCATGAAGCCTACACTAGCATTATTTATAAAAATGTTAATTTAGGCTTTTAAATGGAATTTGGCCAAATTCATAATAGATAGCATGGAATCATAATATATTATTTCAATTTAAAATATGTAAGTAATATGACTAAAATATTTAGTTTTTTATTATTTATACTAATTTTATGATTTTTATCTTAAGAAATCCCTTGTGATATGATATCTATATAATAAAATATAAGATGTTATAATTATATTATAACATAGGATATATAACATAGTGTAGCATCATGCATTATATCATACTATTGTGTAATACTACTTGTTATTTAGCATATTTTAGTTGGTTATAGTATGATGTAGAGTTTGAATGGTATAATTCATAAAATACTAATTTAAAGGTGAGATGATGGAATTTGGCTAAATTTAAAGTAAGCTTTAAACATCATTGGGGTTGTGCTATGGTGTGTCATTTAATCAAAAGAATGGAATTTTGCATCCAAAATAAATGTTCATTTTCAACCAATTTTTAAATTTTTTTTTGCTTAAAGTGATTTATTTTAAGGTGTAATGTAAGATAATATATTATATGAAAGCATATTAAAATATATGTACATAACAATATAACTTCACATATATATAAATGTGGTGGTGTGTTACTAAATGTTATTGTACATTTTAGTATGTTTTACTTTTATTATAATACATTGGGTCAAAACTCACAAAAATGTTAATTTGAAGGTTGACATGAAAGAATTTGGCCAAATTCACAGTACACGCCAAGAAGCAACACCAAAATTATGTTATTATGTACCATTTCTAATAGAAAAATAATAATTTTACATCCAAAATTAAGAAAATTTTATTATTGGTTCCTTTTAAGTGATTTTAATGAGGAATGTTAGACAATATATTATATTATAAAAAATTATAATATAATATAGTGTGTTAATTCATTATAATATGTTTAGCTTGATATTGTATAGTTAGTTTGAGTTTGCACCATCACAAATCATAAAATGTTAATAAATGTTAAGATGATATAATTTGAACAAAAAATTATTTAGCTCTTGGTTTGTATTAAAGGTGTTCATAAGAGAAGAAATAAGATTTGATGAGAATTCCATGTGAAAGAAATGGAGGGAGATCCATTAGGAAATCACACATGCATTGGACATGACATGTAAGTGTCTATGTAGGCATATAAGAAGAAAATCTCCTGGGATAAGGTTTGAATTTGATTTGATTATATGATTTGTGGGAAGAAGATCCGTTGGGGATAAGAATCTATATTCCACCATAGATTAAGATCAAATCAAATTTAATTTATTTTGGTTTATTGATGTGAACATTGCTAGAGATATGGGCTCAAGTTATTGGGATTGGGTATATGAACCTTCCACTAGAAAGCGTTAGTATCCACTGTGTGGGATTTGAGTTTAATTTCATAGATTTGTTTGGGGATGTATCAACTGGGAATAAGAGTTTGGTTAGATTTCTTGGATTTAAACTCTACTGGGGGAGTTGGTTTAATTAGGCTCCACTTGGGAGGTTGGCTTTGAATTTGATTTATTTGCTTGACATGTTTATATATGATTTACTCCCAGGAGAACCATGTGATTTAACTCCATTAGGAAAATGATTGGTTTAATTTAATCGAGTTAATTATGGACTGTTAGTGCGATGGGCCCACTAAGGGCTATATCGGCCTTATCCTACCTCGGTTTACAAATCTAAAGGGATAGTTACCAGTGGGGTAATCCCAAGGTTGCCTATGTGCAATGGATGTGCTAAGAAGAAGGCATAGAAGACTTACATCTTCAGTGAGGAACAAGCTAGCGTGACACGTTGGATGCACAACAATTGAACTTGACCTAGGGCACGAGTGAATGTCGGGGACTTATGTCAACTCAAGTAGTTAGTCAAGTTTAATTTTATCTTAGTTTCATTTGATTTGATATGGTTTATTTGGTTTAGTTTGATTTCAATTGAGCATATCATGATGTTAATCAAATTTGATAGATTTAATTTATGGACCATGTTGTGTGATGTACCACTAAGAAGAGGCTATATGTCTTATCTATCTTAGATTTACAAGTCCAAAGGGATGAACTCTAGTCATGGGGTAGAACTAGAACCTAAGGGGTTTTCTTTTGATGTGTAGCGTGATGGGAAGAAAGCGTGCTTACATCTTCTAAAGCAGGAACAACCCAGGAGACCATGGTAGCATAATAAATATCGACATGGGAGAGGAGTGAATGTCATTGGGACTTATATCAACTCAAGATAGCGATTCCTATAGGGAGTTTCTGCTAAAGATAAGATGTCTACTTGGGAAAAGGCACACTAGGTGTGTCCTCTAATCCACAAGTGAATATATATTTTGTTTGTATGTTTGCATAGATCCTTTTTGTGTATGAGGACCACAGAAGGGCTATGTCATCCTTAACCTATCTCGATTTACTAGACCAAGGAGAATCGCACATCCAGATGGATTCTCCAACCACTTGGTTAATAAGAGGAACTATCCAATCCAATAGTAACCCAAGTAATGTCTAAATGGGTCACAAAGGACATGATGCAATATAGTGCCCACAATGAGTGCTACTTGGGCGTTATCCTGTTATGCGATTCAACTCATGGAGAAAGTGTAGTAGACTTACTTTTGCCAGAGTGGTGTATCTAAGGTGAGAGAACCAACCAAACTAAGGTGTATCGCTAGTGAGAACCAACCAACCTAATGCTCGTTGGTGTGCACGATCAATCTTGATAGAAAATATGTAGCTTATAACTTTCTAAGTGGGATCGATAGTCATTGGCGGGACATATGTTATCGACCTAGAGTGACTACTAAGCGGGAGCCAGGAAGGGCGGACCCAGACTTTTAAGCGGTCAAGCGGAAGGAGCCATTAGGGGACTTAACCTAAACCTCAAATATACTCTGATGTTTTAAGAAGGCTAATCCAAGAAGAAAGCGTGAGAACCACATCCTCTTAAATGCCAACATGAGTAAACTTACCAACCATGCGACGCCTACCAAACTAATAAGGTGCTCATTGGTGTGCAATAAGGAAGGAAAGCATAGCGACTTACATCCTCTAAGCAGAGAAAGACCACTAGGGTGACACACTAGGGTATCTGACCTAGAAGCGACTAGTGAGTCTTTGGGGCATTATCTCAACTCAAAGTAGCCCAAGACAAAAGATATGTGTTTATTTTATATGTTAGTGTGTCATTTATGTTTGTGTTGTGTCGATGAATGATAGGACGTTGCTCAGGTACCTTACACCTACCCTAAACACATTATGGCAGATTCGCAAATAAGAATACTTTTATAATGGAAGAGATTAAATTAAAAATGGAATTTTCATTGATGATAATTATTTTTAAACATGATTTATAATATTTATTTAAGTGGAGCCCATTGACTGGAAGCATTGGGTGCTCTCCCATATAATTAATAAGCTCATAAGATCCTTCTTGGTAGGCCTTTTTTATGGAAAAAAGGCCTTCCTAAGTGGGTTCAAACTTTCCTACCATCTTACGATGGGTGATAATCAGTCTCCTTAGAACTAAAATAAGCTCTCCTACTTAAAGAGCTCTAGGATGGACCAATTTATTGTGAGCCTGAATCATTTTAGCTTTGTACAACTTAAGGTTTTAGCATGCACATAAGTGTCTCTCCTCCAAACCTTCGAGCTCTTCTAACCATAAGTTGGTGTTATGCTCTATTATGATCTTGCTACCCAAAGCTATATTTAGTGATGGGAGTTGGACTTCTAATGGCTGACTTGGACCCATACACTAAGGAGAAAGTAGGTGAGTTGGAGTTCTATATGTGGTGCAGTAGGCCCTCAAGGCTTTAACTAACTGCTCATAACACTATTGCTTGTTATTATCTAGTGACTTCTTCAGTTTTTGGGTGAGAATTTTATTGAAGTCTTTTGCTAAGCCATTTTCCCTCGTATAGTTAATGGTAGAATATCTCCAATATATGTTGTGTCTTTGGGAAAATTTGTTGATCTCAGAGCTCTTGAATGTAATACCATTATCAGATATAATTTATCGAGGCACTTCAAAGCTATATAAAATATGATTCTAAAAACACTGGAGCACATGCTGAGCTATGACCTCTCTGAGCAAAATCACCTTCGCCCATTTGGAAAAGTAATCAGTAACAACCAAGATGAATCGATGACCCTTGGAAGAAGGAGGATTAATCACTATGTTGGTACCCAACACTCAAATGGCCATGTGGCCAATGTAGGATGTAGAATGTTAGCGATTGGTGTAGGACCACAATGTGTATTTGACATGGTGGCATCCTAGTATCCATGCAATCTTTGATCATCGATGGCTAGTAGTATCTAGTCTTGATCTTGGCTTTCATCTTGAATTGGTTGGCTCCAATAATCAAGTGTACCTCGGTCATTATCTTATGGTTTTCGTGCTTGTATAAATAACATAACCACATATGATCAAGACCAAACGACACAAGAAACCATCCATAAGCTCAGGAAAGTGCTCTACTTTATTTGATGGGCTTGGAACTTCTCTTGGTAGTTTTCCTTTATTTAGGTAATCCATGAATGGTTGCCTCCAATCTAACTCCTCTTCCTTCTTGAAATGGCAACCTCCTTCTGTACTTTTGATGAGTTCAATATGAAAAAGGGATAATACTTGTCTATTTTGGACCTTTATTGATATTGACTCATCCTCCAGAAATGCCAACTCTTTGGCAAGCTTGGCTAAAGCATACGCTATGGCATTTATCTCCTCGAGGAATCTCATAAATGGTAACCTCTAGGATTTGGGCCAACAACTCCATGGTGTACTTGTGGTAATGATGGAGCTTGGGCTTTATAACTTTATAGGACTCCATTTGGTTGATAACTAGTTAAGAATCCCCAAAGATGTTGATGTTCTATATGCTTGAAATGACTAACTCTAGGCAAATGAGCCTCATATTTGACTTCATTGTTCGTGCAAGGATTGGACATATGATATGAGAATGATGAAAACTACATTCAAATGGTAAAAAATAAATCAAACTAAATCAAATTAAATCAATACCCTTCCTAAGCCATATGACCTATCTCATGGACTTAGCCAAATCTTAATCCAAATCAACTCAAACTAAATTGATTTTCTCATAAATCAATCATATTTTCAATCATCTTTACAAATCTAAATGAAATATACATCTAAATCATCAAAACTAAATCAAAATAAATCAAAATCCAAACCTAAGCCACATGACCAAACTCCATGTACTTAGCCAAATTCCTTCATTCCAAAGATTCAATTTATTTTCTCAAGAATCAATCATACCTTCAACTATATTCATAAATATAAATGAAATCTATAATAATCAAGGTAAACTAAAATCAACCCAAGTCAATCCCAACTTAACCCTTTTGACTTGAAATGTTCAAATTAACCGAAACCCATTTAAACCCAAGCCAATTGCAATTAAATTCATATATCAAACCCAAATCCATATATAAACTCAACTAAATCAAACTCAACCCAAAATCAAGCCAACTAAACCATATTGGCCCACTTTACCCTAAGTGGCCAATTTTACCTATCTGAGCCAAGTTCTAACAGTCCTACCCAAATTGGATTGAACCAAGCCCATCAAAACCGCCCATCATGATTGTTGATCACCCTAGGTTGATCAATTGTCACAAATTGGGCCAAACTTAGTCAGCTTGATCATTTGACCAAGTCAACCACTTAACCCATATGAATCCAAACCTAGCCAAATTATAACGTAAGCCAAATCCCTTGAAACAAATGATTCATACCAAATCAAAATCAATATTTGAATATGACTTTACCTTCAACTGAGTCAAATAAATCCAAATTGGCCCTCTTAACCCAAGTTGACCCAAATTGAGCTAAAAGACCAAATTGGGTCAGATCAAAATATAAACTAAATTGATTGCAACCAATGGCTCAAGTTCATTCCAAATTGATTGTTGAATTTTACCAAAGCCATGGTTGGACCCAATTGATCTACTTAGCCCAATTTGACCTAAATGTTGAAGTTGGCCTAAATTAAAACCAATCCAAATTAATTTAAACCAAAGCTTAAAATCATATTCAATTAGTCTACTAAACTCCAACCAACACCCAACCCAAGCTAATTTGTCTAATTTAATCAAATTGGTCAACTTAACCCATTTGACCCAAATGAATTCAAATGAGCCAAAATTAAATCTAAGCCAAACTAAACCAAACCAACCAAACATCCTAAATGATCATATGAACTTAACCCAACCCTTGGTTTGACCAAATTTGACCAATTGGTCAACTTGACCCAACCTAACCCAATTTGACCTAAATGAGCCAAATTGAGCCAAACCTAACCAAATCAACTCTAATTGACTTGGAATTTTGGCTAACCAACCTAGGTACCTAGGATGCTGCCCAACCTAACCCAAGGGGTGGTTGGGTAGCCCATGACCCATGAGAGGTGAAATCACATGACCCTCCCCATTGGAGCATTTGAAGCCCATAAGACACCCATGATTCCTCCTTGGCAGCAACCTCCAAACCTTCAACCAACCATGCCAGGCCAACTCACCTCCTCCCTGCCACCCAAGACTCCTTGAGATGGTCGGATGGCCACTATAATCCAAACCCGATCCCACATCCAATCAATATGAAGGGGGCATATACACCCCTTCATTTCCACTCAAACACACACAAAAATCATTCCTTAGAGCCCAGCAACACAAGATGAGTCGCTAGAGCTATTTCCTAAGCTCCCAAGCTTATTCCATGATCGAAAAATTCCATTCCCATCAGTCCCAAAATAGGACACTCCCATTTTTGACCTAGCTTTCCCATTTCTCTATCAAACTCAAATTTACTTTGCACGCACCATCCTTAGGCCACATCGAGCAAGAACGAAGCATCTCCCAAGATTCAGGTGCACCGAAGGTGGGACTTTGATCAAAGCCATGCTCCAAATTGTTAGTTTGTGGCTTTCTGAGTGAACAATGAGGTATTGATCCAATTGCTTCTTAACAAGGCTTCATCTCCATTAGATGAAGCTTCCTCAATTATTCGAGCTGCTGGTCTTTAGCGTTGGTGAGGTATGCTTCCAAAACTGAACCTTAGCTAAAAATGGGTTGGAGATTTTTGAAGAAAACTTACATCTCATGTGATCTTGACTGTTGGATCCTCTCTGATTGATACCATGAAGGTGTGGGATCCTTTTGGAGTTAATCTGAGCTCGAGAAAGCTCAGATCAAGAGAGCAATGGCAGACGAACTCCATTCTCTCTCACTCACTTGCATGACGTTAGATCAAGCACCATCGGTTCCACATGATCAAAATATACAATCATGATTAAATCTGCTAGATCGATCTAATTTAATCTTATTAAGTTATCAGATTAATCATAGACGACTGATCATAGATCGATGGTGGACAAGAAAGAGCATCCACCGCCACCACGTAAGCGCTGAGTTGGATAAATTTTAAGTAGCCAGTCTCGCGATGCCATATGGAAAGCACACTGTGTTTGTGTGCCATGTGGACAGTGCGTTGCGTCATCGTGCCATGTGGCACCAATAGGATTAGGCTTTAATTAGGCTGAATTAATCATTTTTAATGGCTGAAAATACTAAAAATCATAAAAAATCATAGAGAAATAAAATAATGCAAATATATACTAATTTTAAAAGTATTTTAGAGGAGAATTAATTAATAATTATCTTAACTTATTTTGAATAGTAATTAAGGTTTAATTACAAAATTAATTAGCTTAATTACTTTTTATTACTTGAGCAATTAATCCTAAATTTTGTGAGTTAATTTAATGGGATGACCTCTGCCTCCCATGATTTTCTTGGGATTTATTACTCACTTAATTAAGAAAATTGACTAATTAAACCTTAACAACTCTTTTAAGTTAATTAATGATTAATTAATCTCATGAATAGTAATAAATTAGTTAATTAAGTTTATCAATCATTGTTCAACAGCAAGTGAACTAAGGAATAGTGTTGGGACCCCTTTCCCTAAGTTTATTTCATTCTTTTTTAAAATAAAATTAATTAATAATTAACTAATTAATTAAATCACTTAATCAAATTGAAATCATAATCACATCAAACCTTAATTAATTAAATCATGGGGTAGATCTTTAGGTGTTTAATAACCTAAAAGAGTTTAATGAAATTATGGTTAGTCCATATGTGTGGGAGAACCATAAGAGTAATTAATTAAGACTCTTGATCTAATTTACTATTAATCATGAGCTAATTGTAGTAGGCCCCTAGTTACCCATGTGTAGGGTGCTAAGTCAAAATTATAAATACAACTACTTGGGATAATATGTATATTTAGCTAACCTCTATTTTGCAGGTGTAGTTAGATTTACTTTTCTCACCTAAATGTAATTTTTGCAATAGGAATTAGTATTAGTGCTATGGGGATTATGATAAGCAATGGCGGAAGGATTTATCACAGGGTGCCCTGATGCCTTTGAAGTAAGCACCATCCAAATCAAAGAAGGAACCAAATCGAAATGGAGATATGAAGAAGACCCCATAGCATTTAATACAATTATAATCATTCATATTCTAGTTGTATAAGGGTAGAGCTACTACCCATCTTTTCTCTCTTGGGTTGTCGGTGCGACGCATCGACCTTTTATTCTTTTATGATAGTTTATATAATTGTTTGATGTTATGTTTACATTGTGCATTAGGATGACATGCTTTTCATAATTTCTTATGATTGATTCTTTAATGTGTTCCTTATACACGATTAGGCTATAAGGATAAAAATAACTTTTCTACCAAACTAATCACTCATAAATAAATTTTAAATAACTCATTACATCATCATAAAGCCTAAGACATAAATAAGATAATTAAAAGATTTAGCAACCCCTTAGTTGTATGGTTGAATGTTTCACATCATGCATATTCTTTTCTCTCTTGAATATGTAGGATCTCCATCCTTGCACGATAAAGGAATGCTTGGCATGTGAAGGCATCCCTTGTGGTGGAGAACACCTTCTTCTAGTTGATTTGACCCATAACCTATTTCATCATACATTTAGGCATAAGAAGTCCTAAAGCCTCTATCAAAATGATCTACTTAAAATGAAATAAAATTTGAAAATATTTTGCATCTATAAATTAAGTCATATGCTCATACCACTCATGCTCTTCTCTCTTAGGGAATGTGTTTAGGACTTTAGTCTTTTTCTAATTAAATAACCACCCTAGCTATCTTACAATTGAAATGACCAGACTACATGGTTTTAAAATCATAGGAGGCATTAGTTGGCGGTCACTCCAGGTGGTTGTAAGTCTAGAAGTCAGACAATTTATTCTCTCTTATGGAGGTAAACCCTTATGTCCATCTGTCGCTTAGATTTAGGTCATGGTTTAGCTCGTACTAAAGATCACTAGATTTAGGATTTGAGGTAGCTATTTCATTTAGTCTATGAGCATAAATCCTTACCTCTTGGGCATTACCACAACCTTGTATTGGTGGTTTATAAGCCCCAGTAATTTAAATAAATTTCAACTCAAAACATTTAAATCTCCTCAACTTCAAAATTATAAAGCCCAAGCCCAACCATAGGATAGATTGGAATGCTTACTAGGCTTCCAAGTATTATGAGCATTTCCTACTTATTTCATTTGGATTCCAAAAATAAGTCTTCTCCTTGAACTTTCCCAAATGATTTTCAAAATACAACCAATCTTTTGATAGTCTAACCTTAAAATCTTGGAGATGATAATTGTCTACTTTAATCGAGAGTATTCTTAGGAAATTCCATTTCATAAGATGTAATTAACTATGGAGGCTTGCCTCCATAGCAAACTTAAGAACATTGTTTAATAAAAACCCTGCTTAACTCATCTATTTAAAGTAGGGGGAAAATCTATAGTACATTCAAAGGCCCATCATGCCTTAGGAGTCCTTATTACATGATTAAGTCCACAGTAGGGTGATGCCTCTTTCTTTTGAGAGAGTATATCATACCTCACTATTGTACTCGATCACCTCAAAAAGTATGCCCCCTACATTTATAAATAAACACCATAAGGCCCTCTCACCTTGTTCATTAAATCCTCTCAACATCATCCTTTCTTTTTGAGAGTTTGGAGATGTCGATCCTCAAGAAGGCAAGGGTTCTTAGACTCATAATGTTGACTGATACACCTGGATCAACTAGAACTCTGGATAGCCTATATCTGCTAATATGCATTATAATGTAAAGAGGCGGTTGTACTCGAGCATCCCTAGGAGTAAGTCTTCATCCAAATGTAACTCTAAGATGTCCTTGAGTGGTGCCTCCTCTTTAGTAGCGATGCTAGCATATCTCTAGATCAAGTAAGGCCTTGATTAGAGATTCTCTCATCTCTTTAGATATGATAAGGGCATCATATATGTTTAACTTAGCTGGAAACTTTCTAAGGTGAGCTAGGACATTGTAATCAACTCTAGCTTGGTCCTCCATAAGCATATCCATGGGTGGAGCATCTTATGGAGGGGCTATCTGCTCACTGGAACCAATGACTTGCTTACCCTTATCCTTGGGTGCTACTGATGAGGTAAAACTGTCATTACATAAGTTGACTTGTGACTTCTTGAAAGATGAACTTGTCAAAGTTCTACCTTCTCATCAGCATACCTATAGACTCTCTATGTGATTCTCGAGTTAATTGACTCCAAGTCAATCTCAAGAGGTGAACTCGATTGATTCAGAGAAGGATAACGACTCTAAATCAAAAAGGAAAGGATTGGAACTACTAGAGCTATTATTTTTATTTAAACTCAAAGAGCTTCAATAGGAATAAAATCAAGAGCATCAGAAGTAAACAATATATATGTAGAATCAACTTTCTTCATTAATTTCTTTTTGGATGGAGGTACATGATAGAAATCAAGTAAAGTAAGTGGAGTAAGGGATTTAGTGCCCTTATCCATAGATACAATGCTCCTGCCTCTAGAAGAGGAGAAGAAGAGGTGGTAGGCTAGCGGTGGAGGAGTACTCTTGGACTGGGCGATGGCTACTAGACTATCTCATGCAAGTATGGTGAGTTGCTTTCTGTTGGCTATCACCCTCCCAGTTGTCCTTTTAACTAGCAAACCTTCCTTGGTGTTGGAGGTTTGAGCTACTTGCACACACAAGGAAAGCTTCTTCATTTTAGAAATGATCTTCTTAGAGATTCGAGATAGGGAGATATCCTAACCTTCTTTGGTCTTAAGAGGATCGCAAGTATCCTTAAGGATTCCATTAATAGAACTGGATGGTTTTTATAAGAAGCATTCCTTAGGGATAACTATGGCTATCAACTTGTACCTGTGCTCAAGCTAGTCCTTAAAAGTGATACAATCCTCTAAGACATGGCCTAACATGCGGTGGTAGGGGCAATAGCAAGGATCATCATTCTTGCCCACTTCTGTATCTTAGGCTCTCTAACTAAAGTCAAGTTTATTTAAGAGATTCTTAAAGATCTTCCTAATTAACTCCCTCTTGAATGAATATGACTTATCCAATCTATCGACAAGAGTAGGTGGAAAGTAGGTACCTGACAATGGATATGAATACCACTAGTGGGTAGGCTGCTGAGGTGGTGGAAATGGTCATTGTGGTAGCTGTGGTGGCCGAATGATGGTCAAGGTGGTGGAAAAGGAGGTGGGAAAGGAGGATGCTAAGCTCATAGTCTTTCATATTGAATTCTAGCTAGGTGCTTCCCTCTACCCATTGACAGAACTATCCATGGCTTCTTCTCAAACCTTATGGCAGACTTGGGTGATTAGTCTGGAAAGAGTAACTGTTTGGCTTCCTCTTGTAGGTTATCCTCCTTATTGATTTAATTTCTTGAATATTTTGATGGGTAAAGCCCTTAAGCATGAAGAGGTGTGGATATTCATGATGAATCTCGATGGCATCTTGTGACATTGTGGTTCACATTTAAAGCTCAGGTTATGCCTCTTGAGAATGTAATCAACATGGGACTCATTAAGTTTCTGTTTCTCCACAATGAGGTCGCTTACAATCACCCTCTGCTGAGCTCCAGCAAACCTCTTGATGAAGAGGTGCTCTAACTCATCAAAAGCCTTCACCAAATTGTTCAGTAGAAATCAAATGCAACACTGGACTTAACAAAAGGCAGAAGAGGAGTGTGTCGCCACGATGTTGCAACAAACTAATCTAAAGTGTGCAATATGTTATCGGTACCCACTACCATCAAGGATCTTGAAGGATGGTCGCACAAAACCCAAAATGAAATAATAACTAAATAAAAATGTAAACCTAAAAAATAAACCTAAAAATAAATAAAAAATAAAACCTAAACCCTAAACTAAAAAAAAACCCTAAACCTAAAATAAACAAAATAAAATAAACATAAACCTAAACTAAAATAAATAAAACCTAAACCTAAACCTAAAATAAACTAAACCTAAACCCTAAACTAAATAAAATAAGATAAACTAAAAAAACCTAAGCCTAAACTAAAAAAAACCTAAAAATAAACCTAAAATAAAAACCTAAAACCTAAACCTATAAAAATAAATAAAAAACCAAACATAAACCTAAAAATAAAAAATAAAACCTACACCTAAAAAATAAACTAAAAATAAAACTAAACTAAAAAATAAACATAAACCTAAACCTAAACCTAAATACAAACAAAAAACAAAACAAAAATAACTAAACTAAAATAACTAAAAATTAAAAATAAATCTAAATAAAATTAAAAAAAAACTAAAATAAATAAAAAATAAACTAAATAAACCTAAACCCACTCGTTACATAATTTAAAAAAACCCCTAAACCCTAAACCATAAATCCTAAACCTTAAACCCTAAACCCTAAACCTACAACCCTAAACATACAACCCTAAACCCTAAACTAGCCCTAAACCCTAATCCTAACTCTAAATCCTAAACCGTAAACCCTAAACCCTAAAACTCTAATCCCTAAACCCTAAACTAACCCTAAGCCCTAAACCCTAAAACCTAAAAAATCCTAAACACTAAACCCTAAATCCTAAACCCTAAACTTAAACCATAAACCCTAAAACCTAAACCTTAAACCTAAACCTAAAGCAACTAAATAAATTAAAAAATTAACCTAAGACAAAAAACCTAATAAACCTAAACCCTAAGAATGGGAAAAACAACGAGGAACAACACCGCCAACTGTGCCTAGATCCAAGGTGGATGCAAAGGTGTACAAAGAATTATTGTAGTGGTGGTGGGGGATCTAGAGGTGCTAGTGTATATGGAGGTGGTAGTGGGAGTAGTGGTCATAATGGAGGTGGAAGGAGTGATGGAGGTTACAGTTATGGTGATGGCGGAGAGAGAGATCATGGATATGATGGTAGATCCAACTACTCGAGAGGTCAGAGTGGTTTTGATGGGAATTAGAGAAACTAAAGAACATCGATATGTCGCTAGAATTATGTTTTTAGAGTAGATGGTTCTAGTTATCTAAGGTCTTTGATTTGCTCTATGTGAGCTCATTCTTGATCTATGTTGTCCCTTATTTCTTACAAAATATGGTGTGTTACTTGATTGATGAAATCAAAAAGAAGAAATGTTGGATCTGAATTTGTTCTCTGTTAAAAAAAATACCAAAAACCCTAATCCCTAAACTTAAACCTAAACCCTAAACATAAAACCTAAACCCTAAATCCTAAACCCTAAACCCTAAAACTAACCCTAAACTCTCAAACCTATACCTACTACACTAAACCTACAACCCTAAACCCTAAACCAAGAAAAACCCTAAACCCTAAACCCTACTACCTTAAACCATAAACCATAAAACTAAAACCCTAACCCTAAACCCTAAACACTAAAAGAATAAACACTAAAACCTAAACCCTAAAACCATGCCCTAAAGTAAACTAAAAAATAAACATAAACCCTAAAACCTAATAAAACTAGACCTAAACCTAAATCTTAGTAAGCATGTCAGCTCACATTGACTACCCCCGCCTTTTGTACACAATGCCAAAACCCACTGCTGCGAGCCATCCTCATGCTCAAGATTCCCCTTTTCCCTCTCATTTTGGCATTTTGGTCGCTACTTGATAGTTGTTTGGTGTTACTCTCACTGGATTCTTTTTGGAATCGATGGTCACTGGCCACTTTCATATTTTACTTGGAGTGATGTCGTGGGCTGGCGTCTTCCCTGATGATTCCATGAGTGAAACTGATGGATCCAGTGGATCCTAGTAGGGCATTAACTACCTTGGCTTCGTCTACTTCAAAATCATTCAAAGATGCCCTCACTAATTAGGATTGCTATTCAGGTGAGTCCCTGGAACTTATTTTGACTTTTTTTCTTGTGGTTATGTGCTATGATCTGATTATGGAAAAGGTTGCTAAGCCATTTGAATTCACTTTAGTTGGAAAGTTTCCTCTTTGTAGGCTAAATCTAGAAAACATTTGCTCTTTCTTTCATAGTCTGAAACTTTCAGGTGCTTTCTGATTGGTTTAATTAATCCCCACTAAATTTTGATTCAGTTAACAAATGATTTGGATTACTCCCATATTGTTGCTTGTCATTCTTATTTTGTTTTTAATTGCCAAATGAGGTTGCTGAAATGGACTCCACTATTTGATATTAGGGAAGAATCCCCAATAATTATGGTTTGGATTTTTCTCCCCAATATGCAAATTCATTTCATTAATCATTAGTTCCTTTTTACTGTAGGTGCTTTATTTGGTCAGCCATTGCAAATTGATCAGGCAATGGTTATGAAATCTTGACATTCTATTCCTACAATCCTTGTTGAATTGGACATTACCCAGAAACACCTCAAAGAAATTTGATTGGAATTTGAAAATTATGGTTATATGCTGAGAGTTGACTTTGAAAATTTTCCTATCTTTTATTCTCATTGTAAAATCCATGGGCATGATAATTTTGAATGTTTCATTCTGCATGCTCACCTAAAAAAGAAAATTCTTGCTAAGGAAACTATTATTCCTAACCCTAGGCCGACCACTGTTAAATATCAAAAAGTTAATTCAGAAAAAAAGGATTCATTGAAAGTTCCTAATAAGGATGGTTTACCTCTTATTTCTTTTATGCAATTGAAGGTTTCTAATGTGGAAAATAATAATTTCTCTAAACTTTTGAATGATGATTTTTTCCTCTCGATGATCCTTGCATCCTTACCAATTTTGATTGATGAAAATGAAGCTTTAATTGAAAATATTAATGATGATATCAATGTTATGCATCATTTGAATTCAATGGAGAATATGGCTTTGGTTTCTCATGATATTTTTAAAACCTAACTTTTAGTTCAAGATGATTTAAATCCTTAAAAAGATTTGGTTTTGTCTAATGATCTAGGTATCAAAGAAGAAGGGCTAAAATGTTCACACTTTCCTTCTTAATATATCTATTTTGGCTCCCTTGCTTGCTATACCCAATGCTCATTTGCCTTTAATGAATTCTAATGGCTTGGAAGAAGGAGAACTCACTTCTATACAAGAGACTTCCCCTAAATATATGACTAATGTTGCTAAATCTTTCTCCGATGATGATTCTATGGGAAAAGGAAATGGTTTCCAAACTTATCATGTTAAAAAGAAAACAAATGTTAAAAAATTCCCTCCCAAATTGTCCAAAAACACTAGATCTACTGCAACCCCCCTCTCCTCCCTAAATTGACCTTTTCTTAACCCCTTTTTTATTTATTTGTGTTTAATTTTCTTATTTAGAATGTTATACGGATCGGTACCCCTCTCTATTTGTAGCCATATTAGAAACTTTTGTCGTATTGATAATATTTCTTTACTTCATGCAAACAAAATTAACCATGTTGATAGAATGATCAGTTTCAATAAATTTATCTCTAATGTTAGTAATAAAACATGGTGTTTTTGGAATAATTTTATGGAGATTTCTATTCCTGATGATTTCCAACAAGTTGTCAATGCTCAAATATCTTATGGTGACTATTTTACATTGGGCTCTTTTGTCTATGCATCTTGTAATATATCTGGTAGAAATCTTCTTTGGGAAACTTTAAGGAATTTGGTTACCTCTATTAATAAATGTTAGTTTATTGGTAGGGATTTCAACACTATTTTATTCTATTCTAAATGAAGCAGTGGTTGCTCTCTTAATATTCATTCCATGGAAGAATTTTCCAATATGATCCCTCATTGTAATTTGCTTGATATTGGCTTTAAGGTTTCAAATTTTACTTAGCAAAACTCTAGACTTTGGCAAAGGATGGACCAAATTCTTTTTAATACACATTGAATTACTCAATGGCTTATTACCTCCATTGATCATTTAAGCAGAACCTTATTTGATCATGCTCCTTTCTTGGATTCTATTAAAGATAACTCTAAAAGATTAAAAAATTTCTCTTATTTTAGATTTTAGAACATGTGGATTCAACATATTGATTTCCTTAATTCCATGGCTAACAATTGGAAAGATCCCTTACCCCTAACAATTGACATAGGGATGATTGGTTTAAGCTTAAAAGACTTAAACAAAATCTGGGTTGGTCGAACAAGCATTATTTTAAAGACCATTTTGCTAATATCAAAGAAATGGAAAAATTTGTTTGTGATCTTCAAGTCTCTATTAGGTCTGATCTTACTAAGATTAAGGGCTTGAATGGGGTGAAAGATAAACTTATTAATTTTCAAAATATGGAAGAGACTTATTGGCAAAAAAATGCTACTAGCAAACATATTATGGATGGTGACATAAATACTAGATATTTCCATGCTTTAGTTAATAAAAAAAGAGCTTTAAATAATATTCAAAAATTAATTAATGATGATAATGGAGAACGGATTACAGAATAATGATATTAAGGATTCAACCATTAATTGCTTTAGAAACTTAATAAGAGTAGCTCTTATGAAGTTATCTCTAAATCACTTGATTCCTTCTATTATAACCAATGATGATAATGATTTGCTTATTATTGTAAATGAAGAGGAAATTTTAAAGTTTATAATAGCATGAACATAGGTTTCATCGGTCGGAGGGTTTCACTACCTAATTTTTTTCAAAAATGCTATTATTACAAAAAATGATTTGGTTGAGGCAATGGCTGATTTTTCTAATGGTAATCCTTTTCCTAGATATTTTCTGCACTTTTATTATTCTCATGTCTAAGAAAGATAATCCAGACTATTGGAGTGATTTTAGACCTATTAGTCTTTATACCTTCTTCAATAAGTTAATTTCCAAATTTCTAACCAACAGGCTCAGTCCTTTACTTCAAAGGATTATCTCTCAAAACCAAATTGGTTTTGTTAGAGATAGATCTATTTCTAATAACATTCTGCTTGCTCACCATTTAATTCATGATTTAGATGCTAAGACTAGAGGTGGCAACATTCTGTTCAAATTAGATATTACCAAAGCTTTTGACAATATATCTTGGGATTTCCTTATCCATATTCTGAATTTATTTAGGTTTACTAATAAATTTATCTTTCTTATTAAAAATTGTATTAATAATGCCTAGTTTTCTATTTTGCTTAATGGGGATGCCTTGGGCTTCTTTTCTTCTTCCCATGGCCTAAGACAAGGGGATCCTCTATCTCCTGCATTATTTATTATTATTGATGAGTACTTATCTAGGAGCATCAAAGATCTATTCTTAAACAATCCTAGAATGTATCATAGAACTCTTGGTGGTCTTCTTATTTCTTATTTAAGCTTTGTAGATGATTTCATTATTTTTTGCAATGCTTCTATACATCATATCAAGAATCTCAAGATTTTTTAAAATAAATTTGGTAGAGAAAGTGGTCTATCTATCATTGATAACAAAAGTTGTTTTATTACATCTTCAAGCATAAGCAATAATAAAATTAATCAAATCTGACATATGACTAACTTTAAACATCAACACCTTCCTCTTTACTACTTGGGTGCTCCTCTTTTTAAAGGTCCAAAATGATCCCATTTTTTTGATGAGTTAATTCAAAAAGTTTTAAATAAAATTTCTATTTGGGAATTTCATTTACTTTCCTTTGGTGGCATGCACTATTCTTAAAAGCACTCATAATTCAATGCCTCTTTATTTGATTCAAACTATTATCCCCACTAATGCTACACTTATCGAATTGATCGCTTAATAAATATTTTTATGGATCCAATAATTCTACTAAAAGAATGCATTGGACTTTCTAATGTAAATGTTGTGGTCCCTTGGGTGAAGGTGGTCTCAGTTGCAAACCAATTCGTGAAGCTATTATTGTCTTCTCTCATAAGCTCTTGTGGAATTTTAGAAAGAATGTTAGCCTTTGGGCTAATTTTATGATGAAAAAAAATTGCCATGGTAAACTCCCTCTTATTTGTGCTTATAAAGTTGGTGACTCTTCGGTTTGGAAATGGCTTTGCTCCACTAAATGGTTATTTAACCCTTAATATCTTGGGGTATTCATTCAGGTTCTTCTCTCATTTAGAAAGACAATTGATTGGCAATGGCTCTATTGACTCCCTTTATTTACCCACTCTACCGCATTATCAAAGTTAACTCTTTCTAGCATAATAACACTTGGAACAAAAAAAAATAAACTAGAGAATTATAAATAAAAATATATAATAAAATAAATAAAAAATAAACTAAATAAATTATATAAACCTAAACCTACCGGTTTACTTCATTTTAAAAAATCCCTAAATCCTAAACCTACAACCCTAAACCTTAAAAGACCCTAAACCGTAAATCCTAAACCCTAAACCCTAAACCCTAACCCTAAACCATAAACTCTAAATAAAATAAACCTAAAATAAAATAAATATAATCCCAAATAATTAACCTAAAAAATATAAAAAAATAAAACCTAAATCTTAAACTAAAAAAAAACCTAAACTTAAAATAAAAATAAAATAAACCTAAATCTAAACTAAAATAAGCTAAACAAAAATAAATAAAACCCACACCTAAACCTAAAATAAACTAAACCTAAACCTTAAACTAAATAAAATAAAATAATCTAAAACTAAACTAAAAAAATAAAACTTAAATATGAACCTAAAATTTAAACCTAAAACTTAAACCTATGAAAATAAAATAAAATAAAAACCTAAACCTAAACCTAAAAATTAGAAATAAAACCTAAACCAAAAAAATAAAATAAAAATCAAACTAAACTAAAAAATAAACATAATCCTAAACCTAATCCTAAAAAATAAACTATAATAAAAATTCCTAAACTAAAATAAATAAACTAAACTAAATAAAATAAAATATAAACTTAAATTAAAATCTAAAATAAACTAAATAAAACTAAACCTATCGGTTTACTTAATTTAAATAAAACCCTAAACTGTAAACCCTAAACCCTAAACAATAAATCCTAAACCTTAAACCCTAAACCCTAAACCTAAAATTAAATAAAACAAAAACTAAATAAAAACATAAAACTGCAAAATAAAACTAAAAATAGAACCTAAAAGTAAATAAAAAATAAAACATAAGCCCTAAACTAAAAAAAAAAAAACCAAAATAGAAATCAAATAAATAAAATAAAATAAACCTAATCCTAAAATAAATAAACTAAACTAAAATAAACTAAACTTACACCTAAAGGTAAAATAAACTAAACCTAAACTTTAAACAAAATAAAATAAAATAAACTTAAAAAAACTTAAACATAAACTAAAATATAAAACCTAAAAATAAACTTAAAATATAAACCCTAAACCTAAACCTAAAAAAATATAATAAAAACCTCAATCTAAAACTTCAAATTAAAAATAAAACCTAAACATAAAAAATAAAATAAAAATAAAACTAAACTAAAAAATAAACATATACCTAAACCTAAACCTAAACCTAAAATAAAAAAATAAATAAAAACTTAAACTAAAACTTAAACCTAAACCCAAAAATAATAAAAATAAATAACGAAATTGAAATAAATTAAATAAAATCCTAAACTAAACTAAAAATAAAATAAACCTAAAAGTAGAAAAACTTAAATAAAATAAAATCTAAGGGAAAAATAAAAATAAATAAACCTAAAATAAAATAAAAATACCTAAACTTAAAAAAATAGAATAAAAATCTAAACCTAAACCTAAAAAAAAGTCCTAAACACACAAAATAAAATAAATATAAAACTAACCTAGAAAATATAAATAAACCTAAACCTAGACCTATAAAGTAAACTAAAATTAAAAACCTAAACTAAAATAAATAAATCTAAAATTAATAAACTAAAGAAAATAAATATAAAAAATAAACCTAAATAAAATAAAAATAAAATAAAGTAAAATAAATAAATAATAAACTAAATAAACCTAAACCTACCAATTTACTTAATTTTTAAAAAAATCCCTAAACCCTAATCTCTAAAATAAACCCGAAACCCTAAACCTACAACCCTAAACCCTAAACAAACCCTAAACCATAAATCGTGAAATAAATTAAGCCTTAAATAAAATAAAATATGAGCTAAATAAAATTCTAAACCTAAAGAATAAAACTAAAAATAAAGCATAAAAATAAATTAAAAATAAAACCTAAATCCTAAACTAAAAAAACCTAAACCTAAAATGAAAATAAAATAAACCTAAACAAAAACTAAAATAAACAAAACTAAAAAAATAAAACCATAAACTAAACCTAAACCTAAACTAAATAAAATAAAATGAACTAAAAATAAACCTGAACATAAACTAAAAAATAAAACCTAAAAATAAACCTAAAATAAAAACCTAAAACCTAAACCTAAAAAAATAAAATAAAAACATAAACTGAAACATACAAATTAAAAATAAATCCTAAAACTAAAAAATAAAATAAAAATAAAACTAAACTAAAAACTAAACATAAACCTAAAACTAAACCTAAAAAATAAACTAAAATTTAAAACCTAAACCAAAATAAATAATCATAAAATAAATAAAGAAAACTAAATAAAAATAAATTTTAAACCTAAATAAAAAGATAAATAAACTAAATAAACCTAAACCTAACTGTTTTCTTAACTTTAAAAAAGAATCCTAAATCATAAACCCTAAACCCTAAACACTAAATCCTAAACCCTAAACCCTAAAACTAAAATAAAATAAAATAAAAACTTAAACCTAAAAAATAAACCTAAATAAAACCTAAAAAATAAAAAAAACTAAACTAAAACCTAAACTAAAATAAAACAACAACAATAACAACAATAAGCCTTTATCCCACTAAGTGTGGTCATTACATGAATCCTTCATCCAGATTGTCCTATTATGTTTCAAATTCTCATACTAAGTATACTTTTATACATCTTAACCAAGTCTTTTAGGCCTTCCTCTACCTTTCTTAACATAAGGAAATCTAATGCATCTACTCTCCAACTGTCAATTGATGCTTTATGTCCCATCTAAGGCAACCCTCTCTATTCTTATCTTCCATTGGAGCTACTCCAACTTTTTCTCGAACATACTCATTTCACATTTTATCTCTAAGAGTAAAGCCACTTATCCAAAGCATCCCTCAACACTTAACTTAGTCTTATGCTTCTTTATTGGCCAACATTCTGCACCATAAGTCATTGTAGGTCTTACCACCATCTTATAAAATTTTCCCTTAAATTTAAGTGGAACTTTTCTATCACACAACAGGCCAAATGCATTCCTCCACTTCAACCATCTAACTTGAATTCTACTAATAACATCTTCATCTATGTCACCATCATTTTGAACAATTAAATATATGAACTCACTCTTATTAATGACTTGTTCACCTAATGTCACAACACTACCACTAGAACTTCTACAACTAAAATTACACTCTATATATTCAGTTTTAGATCTACTTAAATGAAAAGATTTAGACTCTAATGTTGACCTCCATAATTTAAGTTTCTCTTGGACTCCCTCTCTAGTTTTATCAACAAGAAGAATGTCATCAGTAAAAAGCATATACTAAGGTACATCTTCCTGTAAATGCCTAGTAAGAACATTGATAACTAAAGCAAAAGGATTAGGGCTTAAAGTTGATCCTTGATGCAATCCAACTGAAATAGGAAAATATTTTATCAATCCTCTTGTGTTTGGACACAAATAATAGCTCTAGTATACATATCCTTAATGACTTGAATATAACCAATATTAACTCTTTTCTATTCTAGAACTCTCCAAAGAACATCTCTTGAAACTTCATTAAAATCTTTCTAAATCAATAAATATCATATGTAGATCCTCCTTACTTTCTATACTTCTTCATCAAACCTCTTAACAAATGTATAGTATCTATAGTGAATCTACTTAGCATGAAACCAAATTGATTGTGAGAAACTTTTGTATTTTAACCTATGCTCTCCCATAATTTTAATGTATGACACATTAACTTAATTCCTCTATAATTTGCACACTCTTGTGCATCACCTTTATTCTTAAATATGGAACCAACAAACTCTTCCTCCACTCCTCTAGCATCTCTTTAGTCTTTAAAATAACATTCAAAAAATTTGTAAGCCAAGAAATTCCTTGATCTCCTATACATTTCCACACTTCATTAGAATATCATCGGTCCTACTATTTTTCCACATTTCATTTTCTTAAAGCTTCTCTAACTTCAGATTTACTAATACGATAAAAAAAACAAAATTCTCTATTTTAGTTTAGGGTATTAAGATTGCTAAAATCAATCGTACTTTCAAATCCTTCATTGAAAAGTTTTTCAAAATATCTCATCCACCTATTTTCAATATCCTTTTCTAAGAAAAGCACTTTATTATTTTCATCCTTAATACACCTCACTTGAACTAGGTCTTTACTTTTCCTATCTCTTTAGTTGGCTAACTTATACATACATCTTTTACCTTCTTTGGTATCTAATCTATTGTATAAATCACTAAAAGCTAAATTTTTTGCATCATATATTACTTTCTTAGAATCTCTACAGGCCACTTTATATCTTTCCCAATTCCGAAGTTTTACATCTAAACCAAATTTTACAACAATGTTTCTTATTTTTTCTTGCAAACTCGACTCCACCAACTATTTTTATTAAAAGAAGTTTTTCCTTTTCATTCTCCAAGCACTTTTTTTAGCAACTTGCTTAATTTCACTTGTTACTTTTTTTTACATAACATTAGCTTTCTTATGAACATCACAAATTCTAAGCTATTGTAACTTGCTCTTAAAAATATTTTTGTTCGTGTTCTTTAAGTATCATCATCTAATCCTAAGATAATACTTTGATTTATTTTTTCCTCTTACAATCTTTCATATTAAAATCTAAAACTAACAATGTTTTTTGAATTTTTACATGGAATGACCTTACAATCTTTACATTCTAAACGATCTATTTTTCTTATCAAAAAATAATTTGTTTGTAGTTTACTAGATCCATTTTTATAAGTAATAATATGTTCATATCTTTTCTTAAGTAAAATATTAGCAACTATAAAATCATAAGCTAAAGAAAATCTAATATACCTTCTTCATTAGTCACTCCAAATCCATAACCACCATGAATACTTTTAAAATCTTCTACCACTCTACCAACATGCCCATTTAAATCTCCTCCAATAAATACTTTTCTTCAAGAGGTATCTTTTGTATTAATCCTCTAATTCATTCCAAAATTTTCTTTGAGCCATACATCCAAACCTACTTGAGGAGCATAAAACACTTATAACATTAAGAATCTTAGTATCAACAATAATCTTTAAAGCTATAATTCTATCTCTACATCTATTAATATTTATAACATTATCCTTCAAACTTTTATCTATAATCACACCTACACTATTTCTAGTTCAACTTCTACATGAATACCAAAGTTTAAAACCTATACTATCAATCTCCATTTAATTTCTTGAACACATAAAATATTTATTATTCTATGAGCCATACTATCTATTAATTCTATTAATTTACTTATAAGAGTTAAACCTAAAATTAAAATAAAATAAAATAAACTTAAACCTAAACTAAAATAAATAGAACCTACACCTAATGCTAAAATAAACTAAACCTAAACCTTAAACTAAATAAAATAAAATAAACTAAAAATAAACTTAAACTTAAACAAAAAATAAAACCTAAAATCTAAACCTAAAAAAATTAAATAAAAACCTAAACCTAAACCTGAAAATTAAAAATAAAACCTAAACCTAAAAAATATAATAAAAATAAAACCAAATAGAAAAATAAACATAAATCTAAACCTAAACCTAAAAAATAAACTAAAATAATAAACCAAAACTAAAATAAATAAACATAAAATAAATCAAAATAAACTAAACAAAAATAAAATATAAACCTAAATAAAAATATAAAATAAACTAAATAAACTAAATAAACTAAATAAACTAAATAAACCTAAACCTACCGGGTTACTTAATTTATCAAAAACCCTAAACCGTAAACCCTAAACCCTAAACACTAAATCCTAAACCCAAACCCTAAACCCTAAACTTAAAAAAAATAAAATAAAAACTAAATAAAAACATAAACCTAAAAAATAAACATAAAAATAAAACCTAAAAGTAAATAAAAAATAAAGGATAAACCTTAACTAAAAAAATATAAATCTAAAATAAAAATAAAATAAATAAAATAAAATAAACCTAAACCTAAACTAAAATAAACTAAACTAAACTATAATAAATAAAACCTAAACCTAAACCTCAAATAAACTAAACCTAAACCTAAATCTAAACTAAATAAAATAAAATTATCAAAAAATATACCTAAACAGAAAAATAAACCTAAAATAAAAACTGATAACCTAAACCTAAAAAACTAAATTAAAAACTTAAACCTAAACCTAAAAGAAAAAATAAAAAATAAAACTCAACTAAAAAATAAACCTAAACCTAAACCTAAACCTAAAAGATAAACTAAAATATAAACCTAAACTAAGATAAATAAACATCAAATAGATAAACTAAATTAAATCAAAATAAAATATAAACCTAATAAAATAAAAAACAAAATAAACTAAAATAAATAAAATAATTTTTTCTAAATAAACCTAAACCTATCGATTTACTTAATTTTAAAAAAAAATTAAAACCTTAAACCCTAAATCCTAAATCTAAACCCTAAACCTTAAACCCTAAACCCTAAACCTACAACCCTAAGAAATCCTAAACCCTAAACCTTGAACCCTAACCCTAAACTTTAAACCCTAAAAGCATAAACCCTAAAACCCTAAACCCTAAAACCTAAACACTAAACCCTAAACCCTAAACCTTAACCCTAAACCCTAAACCTTAAACACCAAGCCCTAAACTTAAACCTAAAGTAACTAAATAAAGTAAAAAGTAAACCTAAATCCTAAAACCTGGTAAACCTATGCCCTAAGAATGGGCACAACTATGACAACAAGAATATCATCACAAATATCGCCTAAATCTATAGAGGCTAAATGGTTATCATAGTGGTGGTGGGGATCCGGAGGTGGTGGTTGGAGTAGTGGTTGGAAAAAAGGAGGTTACACTAGTGGCGGTAGAGAGATCAATATGATGGTGGTTCTACTTAAGAGGCGGTAGTTAAACCGGAGAAACTAAGATCCGATACTACTTATGGAATTGTGTCTTTATAAAATGATTCTAATTATGGGGTTTTGATTCTATATCTCTCATTTTGAACTTTGTCGCCACTTATGTCTTAGAAAACATGGTGTGTTACTTACTTGATGAAATCCAAAAGAAGAAAGGTTGAATTAGAATTTGTTCTTTATTTTAAAAAAAAAACCAAAAATACTAAATCCTTAACTAAACCCTAAACCCTAAACCTAAAACCTAAACTATGAACCCTAAACCCTAAAAACCCTAAACCCTAAACCCTAAATCCTAAACCCTAAACCTAAAACCCTAAAACCTTAAAACCTAAACCCTAAACCCTAAAACCTAAACCCTAAACACTAAACCATAAACCCTAAACCCTAAAGACTAAACCCTAAACCATAAACCCTAAACCTAAAACCTCAATCCCTAAACCCTAAACTAAAAACCTAATAAACTAAAAGTTGAAAACCATTACCTAAACTAAATAAACCAAAAAATAAAATAAATAAAAAAACCTAAACCAAAATAAAATAATAAAAAAAATAAAATAAATAAAACCTAAACCAAACCTAAACCTAAAAAAAGAAAATAAAACAAAAAATAAATAAAAACCTAAATTAAACTAAAAAATAGAATACCTAAATAAAATAAAAATTAAACTTAAAATAAAAAAAAATAAAATAAGAACTAAATAAAAACCTAAACCTAATAAATGAACCTAACAATAAATAAAAAATAAAACCTAAACCCTAAACTAAAACCTATGTAAAATAAAAAATAAATTAAACCTAAATCTAAACTAAAATAAATAAAACATAAACCTAAACCTAAAATAAACTAAACCTAAACCTAAACCTAAACTAAATAAAATAAAATAAACTAAAAATAAACCTAAACCAAAAAATTAAAACCCTAAACCTAAAATAAAACCAAACACCTAAACTTAAAAATATAAAATAAAACTTAATTAATCCTAAAATAAAAAAAATAAAGCTTAAAACTAAAAAATAAAAAATAAAAATAAAACAAAACTAAAAAATAAACATTAATCTAAACCTAAACCTAAAATGAACTAAAATAAAACCTAAACTAAAATAAAGAAACCTAAAATAAATAAACTAAACTTAATAAAAATAAAAATGAACCTATATAAATTAAAAAATAAAATAAACTCAAATCAATAGAAAATAAACTAGATTAACCTAAACCCTAACCCTAAAACTAACCCTAAACCAACACCCTAAACCCTAAACCCTAAACCATAAACCTTAAACCCTAAAAACCTATAAACCTAAACCTAAAGTAAATTAAACCTAAAAACTAAAATAAAACCTAAATGTAATAAAATAATAAAATAAAATAAAATAAAACCAAACTAAAACCTAAACCCTAAATAAAATAAATAAAACCTAAACAAACTAAAAAAATAAAATATCCTAAAAATAAAAAACCTAAATAAAATAAAATGAAAAGTAAAGTTAAAATCAACCTAAAATATATAAAATAAAAGCTAAATATAAACATAAACTAAAAATAAACCTAAAAAACCTAAACCCTAAACTAAAAAAATAAACCTAAAATAAATAAAATAATAAAATAAACCTAAACCCTACTAAAATAAACTAAAATAAAATAAATAAAACCTAAATCCTAAACTAAATAAAAGAAAATAAACCAAAAAAATAAACTTAAACTTAAACAAAAATAAAAAAACCTAAACCCTAAAAAAAATTAAATAAAACCTAAACCTAAACCTAAAATTAAAAATAAAACCTAAACCTAAAATATAAAAAAATAAAACCAAATAGAAAAATAAACATAAATCTAAACCTAAACCTAAAAAAATAAACTAAAATAATAAAATAAAATAAATAAACATAAATAAATAAAATAAACTAAACAAAATAAAAATAAAATATAAACCTAAATAAAAATATAAAATAAACTAAATAAACTAAATAAACTAAATAAACCTAAACCTACCGGTTTACTTAATTTATCAAAAACCCTAAACCCTAAACACTAAATCCTAAACCCAAACCCTAAACCCTAAACCTAAAAAAAATAAAATAAAAACTAAATAAAAACATAAACCTAAAAAATAAACATAAAAATAAAACCTAAAAGTAATAAAAAATAAAGGATAAACCTTAAAAAAAATCTAAATCTAAAATAAAATAAAATAAATAAAATAAAATAAACCTAAACCTAAACTAAAATAAACTAAACTAATCTATAATAAATAAAACCTAAACCTAAACCTCAAATAAACTAAACCTAAACCTAAATCTAAACTAAATAAAATAAAATTATCAAAAAATATACCTAAACAGAAAATAAACCTAAAATAAAAACTGATAACCTAAACCTGAAAAACTAAATTAAAAACTTAAACCTAAACCTAAAAGAAAAAATAAAAAATAAAACTCAACTAAAAAATAAACCTAAACCTAAACCTAAACCTAAAAAATAAACTAAAATATAAACCTAAACTAAGATAAATAAACATCAAATAGATAAACAAAATTAAATCAAAATAAAATATAAACCTTAATAAAAATAAAAAAACAAAATAAAATAAAATAAATAAAAAATAAATTAATTTTTCTAAATAAACCTAAACCTATCGATTTACTTAATTTTAAAAAAAAATTAAAACCTTAAACCCTAAATCCTAAATCTTAAACCCTAAACCTTAAACCCTAAACCCTAAACCTACAACCCTAAGAATTAAACCCTAAACCTTGAACCCTAACCCTAAACTTAAACCCTAAAAGCATAAACCTAATACCCTAAACCCTAAAACCTAAACACTAAACCCTAAACCCTAAACCTTAACCCTAAACCCTAAACCTAAACACCAAGCCCTAAACTTAAACCTAAAGTAACTAAATAAAGTAAACCTAAATCCTAAACTAAACCTATGAAGAATGGGCAATAACCTAAACAAGAATATCATCCAACCTATAAATCTATAAACTATGGTTATCATCTGGGATCTAAAAGTGGTTATGAGGAGTGAAGAGCAAGGGAGGTTACACTAGTGGTAAGAGGAGAGATCGTGGATATGGTGGTTCTACTTAAGAGGCGAGTGGTTCATGGGAACCTGGAGAAAATGGCTAATCTGATCTACTACTTATGGAACTGTCTTTATAACATTCTAGTTATGTATTTTGATTTGCTATATGCATGCTCATTTTTGAACTTTGTCGCCACTTATGTCTAAAACATGGTGTACTTACTTGATGAAATCCAAAAGAAGAAAGGTTGAATTTGAATTTGTTCTTTATTTTAAAAAAAACCAAAAACACTAAATCCTTAACTAAACCCTAAACCCTAAACCTAAAACCTAAACTATGAACCCTAAACCCTAAAAACCCTAAACCCTAAACCCTAAATCTTAAACCCGAAACCTAAAACCCTAAAACCTTAAAACCTAAACCCTAAACCCTAAAACCTAAACCCTAGACACTAAACCATAAACCCTAAAGACTAAACCCTAAACCATAAACCCTAAACCTAAAACCTCAATCCCTAAACCCTAAACACTGAATAAACCCTAGACCATAAACCCTGAAAAGTTGAAAACCAATACCTAAACTAAATAAAACCTAAAAATAAAATAAATAAAAAAACCTAAACCAAAATAAAATAATAAAAATAAAATAAAATAAAAACCTAAACCAAAACCTAAACCTAAAAAAGAAAATAAAACAAAAAATAAATAAAAACCTAAACTAAACTAAAAAATAGAATACCTAAATAAAATAAAAATTAAACTTAAAATAAAAAAATAAAAAAATAAGAACTAAATAAAAACCTAAACCTAATAAATGAACCTAATAATAGATAAAAAATAAAACCTAAACCCTAAACTAAAAAAAAAACCTAAAAGTAAAATAAAAATAAATTAAACCTAAATCTAAACTAAAATAAATAAAACATAAACCTAAACCTAAAACAAACTAAACCTAAACCTAAACCTAAACTAAATAAAATAAAATAAACTAAAAATAAACCTAAACCAAAATTAAAAACCCTAAACCTAAAATAAAAACCAAACACCTAAACTTAAAAAAATATAAAAAATAAAAAACTTAATCCTAATCCTAAAAATAAAAAAATAAAGCTTAAAACTAAAAAATAAAATAAAAATAAAACAAAACTAAAAAATAAACATTAATCTAAACCTAAACCTAAAAAATGAACTAAAATAAAAAACCTAAACTAAAATAAAGAAACATAAAATAAATAAACTAAACTTAATAAAAATAAAAATGAACCTATATAAATTAAAAAATAAAATAAACTCAAATCAATAGAAAATAAACTAGATTAACCTAAACCCTAACCCTAAAACTAACCCTAAACCAACACCCTAAACCCTAAACCCTAAACCATAAACCTTAAACCCTAAAAACCTATAAACCTAAACCTAAAGTAAATTAAACCTAAAAACTAAAATAAAAAAACCTAAATGTAATAAAATAATAAAATAAAATAAAATAAAAACCTAAACTAAAACCTAAAACCCTAAATAAAATAAATAAAAACCTAAACAAAACTAAAAAAATAAAATATACCTAAAAATAAAAAACCTAAATAAAATAAAAATGAAACGTAAAGTAAAGTTAAAATCAACCTAAAATATAATAAAATAAAAGCTAAATATAAACATAAACTTAAAAAAATAAACCTAAAAAAAAACCTAAACCCTAAACTAGAAAAAAAAACCCAAACCTAAATATAAATAAAATAAAAAATAATACGTAACTGGAATAAATAAACTAAAATAAATAAATAAAACCTAAATCCTAAACTAAATAAAAGAAAATAAACTAAAATAAACCTAAACCTAAACTAATAAATAAAACAAAAAAACATAAACCAAATAATCAAAATCAAAATAAAACTAAACTAAAAGTATCGTGAACTAAAACATAAAAATAAAATAAAATAAAAAAACTAAACTAAAATAAATAAACTAAACTAAATAAAAATAAAAATGAACCTAAATAAAAATAAAATAAAATGAACTAAAATAAATCAAAAAAATAAACTAAATAAACTAAATAAACCTAAACTTACCAGTTTACTTAATTTAAAAAAAAATTAAAAATAAAAATAATAAAAATAAGAAGAAAAAAATGCTAACCTAAAACCTAAATTCTAAACCCTAAAAATGACCTAAAACAACTCTAAATAATAAACCTAAACTACCCTAAAACCACTAACTCTAATACCCAAATCCTAAATAAAACCTCTAAACCTAAATACCTAAAATACCTAATAAACCTAAACTAAACTTAACTGATAAATAATAAAATAAAATAAATTATAAATAAATAAAACCTATTTATAATAAACCTAAAACTAAACTAAAAACCTAAACCTAAATAAAATAAATACCTAACCACTAATAAACTAAACTAAAATAAATAAACCTAAACCTAAAATACATAACCTCAAAATATAATAAACTAAAAATAATCCTAAAAATACTATAATTCCTAAACCAAAACCTAAAAGTAAAATAAAAACCTAATCCTAAATCTAAAAATTAAAATTAAAACCTAAACCTAAACCAAAAAAATATCTTTAAACTAAAACAAAACTAAAAAACAAACATAAACCTAAATGGAAAAAAATACCTAAACTAAATTAAATAAACATAAAATAAATAAACTAAAATAAATAAAAAAAATATAAACCTAATTAAAAATATAAAATAAAATAAATTAAATAAAAAAGACCTATGGTTTTAATATTTTAAAAAATGATAAAATAAACAAACCGAGCACTAAATCCTAAACCCTAAACCCTAAAAAATAAAAAAATAAACCTAAAAGAAAATATAATAAACTAAATAAAAACCTAAACCTAAAAAATAAACCTAAAAATAAAACTAAAGGTAAATAAAATTAAAACGTAAATAACTAAAAAAAAAACTTAAACCTAAAATAAAAATAAATAAACAAAATAAATTAAACCTAACCCTAAACTAAAATAAACTAAACTAAAATAAATAAAAACTAAACCTAAACATAAAATAAACCTAAACCCTAAAACCTAATTAACATAAACCCTAAGAATCGGTAAAACCTTGATGGCAGGGTCATCACCATCAAACTTGCTCAATCTAGATTTGGCGGTGGAGGCGAAGGTGGAGGTGGCGGTTATCACAGTGGTGGTGGAGAATCTAGAGTACTGGTGGATATGGAGGTGGCGGTGGAGTAATGGTGGTTATGGGAGGAAGAGTGATGGAGGTTATAAATGGTGGTGGTGGAGGGAGAGATCGAGGATATGATGGTGGATCCCGTTGCTCAAGAGGTCATGGTGGTTCTGATGGGAACTAGAGAAACTTAATAACGGTTGATTCGATCTACTACTTATGGAACTATGTATTTATAGTACAGATGATTCTAGTTACCCAAAGTTTTTGATTTGCTCTATGCGTGCTCATTTTTGAACTATGTCTGTCATAGAAAACATAGTGTTATTTCGATGAAATCAAAATGAAGAAATGTTGAATCAATTTGTTCCTGTTTAAAAGAAACCAAAACCCTAAATCCTTAACTAAAACTGAACCTTAAACCTATTAAATAAAATGTAAGCCAAACTACCCAAAAAAAAACCCTAAACCCCCCCCCAAACCCTAAATAAAACCCTAAGCCTTAAACCACAAAAACCTACCCTAAAAAAACTTATAAACCTAAACTTAATAAAACTAAAAAATAAAATAAATCAAAAAACTTAAGCCAAAATAAAATAAAATTAAAATTAAAACTAAAATTATAACCTAAACCTAAACCTAAAAAGGAAATAAAATAAATAATAAATAAAAATAAAATAAACTAAAAAAACTTAAAAAAATAAAATTGAACATAAAATAAAATAAAATAATCTAAATAAAATAAAATAAAACTAAAATGAAACCAAAACCTAATAAACTAAAAGATAAAATAAAAAAAAAAAAAAAAAAAAAAAAATAAAACTAAAAAAAAAAAATACTAAATAAAAATAAATAAACATAAACCTAAACTAAAAATAAATAAACCTAAACCTAAACATAAACTAAATAAAATAAACTAAACTAAAAATAAACCTAAACCTAAACTAAAAATAAAATGGAATAATAAACCTAAAATAAAACTTAAACTTAAACTTAGAAAAATAAAATAAAATAAAAACCTAAACCTAAAAAAAAATAAAAAACATAAAAAATTAAAATAAAAATAAAACTAAACTAAAAAATAATCATAAACCTAAACCAAAAAATAAACTAAAATAAAACCTAAACTAAAATAAATAAACCTGAAATAAATAAACTAAATAAAATGAAAAGAAAAATGAACCTAAATAAAAAATAAAATAAATAAAATATAAAATAAATAAATTAACTAGATAAATAAAAAAATAAACTAAATAAACTAAACCTACCAATCTACATAATTAAAAAAAAATAAAATATAAAATAAATAAATAAAATAAAAAATAAAAAAACCCTAACCCTAAAAAAACCATTAAACCTAAACCTAAACTAGATAAACCTAAATGAAATCTAAAACCAAACCCTAAACCTACTAAAACCATAAAAACCTAAACCACAAACCACAAATAAAACCCTAAACCTAAAATAAAACTAGAACTGAGACCTAAAACTAAAACCAAATAAATAAAACTCTAAAAACTTTGAATAAAACAAAACCTAAACTAAAGAAAAACCTAAAAATAAAATAGAAAAAAAAACATAAACCTAAATAAAATAAAATAAAAACCCAAGCCTAAACCTAAACCTAAACATAAACCTAAAAATAAAATAAAATAAAAATTAAAAAAGAAATTAAAATAAAATAAATAAAAACCTAAACTTAACCAAAAAAATAAAATAAACCTAAGATTTAAAACCCTAAATTAAACAAAAACTAAACGTAATAAAGATAACATTAACTTAAAAAAATAAAAACTAAATAAAAACCAAAACCTAAAAAATAAACCTAAAATAAATAAAATTAAAATAAATAAAACTAAAACCATAAACCTAAAATCAATAAAATAAAATAAACTAAAATACTAAAATAAACTAAACTATAATAAATAAAACCTAAACCTAAAATAAATAAACCAAAACTAAATAAAATAAAATAAACTTAAAATAAACCTAAATCTATGCCAATAAATAAAACCTAAAATAAACCTAAAAAATAAAAAAAATAAAACCTAAACATAAACCTAAAAATAAAAAAAAAATAAAACAAACCTAAAAAAATAAAATAAAAAAATAAACTAAACTAAAATAAATATAAACCTAAACCTAAAAATAAACTAAAATAAAAAACCTAAACTGAAATAAATAAACCTAAAATAAAATACTAAACTAAATAAAAATAAAAAAAATAAACCAAATAAAATGAAAATAAAGTAAAATAAAATAAATTAAAGTAAACTAGATAAATTAAATAAACCAAAACCTACCAATTTACTTAATTTAAAAGATTAAAAAATGAAAAAAATAAAATAAAATAAACAACCAAACCTAAACAAACCTAATATTAACCCTAAACATTAAACCTAAACCTAAACCCTAAAATAAAACCTAAACTAGATTAAACCTAAAAAATAAATAAATAAACTAAAAAAATTAAATAAATGAATAAAATAAAAATAAATACATAAACTTAAACCTAATCCTAAACCTAAAAATAAAAAAAAATAAAAAATAAAAACTAAACAAAAATAAAATAAATAAAACCTAAACTAAACTAAACAAAATAAAAAGCCTAAATAAAATAAAACTAAACCTAAATAAAAATAAGATAAACCTAAAATATAATAAAATAAAAACCTAATAAAATCTTAAACCTAAACTAAAAAATAAAACCTAGTAATAAACCTAAGATAAAAACCAAAAACATAAACCTTTAAAAATAATATAAAACTTAAACCTAATCTTAAAACTAAAAAATAAAACCTAAACCTATAAAATAAAATAAAGATAAAACTAAACTAAAAAAACCTAGACCTAAAAAATAAACAAAAATAAAAAAAACCCACATTAAAATAAATAAACAAAATTAAATAAAAATAAAAATAAACCTAGATAAAAAAATAAATTAAACTAAAATAAATAAACTAAATAAACTAAATAAACTAAATAAACTATAAACTAAACTGCGGTTTACTTAATTTTAAAAAATAAAAAATAAATAGAAAATAAAAAAAATAAAATAAAATAACCTAAAATCATAAACCCTAAGCCAAACTGAGCTTAAAACAAAAACAAAACTACTAAACCCTAAACTAAACCTTAATCCCAAAATCCTAAACCAACCTAAAACCTAACACTAAACCTAAGCCTAACCATAAATCCTAAACCCTAAACCTACCACAAAACCAAAAAAGCTAATAAACCTAAAAAATAAGAAAATAAAATAACTTAAACCTAAATAAATAAAAATTAAATTAAATTAAAATTAAAATAAAATAAAATCTAAACTAAAACTTAAAGCTAAACCTAAAATAAAATAAAAAATAATAAAATAAAAATAAAATAAAGTAAATGAAAACCAAACTCAAACAAAAAATAAAATAAAGTTTAGAATAAATAATAAATAAAATAAATCTAAACATAAAAAATTAAATCTAAAATAAAATAAAATTAAAACTAAATAAAAACATAAACCTTAAAATAAACCAAAATAAAACCAAAATAAAATAACAATAAAACTTAAACTAAACTAAAGAAAAAAATTAAACCTAAAATAAAAATAAAATAAACTAAACTAAAATAAATAAAACCAAAACTTAAACATAAAATAAACTAAACTTGGACCCTAAAAAAATAAAGTAAAATAAAGAAATAAATAAACCTAAACTAAACTAAAATAAACATAAATAAAAACCTAAAAGCTAAATCTAAAATATAAAATAAACATAAACCTAAACCACAAAAATAAAATAAACCTAAAATAAAATAAAAATAAATAAAACTAAAAAATAAACATAAACCTAAACATAAACCTAAAAATGACTAAAATAAAAGACAACCAAACTAAAACTTAAACTACTAAAACTAAAAAAACTAAACCCAAAAACTAACAAAATAAAACCTTAAACCAAAACCCTAAACCACCTAACTTAAACTAAACGTTAAAACTAAAACCAAACCTAAATGCTAAACCCTAAAAAGCTAAAACTAAACCTAAACTAAATAAAAGATAAAAAATAATATAAATAAAACTTAAACTAAAATAAAATAAATAAAATAACATGGAACATAAACTAAAACCTAAACCTAAAACTTTAAAAAAAAAAATAAGAAATAAAAATAAATAAAAATAAAATAAGTAAAAACTAAACTAAACTAATAAAACAAAATAAAATAAAAATAAACCTAAAATAAAATATAATAAACTTAAAATTAAATAAATTTAAAACTAAATAAAAACCTAAACTATAAACCTAAAGAATAAATTTTAAAATTAATAAAAAATAAACTAAACCTAACTAAAAGAGAAACCTAAACCTAATATAAAAAATAATGTAAACTTAAAATAAACTAAACCAAACAAAACCTAAACTAAATAAATTGAAACCTAACTAAAAAAATAAAATATAAAAATAAACCTAAAATAAAACCTAAACCTAAACCAAAATTAAAAATAAAACCTAAACCTAAAAACAAAATAAAAATAAAACTAAACTAAAAATAAACTAAAACAAACAAAAAAACTAAAATAAAAGCATAAACTAAAATAAATAAATTAAACTAAATAAAAAAATAAATCTAAATGAAAATAAATAAAATAAACTAAAACAAACATAAATAAATAAACTCTATGGTTTAGTTGGTTTTAAAAGTATAATAAATAAAAAACCACAAACCTAAATAACCACTTACCACTCTAACTCTCTACCCTGAGCCATAAAACCAATAAACTACTGGGCCTTGGACCACACCCTAATCCTGGGCCACTGAGCCCTAAACCATAAATAACTGACACTGAACCTTAAACCTTGTCTTACTGATCACTAGCCCTACTCTACAGGCCACTAAATCCATCTGAGCTGAAACCATACCCTAAACTAACCTAGGTCTGGATCTTGGGCTACAGAGCCATTAAAACCACAGGCCTCTTAAACCACAGGCCCAGACCAGTGCCTACCCACCTTCCTTACTCCACAACCCTGAGCCCTGAGGCCCTACTACATCAGACCCCAGACCCTAAACTAACATTGTAACCTGACAAAAATAATAAAATGCTAACCCTAAACTGAACTAAACCTAAATCTAAATGAAAACCCTAAACCTAAAAAAACTCTAGAGCCAAACCTAAAACTAAACCTAAACTAAATAAAATCTAAACATAAAAATAAAACTTAAATAAAATAAAAAATTAAAAAATAAAACCTAAACTAAACCTAAACCTAAAACATAAAAATAAAATAATAATAAAATAAACTAAAATAAAATAAATAAAACCTATAAAACTAAAATATAAATAAACCTAAATATAGAAAGTAAATAAAATAAAAACTAAACATAAAACAAAATAAAATAAACTTAAAAAATAAATAAAATAAAACAAAATAAAACCTAAACTTAAAAATAAAACTTAAACCCTAAAATAAAATAAAATAAAGAAAATAAATAAACTAAACTAAACCTAAACTAAAATAAAAGTTAAACATAAACCTAAAATAAACTAACCTAAACCCTAAATAAATATAAAATATAAACAAACTAAAATAATAAATCTAATAAAACCTAAAATCTAAACATAAAATAAAATAAAACCTAAACCTAAACCTTAAAATAAAAATAAAACCTAAACCTAAAATAAAATAAAATAAACCTCAACTAAAATAAAACATAAACCTAAACCTAAAATAAACTAAAATAAAATTTAATAAACAAATGGTAAAATAAATAAACTAAATATAAAATAAACCTAAATACATTAAATAAAATAAACTAAAATAAATAAAATAAACTAATTAAACCTACTTTGGTTTTAATTAAAAAAAAAAATCCTTAAATACCACAGGCCTAGCAAACCCACAACTAAATCCAAACCCTACACTATATAACATCATACCTGACACCTAATAGCCACCTACACCACAAAATCCTCCAAACCCTAAACCCTAAATCCTAGCCTAATGAAAAAAAAACATAAACCCTAAAATTCTAAAACCCTAAACCCAAAAACCCTAAACACTAAACCTAAACCCTAAAAACCATAAACCTAAACCCAAACCATAAACCTCAACCTAAATTAACTAAATAAATTAAAAAATAAATGTAAACCTAAAACCTAATAAACCAAGTTAAACCTAAACCTTAAGAATGGTAAACCTTGTGAACATCACCATCAACTAGGCTCAGTCTAGATCTGGCGGTGGAGGCAAGGCGGAGGTGGTGATTTTTGCAGTGGTGGTGGGTGATCTGGAGGTGTTGATGGATTTGGAGGTGGTGGTCAGAGTAGTGCTGATTATGGAGGCTGGAGGAGTGGGAGGTTCTGATTGTGGTCAAGAGGTGGAGAGATGGGTATATGATGGTGGATCCCAACTTGAGAAGACATGGTGATTGATTGGAAGTAAGCGAGAATGACCAATCGATTTGCTTATGGAATAGTGTTTTGGTTTTACTCATGTGTGCATTTTTTATCTATGAGATCCTTGTGTCTTAGAAAACTTGGTGTGTTACTTGGTACATGAAATCAAAAGAATAAATGTTGAATATGAATATGTTCTCTAAGATTTAAAAAAAAAAATGAAAAACCACAAACCTAAACTAAACTGAACCACAGACCTAAAATTTAAACTCTCAATCTTAAATTCTAAACCCTAAAAACCCTAAACCCTAAAAACCCTAAATCCTAAATGCTAAACCCTAAACCCTAAACCCCAAAACCTAAACCCTTTAAAAACCCTAAACCTAAACTCTAAAAGCTAAAAATCTAATGCTAAACTAAATAAAACTTAAAATAAATAAATAAACCTAAACCAAAATAAAATACAAAATAAAATCAAATAAAACCTAAAAACCTAAAATAACCTGCACCAAAACCTAAAAAGAAAATAAAATAAAAAATAAAAAAAATAAACTAAAGAAAAAAAAAAATAAACCTAAACTAAAAAAAAAATAAAATAAACATAAAATAAAGTAAAATAAACCTAAAATAAAATAAAATAAAAGATAAAAATAAAACCTAAACCTAAAAAAATATACCTAAAAATAAAACACAATAAAATAAACAATAAAACCTAAACCTAAACTAAAAAGTCCTAAAACCTAAAATAAAATAAAAGAAAACCTTAAACAAACTAATTAACTAAACTAAAATAAATAAAACCTAAACCTAAAAAATAAACTAATCCTAAGCCTAAATAAAAATAAAATAAACTAAAATGAAACCTAAAACTAAAAAAAACAAAACCTAAAAATAAACCTAAAACTTAAGCTTAAAATAAAATAAAAACTCCAAAACATAAAATAAAAAACTAAAACTACCTAAACCCAAAAAAATAAATTAAAATAGAAAATAATATAAATAAACCTAAAATAAACAAACTAAACTAAATAAAATAAAACTAAACCTAAAATAAAAAATAAAAAAGTAAAATAAAATAAATAAAAATAAATGATAAACTAAATAAACTAAACCTACTGGTTTAATTAATTTAAAATAAATAAAATTAATAAAAATAAAATAAAATAAACCCATATCCACACAACCTAAACCATCCAAAACCCTACTTTAAACCCTAAATCTAAACTGACCTACCACAACTAAACTATCATAACCCTCCCCAAATACCATAAACCTAAAACATAAACTTAAACTAAATAAAACCTAAAATAAAATAAATTAAAACTAAACCTAAATATAAAATAAAATAAAATAAAAATAAACTTATACACATAAATAAAACTTAACATAAAATAAAATAAAATAAAACCTAAACTAAACTAAAAATTAAAATAAACCAAAAAATAAAAAACCTAATAAAATAAAATAAAAATCCTAAACTTAAACCTAAAAAATAAAAAAATAAAACCTAAACTTATAAAATAAAATAAAATAAATAAACAAAATAAACATAAATTACCTAAAATAAATAAACCTTAAAATAAAAACTAAAATAAAATAAACCTAAAATAAATATCACAAATAAATAAATTACTAAATAAAAATAAAAAATAAACCTAAAAAAAAATAAATAAAATAAATATTAAAAAATATATAATGCCTCCAAACTGTTTGCTTGATTTTTAAATGATCCTAAACTAAAAACTGCATAAACCTCTAACTTGACCCTAGGCTCTGAGCCCTACCCTGACCACAAACCCTAAAGCTACCCCAACCACACCTCCTAACCTGACCCCAATGCCCAGACTACTAAATGACACTCCCTCCACTCCTAAACTCCCTAAACTAACTCTAAAGCCTCCTCTCTACTAAACTGACCCAGGCCACACACTCCTCAGTCAAAACCCTTAAACTCTCACAGGCCACAACCTATAACATGGGCTATAAAACCTAAAATAATAAATTAAACTACCTAAATATATAAAGATAAATAAAAACCTAAATTAAAACCAACCTAAACATAAATTCACCTAAACCTAAATAAAATGGATAAATAAAATAAAAAAAAAAAGAAATAAAATAAATAAAACCTAAACTAAACTATAAAAATAAAAATAAAATACCTAAATAAAATAAAAACTAAACATATAATATAAATAAAATAAACCTAAAGTAAAATGAAATAAAAACTAAATAGATACCTAAACCTAAAAATAAATAATAAATAAAACTTAAACCCTAAGCTTAAAAAAAAAACCTAAACCTAAATTAAACAAAATAAAATAAACCTAAACATAAACTAAAATAAACTAAACTAAAATAAACAAAACTCAACCTAAACCTAAAATAAACTAAACCTAAACCCTAAAGTAAATAAAATAAAATTAACAAAAAATAAACCTAAACATAAACTAAAATAAAACATAAAAATAAACCTAAAATAAAAACCTAAAACTAAAACCTAAAAAAATAAAATAAAATCTTAAACCTAAACCTAAAAATAAAAAATAAAACTTAAACTTAAAAAATAAAATAAAAATAAAACTAAACAAAAAATAAACATAAACCTAAACCTAAACTTAAAAATTAAACTAAAATAAAAAACCTAAACTAAAATAAATAAACCTAAAATAAATAAACTAAATTAAATAAAAAATAAGATAAACTCAAATAAATAAAAAATAAACTAAATAAACTTAAACCTACTAGTTTACTTAATTTTTAAAAAATCTTTAATCCTAAATCTAGAACCCTAAACCCTAAACCCTAAACCCTAAAATCCTTAAAACCTAAACCCTAAACCCTAAACCTAAACCCTAAACCCTAAGACCTATAACTCCAAACTTTAAACCCTAAAGCCCAAACCTTAAAATAACCCTAAACCCCAAACCTTGAATAAAGATGTCATTAGGAGTAGATCTAAAGAATGACCTAATCCATAGTTATGGTAATAAAGAAAATCTTCAATAGACTTTCCCTTGATTAGAGATTTGAATACATAAACCTAACCTAAATCATATTATAATACATATATTATAATATAATGTAATCATATATTTGAGCATGTAGTGATGTTTTTTTGGATGTTATAAGATGTTTTGAAATGTTTTATTATATTATGGTATTGTGCCCTATAGTTCATATTAATATAAATCATAAAAATATTAATTTAATAAATCAGATGATGAAATTTGTTAAATTTGAAGTGGGAATTAGGTTGTAGTACCAAAGGTGTGCTGCGCCACTTGTTGTCCAAAAAGTAAGATTGTATTATCAAAATAAATATTATATGTTGTAGCATAGTATAGCATCAAATATCATAATATATTTCTCTAGCATTTTAAGTTCTTTTAGTATTTTATAATCATGCAGTTGTGCCTACACTAGCATTATTTATAAAAATGTTAATTTAGGCTTTTAAATGGGGGAATTTGGCCAAATTCATAATAGATAGAGCATGGAATCATAATATATTATTTCAATTTAAAATATGTAAGTAATATGACTAAAATATTTAGTTTTTTATTATTTATACTAATTTTATGATTTTTTATCTTAAGAAATCCCTTGTGATATGATATGCTATATAATAAAATATAAGATGTTATAGTGTATTATAACATAGGATGCCATAACATAGTGTAGCATCATGCATTATATCATACTATTGTGTAATACTACTTGTTATTTAGCATATTTTAGTTGGTTATAGTATGATGTAGTAGAGTTTGAACTGGTATAATTCATAAAAATACTAATTTAAAGGTTGAGATGATGGAATTTGTCTAAATTTAAAGTAAGCTTTAGGGAACATCATTGGGGTTGTGCTATGGTGTGTCATTTAATCAAAAGAATGGAATTTTGCATCCAAAATAAATGTTCATTTTTCAACCAATTTTTTAAATTTTTTTGCTTAAAGTGATTTATTTTAAGGTGTAATGTAAGATAATATATTATATGAAAGCATATTAAAATATAATGTACATAACAATATAACTTCACATATATATAAATGTGGTGGTGTGTTATGTTATTGTACATTTTAGTATGTTTTACTTTTATTATAATACATTGGGTCAAAACACACAAAAATGTTAATTTGAAGGTTGACATGAAAGAATTTGGCCAAATTCACGGTACACGCTAAGAAGCAACACCAAAATTATGTTATTATGTACCATTTCTAATAGAAAAATAATAATTTTACATCCAAAATTAAGAAAATTTTATTATTTGTTCCTTTTAAGTGATTTTAATGAGGTGTAATGTTAGACAATATATTATATTATAGAAATTATAATATAATATAATGTGTTAATTCACACTATAATATGTTTAGCTTGATATTGTATAGTTAGTTTGAGTTTGCACCATCACAAATCATAAAATGTTAATTACAATGTTAAGATGATATAATTTGAACAAAAACATTATTTAGCTCTTGGTTGAAGTATTAAAGGTGTTCATAAGAGAAGAAATAAGATTTGATGAGAATTCCATGTGAAAGACATGGAGGGAGATCCATTAGGAAATCACACATGCATTGGACATGACATGTAAGTGGTCTATGTCGAGGGCATATAAGAAGAAAATCTACTGGGATAAGGTTTGAATTTGATTTGATTATATGATTTGTGGGAAGAAGATCCGTTGGGGATAAGAATCTATATTCCACCATAGATTAAGATCAAATCAAATTTAATTTATTTTGGTTTAATTGATGTGAAGGCACATTTGCTAGAGATATGGGCTCAAGTTCGCTGGCGATCGGGTATATGAACCTTCCACTAGAAGCAGGTTCGGGCTATCCACTAGGTATTGGGATTTGAGTTTAATTTCATAGATTTGTTTGGGGATGTATCAGCTGGGAATAAGAGTTTGGTTGGATTTCTTGGATTTAAACTCTACTGGGGGAGTTGGTTTAATTAGGCTCCACTTGGGAGGTTGGCTTTGAATTTGATTTATTTGCTTGACATGTTTATATATGATTTAGGGCTCCACTAGGGAGAACCATGTGATTTAACTCCATTAGAAAAAATTGGGTGGGTTTAATTTGTTTGAGTTAAATTATGGACTGAGATGATGGGCCCACTTAAAGAGCTATATCGCCTTATCCTACCTCAGTTTACAAATCCAAGGGATAGTCTCTAGTCGGTAGAGCTAGCCAACCTAAGGGGTTGCCTTTCAGTGTGCAATGGATGTGCTAAGAAGAAGGCATAGAAGACTTACATCTTCCAACGCGAGGAACAATTGCTAGCGTGACCTGTTGGATGCACAACAAATTGAACTTGACCTAGGGCGACTACTGAGTGAATGTGCTGGGGACTTATGTCAACTCAAAAGTAGTTAGTCAAGTTTAATTTTATCTTAGTTTCATTTGATTTGATATGGTTTATTTGGTTTAGTTTGATTTCCAATTGAGGGCATATCTGCTAGGGATGTTAGCTTGGTCAAATTTGATAGATTTAATTTATGGACCATGTCGGTGTGTGATGTACCCACTAAGAAGAGGCTATCAGGACTTATCTATCTTAGATTTACAAGTCCAAAGGGATAGACTGGTGGGTGGGTAGAACAGCCAACTAAGGGGTTTCTTTTCGATGTGCAAGCAGTTGATGGGAAGAAAGCGTGCAGACTTACATCTTCTAAGCGAGGGAACAACCAGGTGACTGTTGGTAGCATAATAAATATAACCCGACATAGGGGAGACTACTGAGTGAATGTCATTAGGGACTTATATCAACTCAAGAGTAGTCAGGCGATTCCTATAGGGAGTTTTGCTGACATTGCTCTAAAGATAAGATGTCTACTTGGGAAAAGGCACCGCTAGGTGTGTCCTCCTAATCCACAAGTGAATATATATTTTGTTTGTATGTTTGCATAGATCCTTTTATTGTGTGAGGACCACTGAGAAGGCTATGTCGACCTTAACTATCTGATTTACTAGACCAAGGAGAATGCACATCCCGGATGGATTCTCCAACCACAAGGGTGGTTAATAAGAAAGAGGAACTGTCCAATCCAATAGTAACCCAAGTAGTGTCTAAATGGGGTCACAAAGGACATGATGCAAATATAGTGCCCACAAATGAGGTGCTACTAGGGGCGTTATCCTAAGGTGTACGGTCGCCAACTCAAGGAGAAAGTGTAGTAGACTTACTTCTGCCAAGAGTGGTGTATCCTAAGGTGAGAGAACCAACCAAGCTAAGGTGTATCTGCCAGCATAGTGAGAACCAACCAACCTAAGATGCTTGTTAGTGTGCAATGATCAATCTTGAAAGAAAATATGTAGGCTTATAACTTTCTAAGTGGAACTGATCATAGCGATAGTCGGTCATTGGCGGGACATATGTTATCTGACCTAGAGTGACTACTAAGTGGGGAGCCCCGAGGAAGGACTGGACCTAGACTTTAAGCAGTCAAGAGGGAAGGAGCCATTAGGGACTTAACCTAAACCTCAAATATACAAATCGGTGCAGAAGGCTAATCCAAGAAGAAAGCGTATGAGAACCACATCCTCTTAAATAAAACATGAGTTAGCTTACCCATGCGATGCTACCAAACTAATAAGGTGCTCATTGGGTGCAAGTAAGGAAGGAAAGCATAGCGACATCCTCTAAAGCGAAAGACCACTTTGACACACACACGTCGGCTGACCTAAAGACTCTTGAGTGAGTCTCTTTGGGGCATTATCTCAACTCAAAGTAGCCCAGACAGACAAGATATGTGTTTATTTTATATGTTTGTGTCATTTATGTTTGTGTTGTGTTGAATGATAGGATGTTGCTCGGGTTACCTTACACTACCTAAACACATTATGGCGGTTGAAATAAGAATACTTTTATAATGGAAGAGATTAAATTAAAAATGGAATTTTCATTGATGATAATTATTTTTAAACATGATTTATAATATTTCTTTAAGTGGAGCCCATTGACTGGAAGCATTGGGTGCTCTCCCATATAATTAATAAGCTCATAAGATCCTTCTTGGTAGGCCTTTTTTATGGAAAAAAGGCCTTCTTAAGTGGGTTCAAACTTGCCTACCATCTTACGATGGGCGATAATCAGTCTCCTTAGAACTAAAATAAGCTCTCCTACTTAAAAAGCTCTAGGATGGACCAACTTGTTGTGAACCTGAATCATTTTAGCTTTGTACAACTTAAGGTTTTGGCATGCACATAAGTGTCTCTCCTCCAAACCTTCGAGCTCTTCTAACCATAAGTTGGTGTTATGCTCTATTGTGATCTTGCTACCCAAAGCTATATTTAGTGATGGGAGTTGGACTTCTAATGGCAGATCAGCTTCAGACCCATACACTAAGGAGAAAGGAGTAGATTAAGTTGGAGTTCTATATGTGGTGCAGTAGGCCCTCAAGGCTTCAACTAACTGCTCATAACACTATTGCTTATTATTATCTAGTGACTTCTTCAGTATTTGGATGAGAATTTTATTGAAGGCTTTTGCTAAGCCATTTTCCCTCGTATAGTTGATGGTAGAATATCTCCAATATATGTTGTGTCTTTGGGAAAAGTTGTTGATCTCAGAGCTTTTGAATGCAATACCATTATCAGATATAATTTATCGAGGCACTTCAAAGCTATATAAAATATGATTCTAAAAACACTGGAGCACATGCTGAGTATGACCTCTCTGAGCAAAATCACCTTCGCCCATTTGGAAAAGTAATCAGTAACAACCAAGATGAATCGATGACCCTTGGAAGAAGGAGGATTAATCAGACCCACTATGTTGGTACCCCAACACTCAAATGGCCATGTGGCCAATGTAGGATGTAGAATGTTAGGCGATTGGTGTAGGACCACAATGTGTATTTGACAATGGTGGCATCGCCTAGCCGTATCCATGCAATCTTTGATCATCGATGGCTAGTAGTATCCTAGTCTCTTGATCTTGGCTTTCATCTACTGACCAGATTGGTTGGCTCCATATAATCCTAAGTGTACCTCGGTCATTATCTTATGGCTTTCGTGCTTGTATAAATAACATAACCACATATGATCAAAAGACCACTGACACAAGAAACCATCCATAAGCTCATAGGAAAGTGCTCTCTGCTTTATTTGATGGGCTTGGAACTTCTCTTGAGGTAGTTTTCCTTTATTTAGGTAATCCATGAATGGTTGCCTCCAATCTAACTCCTCTTCCTTCTTTGAAATGGCAACTTCCTTCTCAAGAGAGTACTTTTTGATGAGTTCAATATGAAAAAGGGATAATACTTGTCTATTTTGACCTTTATTGATATTGACTCATCCTCCAGAAATGCCAACTCCTTGGCAAGCTTGGCTAAAGCATACGCTATGGCATTTATCTCCTCGAGGAATCTTATAAATGGTAACCTCTAGGATTTGGGCCAACAACTCCATGGTGTACTTGTGGTAATGATGGAGCTTGGGCTTTATAACTTTATAGGACTCAACGATTTGGTTGATAACTAGTTAAGAATCCCCAAAGATGTTGATGTTCTATATGCTTAGAGTAATGACTAACTCTAGACAGGCAATCAGAGCCTCATATTTGACTTCATTGTTCGTGCAAGGATTGGACATATGATATGAGAATGATGAAAACTACATTCAAATGGTAAAAAATAAATCAAACTAAATCAAATTAAATCTACCCTTCCTAAGCCATATGACCTATCTCATGGACTTAGCCAAATCTTAATCCAAATCAAGTCAAACTAAATTGATTTTCTCATCAATCATATTTTCAATCATCTTCACAAATCTAAATGAAATATACATCTAAATCATCAAAACTAAATCAAAATAAATCAAAATCCAAACCTAAGCCACATGACCAAACTCCATGTACTTAGCCAAATTCCTTCATTCCAAAACCCAAATTCAATTTATTTTCTCAAGAATCAATCATACCTTCAACTATATTCATAAATATAAATGAAATCTATAATAATCAAGGTAAACTAAAATCAACCCAAGTCAATCCCAACTTAACCCTTTTGACTTGAAATGTTCAAAATTAAAACCCATTTAAACCCAAGCCAATTGCAATTAAATTCATATATCAAACCCAAATCCATATATAAACTCAACTAAATCAAACTCAACCCAAAATCAAGCCAACTAAACCAATTGGTCCACTTTACCCTAAGTGGCCAATTTTACCTATCGAGCCAAGTTCTAAGTCCTACCCAAATTGGATTGAACCAAGCCCATCAAAACCTCCATCATGATTGTTGATCACCCTAGGTTGATCAATTGTCACAAATTAGTCAAACTAAGTTGATCATTTGACCAAGTCAACCACTTAACCCATATGAATCCAAACCTAGCCAAATTATAACCTAAGCCAAATCCCTTGAAACAAATGATTCATACCAAATCAAAATCAATATTTGAATATGACTTTACCTTCAACTGAGTCAAATAAATCCCAATTGGCCCTCTTAACCCAAGTTGACCCAAATTGACCTAAAAGACCAAATTGGGTCAAATCAAAATATAAACTAAATTGATTACAACCAATGGCTCAAGTTCATTCCAAATTGATTGTTGAATTTTACCAAAGCCATGGTTGGACCCAATTGATCTACTTTAATTTGACCTAAATGTTGAAGTTGGCCTAAATCAAAACCAATCCAAATTAATTTAAACCAAAGCTTAAAATCATCTTCAATTAGTCACTAAACTCCAACCAACACACCCAAGCTAATTTGGCTAATTTAATCAAATTGGTCAACTTAACCCATTTGACCCAAATGAATTCAAATGAGCCAAAATTAAATCTAAGCCAAACTAAACCAAACCAACCAAACATCCTAAATGATCATATGAACTTAACCCAACCCTTGGTTTGACCAAATTTGACCAATTGGTCAACTTGACCCAACCTAACCCAATTTGACCTAAATGAGCTAAATTGAGCCAAACCTAACCAAATCAACTCTAATTGACTTGGAATTTTGGCTAACCAACTTTTGGCTCATTTAAAATCAATCCAAATCAAATCTAATGCCAAATGATCATTCTACCTTTGGTTCAAGGGCATCACATGAGACAAATCACCCATGTAAGTGGTCATTTCCATTCCTTGGCCACTTAGTAATCTCCCAATGGTCCACCTAGGTACACTTTGCCCAACCGAGGGTGGTTGGGTAGCCATGACCCATGGGAGGTGAAATCACATGACCCTCCCCATTGGAGCATTTGAAGCCCATAAGACACCCATGATTCCTCCTTGGCAGCAACCTCCAAACCTTCAACCAACCATGCCAAACTCACTCCTCCTCCACATACCCAAGACTCCTTGAGATGGTGGGATGGCCATAATCCAAACCCGATCCCACATCCAATCAATATGAAGGGGGCGTATACACCCCTTTGTTTCCACTCAAACACACACAAAAATCATTCCTTAGAGCCCTAGCAACACAAGATGAGTCGCTAGAGCTATTTCCTAAGCTCCCAAGCTTATTCCATGATCGAAAAATTCCATTCCCATCAGTCCCAAAATAGGACACTCCCATTTTTGACCTAGCTTTCCCATTTCTCTATCAAACTCAAATTTACTTTGCACGCACCATCCTTAGGCCACATCGAGCAAGAACGAAGCATCTCCCAAGATTCAGGTGCACCGAAGGTGGGACTTTGATCAAAGCCATGCTCCAAATTGTTAGTTTGTGGCTTTTTTGAGAACAATGAGGTATTGATCCAATTGCTTCTTAACAAGGCTTCATCTCCATTAGATGAAGCTTCCTCAATTATTCGAGCTGCTGGTCTTTAGCGTCGGTGAGGTATGCTTCCAAAACTGAACCTTAGCTAAAAATGGGTTGGAGATTTTTGAAGAAAACTTACATCTCGTGTGATCTTGACTGTTGGATCCTCTCTGATTGATATCATGAAGGTGTGGGATCCTTTTGGAGTTAATCTGAGCTCGAGAAAGCTCAGATCAAGAGAGTAATGGCGGACGAACTCCATTCTCTCTCACTCACTTGCATGACGTTAGATCAAGCACCATCGGTTCCACATGATCAAAATATACAATCATGATTAAATCTGCTAGATCGATCTAATTTAATCTTATTAAGTTATCAGATTAATCATAGACGACTGATCATAGATCGGATGGTGGACAACAAAGAGCATCCACCGCCACCACGTAAGCGCTGAGTTGGATAAATTTTAAGTAGCTAGTCTCGCGACGCCACGTGGAAAGCACACTGTGTTTGTGTGCCATGTGGACAGTGCGTCGCGTCACCGTGCCATGTGGCACCAATAGGATTAGGCTTTAATTAGGCTGAATTAATCATTTTTAATGGCTGAAAATACTAAAATCATAAAATCATAGAAATAAAATAATGCAAATATATACTAATTTTAAAAGTATTTTAGAGGAGAATTAATTAATAATTATCTTAACTTATTTTAAATAGTAATTAAGGTTTAATTACAAAATTAATTAGCTTAATTACTTTTTATTACTTGAGCAATTAATCCTAAATTTTTTGAGTTAATTTAATGGGATGACCTCTGCCACCCATGATTTTCTTAGGATTTATTACTCACTTAATTAAGAAAATTGACTAATTAAACCTTAACAACTCTTTTAAGTTAATTAATGATTAATTAATCTCATGAATAGTAATAAATTAGTTAATTAAGTTTATCAATCATTGTTCAACAGTAAGTGAACTAAGGAATAGTGTTGGGACCCCTTTCCCTAAGTTTATTTCATTCTTTTTTAAAATAAAATTAATTAATAGTTAACTAATTAATTAAATCACTTAATCAAATTGAAATCATAATCACATCAAACCTTAATTAATTAAATCATGGGGTAGATCTTTAGGTGTTTAATAACCTAAAAGAGTTTAATAAAATTATGGTTAGTCCATATGTGGGAGAACCATAAGAGTAATTAAAGACTCTTGATCTAATTTACTATTAATCATGAGCTAATTATAGTAGGCCCCTATTATTTCCTATGATTAATGCAAGTTTATTTTTCATGCATATCATGTTAGCTTATAATATTTTAGTTAATTACTTCAAGGTGACATTGGTAAGGGTAATTAATTCATCTAATTAAGGGTTCAACTTAATTAACCCATAAAATCAACTTAATTACATTAGCTTAAATTAAATTAAATCACTAATGTGGGAATTGGTTTAAAATAGCAAGTGATGATTTCTCTTCTCCTCTTTAAATCAAATCAAATCCAAAACTTAATTAATAAAAAAGCTTTGGTTTGCTTTAAATAATCTTATTTGATTTGATTATCCTTAAGAACTAGTTTGGTTGAATAAATCGCATGCTTATATTTGATTGTCTTCTTCACAATCATGTTAAATTTGGTATGTCATTTGAATTCATTCATCCATCTTTTGAAAATCAGGTAAAATAAAATGGATTTTCTTTATGTAAGCTTGCATGTGTTGATTTAATTTAATATATGCGTGTCTATTATCACTATTAAATATAAATGTATTTTTCAAAATCTTATAAATGAATAATAATATGTGTTATGATGCTAGTCATAAATACATAAGAAATGCATGTGCTAAGTGTATCAAACTCAACCCAAAATCAAGCTAACTAAACCAAATTGATCCATTTGACCCAAAGTGGCCAATTTGACCTATTTGAGCCAAGTTTTAATCCTACCCAAATTGGATTGAACCAAGCCCATCAAAACCTCCCATCATAATTATTGATCACCCTAGGTTAATCAATTATCATAAATTGGGTCAAACTAAGTCAACTTGGTCATTTGACCAAGCCAACCCCTTAAATCATATGAACTCGAACTAGCCAAATTGCAACCTAAGACAAATCCCTTGAAACTAATGATTCATACCAAATCAAAATCAATATTTGAATATGACTTGACCTTCAATTGAGTCAAACCAAACCCAATTGGTCCCCTTGACCCAAGTTGACCCAAATTGACCTAAAAAACCAAATTGGGTCAAATCAAAATATAAACTAAATTGATTGCAACCAATGGCTCAAGTTCATTCCAAATTGATTGTTGAACTTTACCAAAGCCATGATTGGACCCAATTGAACCCAATTGACCTACTTAGCCCAAATTGACCTAAAGGTTCAAGTTGGCCTAAATCAAAACCATATCCAAATTAATTGAAACCAAACCTAGTTCAATTGGTCAACTATACCCAAACTAACACCCAACATAAGCTAATTCGGCCAATTTGGTCAAATTGGTTAACTTAATCCATTTGACCCAAATGAATTCAAATGAGCCAAAATCAAATCTTAGCTAAAATAAACCAAACCAATTGAACCAAAACATCCTAAATGATTATATGAACTTAACTCAACTCTTGGTTTGACCTAATTTGACCAATTGGTCAACTTGACCAAACCTAACCCAATTTGACCTAAATGAGTCAAATTAAGCCAAACCTAACCAAATTAACTGCAATTGACTTGAAATTTGGACTAACCCACTTTTAGCTCATTTCAAATCTGCCCAAATCAATCCAATGTTAAATGATCATTCTACTCTCGGGTCAAGGGCATCACATAAGACAAATCACCCAAGTAAGTGATCATTTCCATTTCTTGGGAACTTAGTACTCTCCAAATGGTCCACTTAGGCACCTAGGACACTACCCAACCTATCCCAAGGGGTGGTTGGGTTAGCCATGACCCATGGGAGGTAAAATCACCTCACCCTCCCCATTGGAGCATTTAAAACCCATAGGACACCCATGATTCCTCCTTAGCAGCTATCTCCACACCTTCAACCAACCAAGCTGAGCCAACTCACCTCCTTCCTAAACTCAATCAAAAAATTCCATTTCTGTCTATCCTGAAATAGGACACTCCCATTTTTGACCTAACTTCCCTATTTCTCCATCAAGCTCAACTTAATTTTCCATGCACCTTCCCTAGGCCTCATCGAGCAAGAATCAATCATCTCCCAAGCTTCCCTAGCACTAGAGGTGGGACTTCAATCAAACCACAACTCCAAATCATCAGTTCATGGCTTTCTGAGTGAACATCAAGGAATTGATCCAATTAATGCTCAACATGGCTTCAACTCCTCTAGATGAAGCTTCTTCAATTGTTTGAGCTACTAGTCTTGAGCCCCACTGAGGTATTCTTCCAAAATTGATCCTTAGGAAAAAATGGGTTGGAGCATTTTGAAGAGAACTTCCTTCTCACGTGATCTTGATTGTTGGATCCCCTTCGATCGATGTTGTGAAGGTCTTGGATCATTTTGGATTTGATTTGAGCTCATGTAAGCTCAGATCAAGTGAGCAATGGTGGACAGACTCCATTCTCCCTCACCTGCATGATTTTAGATCACGCATCGTCCATTCCAGCTGATCGAAATGGATGGTCTTGATTAGATCCACTAGATTGATCTAATTTAATCCTATTAAGCTATGGGATTAATCATAACCATCTTAGATCGATATGAGGAGAGAAAAAGTCCCGCTTCAATGAGCGAGTGATAAATTTTAAGTGGCTAATCTTGCGGTGCCACATGGAAAGCACGCTACATCAGTGCACCACATGTTGCCAATAGGAATAGGCTTTAATCTTGCTTAATTGACATTTTTAATGGCTAAAACTTCTAAAAATCAAAGAGAAATAAAACAAATGCAAATAAATACTCATTTTAAAGGTATTTTTTAAGAGAATTAATTAAAAATGATCTTAACTAATTTTGAACAGTAATTAAGATTTAATTAAAGTTTAATTACAAAAGTAATTAGCTTAATTACTCCTTAATTACTTGAGCAATTAATCCTAAATTTTGATGGGATAATTTAATGGGATGACCTCTACCTCCCATGATTTTCTTGGGATTTATTGCTCACTTAATTAGAAAAATTGACTAACTAAACCTTAACTACTCTTTTAAGTTAATTAATGATTAATTAATCCCATGAATAGTAATAAATTGGTTAATTAAGTTTATTAATCATTGTTCAACAGTAAGTAAACTAAGGAATAGGGTTGGGACCCTTTCCCTAAGTTCATTTCACCCTTTTTTAAAATGAAATTAATTATGATTTAACTAATTAATTAAATCACATAATAAAATTGAAATCATAATCACATCAGACCTTAATTAATTAAATCTTGGGGTTGATCTTTAGGTGTTTAAAAACCTAAATGAGTTTAATGAAATTATAGTTAGTCGACATGTGTGGGAAAACCATAAGAGTAATTAAATAATTCCTGTAATCTAATTAACTATTAATTATGAGCCAATTGCATTAGGTCCCTATTATTTCTTAAGATCATTGCAAGTTTATTCTCCATGCATATCATGTTGGCTCATAATTATTTAGTTAATTACTTTAAGGTGACATAGGTTAGGGTAAGTAATTCATCTAATTAGGGGTTCAACTTAACTAACCCATAAAATAAACTTAATTACATTTCCTTAAATTAAATCAAATCACTAATGTGGGAATGGGTTTAAATAGTAGTGATGATTTCTCTTCTCCTCTTTAAATTAAATCAAATCCAAAACTTAATTAATAAAGAAGCTTTGGTTTGCTTTAAATAATCTTATTTGACTAGATTGTCCTTAAGAACTAGTTCGGTTGAATGAATCACATGCTTGTATATGATTGTCCTCTTTCTAATCATGTTAAATTTGGTATGTCATTTGAATTCATGCATCTATCTTTTCAAAATCAAGTAAAATAAAATGGATTTCCTTTTTTTAAGCTTGCATGTGTTGATTTAATTTAATATATGCATGGCTATTATCCTTATTAAATCCAAATTTATTTTTCAAAAGCTTATAAATGAATAATAATATGTGTTATGATTCTAGTTATAAATACATAAGAAATGCATATGCTTATATCTTAAGTGTATGAATGTTGAGTTATCTTTCCTCTATTCATGTGTTGATTTATATAAGATTAAATGGTAATGGGTATATAGTCTGGACATCCTGGAAACATGAGGCTTTAGCAAGCCCCAAAGTGTCATTTGATTACCTCACTTTTCTAGTTTAACAATGAAATGTACCCATTTGATTTCATTCTTATGTATTTCAACATTAGAATTTGGATAGAGCTTTAATTCATATATATAAATGATTTAATAAAAAATATAGATTCTTTGCATGGTTTTCTTTTCCTCATTTATGTATACATCCATGTGTGTCCAAGAAAAGCAAGTATATAGTTTAGACATCCTGGGAATACAACGCTTTAGTTAGCCCCAAGGAGGTCATTTGATTACCTCACTTCCTTAGTTTAACAATGACATGTACTTGCCTATATCTTTGTACATATATATGTATATGTGATTAGTGAACGAAAATCCCATTTTACATTAAAATTGCATGCATTCATAATTGACTAAGTGGTTGAATTAATTAGCCATATGATTTGGAGCTTACTTTTTATGTTCATGTATACAAATTTACATATGTTTGAATTCAAATGGGTATATAATCTAGACATCCTAAGAATATGAGGCTTTAGCTAGCTCCAAGGAGGTCATTTGATTACCTCACTTCCGTAGTTTAACAATGACACATGCTTATTTAATTCAATCTTATGTCCTTTTTCACTAAAAATTTGGATAGAGTTTTAAATTGATAAATTTAAATAATTCAATCAATAAAAATATAAAATCTAAACAAACACACACATTCATCATTTAAGTGTGCTAAAATATGTTGCATGTATAAATACACCTAGGATTAAATCATTTGCATGTTACATGTGATGGAAAGGAATGATTTAATATATGTCATGTGGTAGTAATTCAATTAAATTAACCTTAAGTTTCTTTTCATTTTGAATAGGATTATTTAAGGTGAACCTAAACTTAGGATTAATAAAATCATTTAATAAGCCATTCACTAAGGAGAACTAAATCAAATTAATATACTTTAGAAAGTGACTTAAGGTAGGGATGAAAGAGGGAAATCCTCTTTTCCTCTCTTTATTACACTTAGTTGCTACATATAATCAAATGAAACAAAAAAAAACACAAATTAAAATTCTCAAATCAATTAAACTACTTCAAGTGAAATCAAACTTTCATATAAAATTGAATCCTTCTACACTTAGAAAATACAACACTAATACCACACAAGTCTTAATAAACACAATAGAATTATGTCACCACTTCTACCTCTAAGTTAGGACAGTGTATGATGTGATCTATATTTTGTTTTATGATGCCTTATTTTAGATTGGATGTTAGGGTGTATGCTTCGTAGGATGATAGGCCAATATTAGCCTAATCATGTTTTTTGTAGGGGATTATGCTTAAGGGATGCTTAAAAATAAATGTGAATGCTCTTTTTGCAGGTTGCTTAAATCCTTAAGAATAATCCAAGTTAGATCTTAGTTACCCATGTGTAGGGTGCTAAGTCAAAATTATAAATACAACGCTTGGGATTATATGTATATTTAGCTAACCTCTATTTTGCGTGTAGTTAGATTTACTTTTCTCACCTAAATGTAATTTTAAGAGGATAAGATTAGGTATATGAGGATGCCATAAGCAATGGCGAAGGAATGGGGTGGAGATATGAAAGAAGACCCCATAGCATTTAATACAATTATAATTAATCATTCATATTCTAGTTGTATAAGGGTAGAGTTCGGCTACCCATCTTTTCTCTCTTCAGGTTGTGCGGTGCGCATCGACCTTTTATTCTTTTATGATAGTTTATATAATTGTTTGATGTTATGTTTACATTGTGCATTAGGACGACATGCTTTTCATAATTTCTTAGATGATTGATTCTTTAATGTGTTCCTTATACACGATTAGGCTATAAGGATAAAATAACTTTTCTACCAAACTAATCACTCATAAATAAATTTTAAATAACTCATTACATCATCATAAAGCCTAAGACATAAATAAGATAATTAAAAGATTTAGCAACCCCTTAGTTGTATGGTTGAATGTTTCACATCATGCATGCATATTCTTTCTCTCTTGAATATGTAGGATCTCCATCCTTGCACGATAAAGGAATGCTTGGCATGTGAAGGCATCCCTTGTGGTGGAGAACACCTTCTTCTAGTTGATTTGACCCATAACCTATTTCATCATACATTTAGGCATAAGAAGTCCTAAAGCCTCTATCAAAATGATCTACTTAAAATGAAATAAAATTTGAAAATATTTTGCATCTATAAATTAAGTCATATGCTCATACCACTCATGCTCTTCTCTCTTGGGGAATGTGTTTAGGACTTTAGTCTTTTCTAATTAAATAACCCTAGCTATCTTACAATTGAAATGACCAGACTACATGGTTTTAAAATCATAGGAGGTTAGTTGGTCACTCAGTGGTTGTAAGTCTAGAAGTCGACAATTTATTCTCTCTTATGGAGGTAAACCCTTATGTCCATCATCTTAGATTTAGGTCATGGTTTAGCTTCAAACTAAAGATCACTAGATTTAGGATTTGAGGTAGCTATTTCATTTAGTCTATGAGCATAAATCCTTACCTCTTGGGCATTACCACAACCTTGTATTGGTGGTTTATAAGCCCCAGTAATTTAATTAAATTTCAACTCAAAACATTTAAATCTCCTCAACTTCAAAATTATAAAGCCCAAGCCCAACCATAGGATAGATTGGAATGCTTACTAGGCTTCCAAGTATTATGAGCATTTCCTACTTATTTCATTTGGATTCCAAAAATAAGTCTTCTCCTTGAACTTTCCCAAATGATTTTCAAAATACAACCAATCTTTTGATAGTCTAACCTTAAAATCTTGGAGATGATAATTGTCTACTTTAATCGAGTATTCTTAGGAAATTCCATTTCATAAGATGTAATTAACTATGGAGGCTTCCATAGCAAACTTAAGAACATTGTTTAATAAAACCACCTTTCATCTATTTAAAGTAGGGAAAAAATCTATAGTACATTCAAAGGCCCATCATGCCTTAGGAGTCCTTATTACGTGATTAAGTCCACAGTAGGGTGATGCCTCTTTCTTTTGAGAGAGTATATCATACCTCACTGTTGTACTTGATCACCTCAAAAAATATGCCCCCTACATTTATAAATAAACACCATAAGGCCCTCTCGCCTTGTTCATTAAATCCTCTCAACATCATCCTTTCTTTTTAGAGTTTGGAGATGTCGATCCTCAAGAAGGCAAGGGTTCTTAGACTCATAATGTTGATTGATACACCTGGATCAACTAGAACTCTGGATAGCCTATATCTGCTAATATGCATTATAATGTAAAGAGGTGGTTGTACTCGAGCGTCCCTAGGAGTAAGTCTTCATCACTGAATGTAACTCCTAAGATGTCCTTCGAGTGGCTGCCTCTCTTTGGTAGCGATCAGCTGAGCTAAGCATATCTCTAGATCAAGTAAGGCCTTGATTAGAGATTCTCTCATCTCTTTAGATATGACAAGGGCATCATATATGTTTAACTTAGCTGGAAACTTTCTAAGGTGAGCTAGGACATTGTAATCAACTCTAGCTTGGTCCTCCATAAGCATATCCATGGGTGGAGCATCTTATAGAGGGGCTATCTACTCACTGGAACCAATGCTTGCTTACCCTTATCCTTAGGTGCTACGTGATGAGGTAAAACTTTGTCATTACATAAGTTGACTTCAGTGACTTCTTGGAAAGATGAGCTTGTCAAAAGTTCTACCTTCTCATCGGGCATACCTATAGACTCTCCTATGTGATTCTCAGAGTTAGTTGACTCCAAGTCAATCTCAAGAGGTGAACTCGATTGATTCAGAGAAGGATAACCCGACTCTAAATCAAAAAGGAAAGGATTGGAACTACTAGAGCTATTATTTTTATTTAAACTCAAAGAGCTTCAATAGGAATAAAATCAAAGCATCAGAAGTAAACAATAAATATGTAGAATCAACTTTCTTCATTAATTTCTTTTTGGATGGAGGTACATGATAGAAATCAAGTAAAGTAAGCAAAGTAAGGGATTTAGTGCCCTTATCCATAGATACAATGCTCCTGCCTCTAGAAGAGGAGAAGAAGAGGTGGTAGGCAGGTGGAATCGACTCTGATGGACTGCAACTAGACTATCTCATGCAAGTATGGTGAGTTGCTACTTCTATTTGGCTATCACCCTCCCTGAGTTGTCCTTTTTAACTAGCAAACCTTCCTTGGTGTTGGAGGTTTGAGCTACTTCAGACACCTGCAAGGAAAGCTTCTTCATTTTAGAAATGATCTTCTTAGAGATTCGAGATAGGGAGATATCCTAACCTTCTTTGGTCTTAAGAGGATCGCAAGTATCCTTAAGGATTCCATTAATAGAACTGGATGGTTGCTATAAGAAGCATTCCTTAGGGATAACTATGGCTATCAACTTGTACCTGTGCTCAAGCTAGTCCTTAAAAGTGATACAATCCTCTAAGACATGGCCTAACATGCGGTGGTAGGGGCAATAGCAAGGATCATCATTCTTGCCCACTTCCTCTGGCCTCTTAGGCTCTAGTAACTAAAAGTCAAGTTTATTTAAGAGATTCTTAAAGATCTTCCTAATTAACTCCCTCTTGAATGAATATGACTTATCCAATCTCGAGAGTAGGTGGAAAGTAGGTACGACAATGGATATGAATACCACTAGTGGGTAGCGAGGTGGTGGAAATGGTCATTGGTGGTAGTGGTGTAATGATGGTCAAGGTGGTGGAAAAGGAGGTGGGAAAGGAGGATGCTAAGCTCATAGTCTTTCATATTGAATTCTAGCTAGGTGCTTCCCACTACCCATTGACAGAACTGTCCATGGCTTCTTCTCAAACACGTTCTATGGCTTGGGCCTAAGTGATTAGTCTGGAAAGAGTAACTATTTGGCTTCCTCTTGTAGGTTATCCTCCTTATTGATTAATTTCTTGAATATTTTGATGGTAAAGCCCTTAAGCATGAAGGCAAATTGGCCATGGATATTCATGAGTAGAATCTCAATGGCATGCTATAAGGACAGCTGTGGTTCGCATTTAAAGCTCAGGTTATGCCTCTTGAGAATGTAATCAACATGGGACTCATTAAGTTTCTATTTCTCCACATGAGGTCGCTTACAATCACCCTCTGCTGAGCTCCAGCAAACCTCTTGATGAAGAGGTGCTCTAACTCATCAAAAGCCTTCACCAAATTGTTGGGCAGTTCAGCGTACCAATCAAATGCAACACCTGACAGACTTCTAACAAAAAGGTAGAAGAGGAGTGTGTTGCTGCCACTGATGTTGCAACAGCTAATCTAAAGTGTGCAATATGTTATCGTGGGTACCCACTACCATCAAAGATCTTGAAGGATGGTCGCACAAAACCCAAAATGAAATAATAACTAAATAAAAATGTAAACCTAAAAATAAACCTAAAAATAAATAAAAAATAAAACCTAAACCCTAAACAAAAAAAACCCTAAACCTAAAATAAACAAAATAAAATAAACATAAACCTAAACTAAAATAAATAAAACCTAAACCTAAAATAAACTAAACCTAAACCCTAAACTAAATAAAATAAGATAAACTAAAAAAAAAAAACTAAACTAAAAAACCTAAAAATAAACCTAAAATAAAACCAACCTAAACCTATAAAATAAATAAAACCAAACATAAACCTAAAATAAAAAAAAACCTACACCTAAAATAAACTAAAATAAAACTAAACTAAAATAAACATAAACCCTAAATAATACAAAAAACAAACAAAATAACTAAACTAAAATAACTAAAATTAAAATAAATCTAAATAAAATTAAAAAACTAAAATAAATAAAAATAAACTAAATAAACCTAAACCACTGGTTGCATATTTAAAACCCACTCACCATAAATCCTAAACCCTCCACCTGACCCTCACAAACCCTCTAAACTGATCCTAACTCTAAACCTAAACCCTCCACTCTAATCCCTAAACCCTAAACACTCTACCCTAACCTAAAATCCTAAACATAAATCCAAAGCTGAGCCTTAAACCCCAAAATGATCCTAAATAGTAAGCTAACTGACCTAAACCTAAAATAAATAAAAGAATAAACTAAAATAAACCTAAACCTAAACTAAAAATAAACCTAAAATAAAAAAAACTAAACTAAAAAAAAAATAAAATAAAACCTAAACCAAACCTAAAGAAAAAATAAAACCTAAACCTAAAATTAAAGTAAAATAAACTAAACTAAAAAATAAACCTAAACCTAAACCTAAAAATAAAACAAAATAAAAAACTAAACTAAAATAAATAAATAAAAAAAATAAATTATACTAAATAAAATAAATAAAAAGCTAAATCAAAATAAAATAATTTAAAATAAAATAAATAAATAAATGAATAAACAACCTATGGTTTACTTAATTTGAAAAAATATAAAATTAAAAAATAATAATTAAAACCCTAAACCTAAACTCTAAAACTAACCCCACCTAAACTCTAAACCTAAACCTGACCCTAAACATTAAAACCATAAACCCTAAACCTACCCTAAACTCACACCATAAACCCTAACCACAAACCCTACCCTCCTCTAAACCCTGAACCCACACACAATAACCCTAAACCCTAACCCAAAACATAGAAACCTAACCTAAATAAAATAAAATAAAACTGAACCTAAATAAAATATATAATAAAATAAAATAAAAACCTAAACTATAACTGGACCTAAACCTAAAATATATTAAAATAAAAATAAAAACTAAACTAAATTAAATAAATAAAACCTAAACTAAATTAAAAAAAGAAACCTAAAATAAAAACATAAAATAAAACTAAATGTAAAATAAAAAAATAAACCTAAAATAAAATAAAATGAAAACTAAATAAAACCTAAACCTAAAATATAAACCTAAAATAAAACTTAAAATAAATAAAACCAAAACCTAAACCAACTAAAAAAAACCTAAACTAAATAAACAAAATAAAATAAACCTAAACCTAAACTAAAATCTAACCCAAAATAAATAAACCTAAACCTAAACCAAAATAAACTAAACCTAAACCCTAAGAAAATAAATAAAATAAACTAAAAATAATCCTAAACCTAAACTAAAAATAAAAAATAAAACCTAAACCTAAACCTAAAAGTAAAAAATAAAACCTAAACCTAAACACTAATATACAATAAAACTAAACAAAGAAATAAACATAAACCTAAACCTAAACCTAAAAAATAAACTAAAATAAAAAAACCTAAACTAAATTAAATAAAAATAAAAAATAAAGTTAAAAAAAATAAAAAATAAGACAAACTAAAATCAATAAAAAATAAACTAAATAAACCTAAACTGGGTTTGCTTAATTTAAAATAAACCTAAATCCTAAACCCTAAACCCTAAACCTAAACCCTAAAACTAAACTAAACCAAAACCCTAAAAAACTTTCAACCCTAAACCTAAACCTAAAAACTTTAACCCTAAACCCTAAACCCTAAACCCTAAGCTAAAATTCCTAAACCCTAAACCTAAAACCCTAAGCCTAAAGCCAAGACATTAAATCCTAAACACTAAACCCTAAATCCTCAAAAAAAACCTACACTTAAACTAAATAAAACCTATAAATAAAATAAATAAAAAACTTAAACCAAAATAAATTTAAAAAATAAAATAAAATAAAAGCCTAAACTTAAATTTAAAAATAAAATTAAATGAACTAAACTAAAATAAATAGAAGCCTAAACTAAACTAAAAAAATAAAATAAAAATAATAATTTCAAAATTATCTCCAATAAGAAGGATCTACAACATTTTCTAGGATGCATCAACTATGCCGAAGCATTCATCAAAAATTCAGCTAGTTTAAGAGCACCCTTACAAAAGAAACTACGAAAAAATATACCTTTGACATGGGATAGCTCTGACAAAAATATTTTACAACAAATACAACAACATTGCAAAACTCTTCCAAAGCTAACCTACCGACCAATGAAAAAATAATTATCAAACGATAGCTCGACACATCTTTGGGGCACCATTTTAAAAAACCATACGACAAAATCTAGTCTTATGCCATTACACTTCGGCACATATACATCCGCAAAAAAAATTATCATATCAACGAAAAGGAACTTCTAGCAATAAAAAAAGGCTATCAAAAAATTTGAGTTATTTCTCAGTGAACACTTTATCATAAGAACTGATAACAAAACTGCTATATCCTTTATTAAAGGAAAAATTATAGATTCATTACCTAATAAATGATTAATTAGATGGCAAAAGTTTCTACATATAATTTTGATATCGAATATATTGAAGGAAAATGAAATGCTTTAGCTGATACTTTAACCCGAGAATTTTGCAGGTCATGAGTTCTCTCCTAGATAATGATTTCAAATTACAAGATACTCTCGACATGGAAACAAATTCAACAACTAAGGAATCAATAAAATCTGATGATCATAAAATTATGGGTTACATCAAATTACTGGATCAACAATTATGGAAATTAGAATGTGAAATTGCCTATAACAATCAATTATTGAACAAATTATAGAATGTTAAGAAATATCTCCTTGGCGAGATTGATGAAGATCAATTACCATCCATTACAGCATTACAACAACATGCCACACAAATAAAAACTCCATCAGAAGGTGACATGTAGATATCAACTAACACAAAAATAGAATTATCAGCCACTTTTGCCCAAGTTCTTAAAAAAGAAAAATCAAAGGAAAGAACAATAGAAGAAATAGCCAATGATTGGCAAAGATACTCTTTATATCAAGAGCGAATTAATCCACAAATATATTTCCATATAGCCAAAAAATATCATGTTGCATATATCTATGGAATCACTGATGACAATATTATAAAAAAATTATATGAAGCTGGGTTAATTAAAATGATTTATCTTGAGGATTTAACACCACTTAAATAATTACCAAAAATTCTTTACAAAGCTATCGAAACATTCCAGGCTGTTGTCAAACATTGGGATTTATATATAAAATTATTCTAGACTTATCCAGAAGTACCAAAAGGACAAATATCTCTGATACAAATCGACATTAGTAGAGAACCATTTTATCCAAAAAATGTGACTGATAAACCATTTTATCAATGTTAAAAGGATGAAGACCTATTTATCTGGATGGAAACCAAAAAAATAGACACAACAAATATTTGGGTATATCATTGCAGTGATACTCTATTTATCTACAGTTATAGAAAAACACTAACTCGTCGAATCCACAAAGTATTATATCAGAAATGGATAAATATGCTTTGCAAAAATATGATCAAAGCCAGCCATCTAGTGAAAGAAAAATTTTGTGCAAAGTTACAAATGGACAAACTCCATCAATGCAATTATTACAAAAAGAAACAGACGCTACAGACCTTCCAAGAAAATTTGGAACAATAACAAAAATAGCAATAGGAAAAGCAAAAATTATTAGCAGCACTACTAAAAAGAAAAAGCAAAATTGATAAAAGGAAGCTCCACTATGGAAAAGAAATGCAATTATTCAGCACTCAAAGAAAAGTAGCCACAATTAGTCAAAAAGCAAAAACAATTATTCAAAAAGTAGTACCAGATTCCGCCACTCAAAATAAAGATGCACTCAGCTCCAATTATTGATCCCACTAAAAGAAAAATAATGACAGATGCACTACTAGATGTAATTATTTCACTAGCAAGTCTATAAATAAGAAGACGAGCAAATATTCAGCGTAAATTGCTTAGTCATTTCCTCTTATATTCACCTAAGAGTCCCCTTGTGAGTTTCCTTAGTTATATACAGAGAAGTAACATGTATTATAGCCAGTCTGGCTAAACAATACTTCTCTCTGGCTATGTCTAAGTTTTTTTATTTTTTTTCATACTTTTATAAGATCATGTTGTCTTTGCAATAATATATACTATCGTGTGTATTTTGGATTACGCCATGGGTAGGAAATGAACATCGGCTGTGCTATATTATTCTGAAGTAATCATAGAGGGCTGTGGTCTTAAGTTTAGTCTTCCTCGAGAAAACCCGAGTTTTAGAAGACTGATATGAAATAAAAGGTCAAAATTCTGAAAGTCTTCATAATATGATAACGTATATTATACAAGAAGATAAAATTCTTAAGGAAGCATACTGGACCGATAGGATAGAACTTTCATATATAGTCAAAGAGAAGGCCTTAGTCATTATGACTTCAAGAAGAGAAAAAATATAACAATTAGAAAAACAATTATAAAAAGCAACAGAACAGCTGCATCAAATAATCATTAAAAAGATAGAAAAATTAAACTCTACAGAAAACATAGGAGAAAAGCAAAATCAGTTAGAGCCCTCAAAAATGGTATCATAGCCTAAAAAAATCAACAGTGTAGTGGTCACTGTTCATGTTTTTATACACCATCATATACATATGAATCTAATTTTTGTTCTTATGAGACATAAATAAAAGAAGAACAAAAATTAAAGAAAAGGTTATTTTAGAAGAATTAGAAGCTGACATTTTTCATGACTAAGCTCACCAAAGAATTTTCAGAAATGAATTTCAACGTATACAAGAAAACTTAAAACTAAATATAACTAATAATCAATTAGAAATTTTTCCAGAAGAACAACTATTTCACATCAAAGCACCTCTTGGTAATCTTGATGAATGGATAGTCCTTACATATATGAACCTAAAGCAACATTATAAAATAGGACAAACAATAAATAGATTCCCACATATTCACGGAGCTGTTTGAATTAATGAAATAGTTGATATACAAGAACCTTCTCAGGAAATAGAAGAATTAATAAATGTTCTTACATACCATCAATTCATGAACACACCCCAAAGCCCAACCATAGATACACCTATAAACCCATCATTAACTCGTAGCTAGTGCAAGTAATAGTACACGATGAACAAGTCTACCAACTACCTCTAGACATATACCAACTCCTCCTAGAATCCATCAACATTATAAAACAAACTCATGTTCTACAGAACCAATTAGTGGACATGGAATATATCTAAACATTAACTATTGTAAAAATATTTGCGAGACTATTGACAAATGGACTATCAAAAATAGTCTGGCCATATATAATTATAATTTACAAGGAGACGATGCTTTTACATTTATCAAAAATACATTGATAGGAGTCTGTAAAAAATGGTTTATAGGTTTAAAACCAGAACAAAGAGCTACTATCCGGTCCACATGTGGAGCCGAAAACTCTATAAACACTCCCGGAAAATGGCCAACTATATACGCCGATTATATTAAAAGTGAATTTTTTAGGATATACCTTACTCTATAAATGAAGAAAAATGAAGAAAGTCCAATCTAGCAAAATAAAAACTTACTTACTTAAGCATTTGTAATATTTTCTATTTACAAGAATACAGTTGCGAATATCAAAAGTACTATTATAATATTTTAAGCAATGATCGACCATTATATCTTGACATGTATTTTTAGAAATTACCCGAACCATATAATATTATATGGAATCAACAATTTACACAGACATATCCAAACGATGTTAGCCTAAGAAGTAGAATACAATTTGCGGAAGAAAACTTGCTGATGCCTATCAACAAATTGACCTACATAAGCAAAACAATAAATATAAGCAATCGTTATGTTGTAATAAAACAGATATGTTACATCAATTGGGCTGCACAAACTTAAATAAAATAACGTCCTATAAAGGACCAAATTGTTACAAAAAGAAAAAATTCTTTAGAAAAAAAATAAGACAAATTTTAATAATAAGAAACAAACTTTCCTAAAAAAACAATTTACTAAAAAACCAAAACTTTGTAAGTGCTGGTTGTGTAAAGAAGAAGATCATTATGCGAATGAATGCCCTAAAAGACAAAAAATAGCTAATATTAAATCTGTCCAAATAATCAAAAAAAATGACTTAGAGCCCATATTTGATATATTTGAACTCGACTCAGAAGAAAAACTCTATGAATTAACTAATACTGAAGAAAATTTTATCAACTCAGCCTGTTATGATGATAATGATTTAAATGAATACCTATATTTGATTAATTATGTCAGACATAGAACAAATTTCAGAAACAAATATAATTATTGATGACCAATTAGAATATAATAGGCACTTAACTCTTTCAAAAACTGAATACAAAAAGATCAGAAAAAGAAAATTATCTTTAGGAACCAAAGATTATTTCGACATGCTAATCTTAACATGGAATAGAACTGTATATTATATGATACGTCAAGGAGAATAGAAATAATTGAAGCACAAGGTAGTACAAAAATTCCTTTATATAATTTAAGCATGAGAAATCAAGATCTACAAAAAATACCACATCTTGAAAAATACAGACATGTCTTTTTTAGAGGAATTCAGATTTTAATAAAAGCATATTTTATAAAAGGAATTGATAGCCCTATCACCTTATGGATCTATGATGACAAAATTATACACTCAAAACAAATGCCTTATTAGGAGTTATTCAAGGAAATTTATGCTATCAATCTTTATTATTTAATCTACATCCTAATTATGCTATCAACATCAACGATAGAAATCTTGATCGTACTCTCACATTAAAACATAAGCTTGATGGTATAACAAGGAAGAAGTGTTGTTTATAGTTTTACCTATCAAATAGCATATGCATATAGTAATAACCACAACACCATAATATTTAAACCACAAAATGAACCAATTTGTTTAGATCCACTATTCTCTCAAATAGGACAAACAATTCAACCCAATGAAGTAGATTATACTACTTTAACTCCACCACCTGACACCCTCTCATTAGACTTTGATGACAGTAGTTTACTCAACAAAACTTTTAATCAGAAATAAAAACATCGAAGTTTTAATGAAACAAATAAAGAATTAATTATTCAACCACGACGATCTATCGATACACGAAAAATACAATTCGCTAATAATCAATTATTACTAAAAGGATGTTATATCTCTCCTGAAAAATGTATTTTGATATTATTAGACACGGGATCACATCGGTCACATATAGATACAACATTAATTCCTAATAATCTACTAATCCCACGTTCTGAACCATATATAAACCTAAATAGATTCAAAATTAAACATAAAATAAAAAATAAAATTAACTTAAAATAAACCTAAAACAAAATAAAATAAATACTAAATAAAAACTTAAACTTTAAAAATAAACATAAAAATAAATAAAAATTAAACCTAAACCCTAAACTAAAAAAAACCTAAACCTAAGATAAAAATAAAATAAACCTAAACCTAAAGTAAAATCAAAACTAAAATAAATAAAACCTAAACCTAAACTAAACTAAAAAAATAATATAAACTAAAATAAACCTAAACCTAAAAAAAAAAAAACCTAAAAGTAAACTTAAAATAAAAACCTTAAACCTAAACCTAAAAAGTAAAATAAAAACCTAAACCTAAAACTAAAAGTAAAAATAAAGCCTAAACTTAAAAAAATAAATAAAAAAAACTCAACTAAAAATTAAACATAAACCAAACCTAAACCTAAAAAGAAACTAAAATAAGAACTATAATAAAGAAATAAATAAACTAAACTAAATAAAAATATTAAATAAACATAAATAAAATAAAAATAAAATAAACTAAATAAAAGATAAACTAAATAAACCTAAACTTACTAGTTTGTAATTTAAAATAAACATAAAGCTAAACTAAAACCCTAAAAGACTTAAAACCTAAACCTACTAGTTTACTTAATTTAAAATAAACCTAATCTAAAACTTAAACCCTCCTAAAACCTAAACCATCCCTAAACCCTAATCCCTAAACCCTAAAATAAATAAAAGTAAAAAACCTAACCACTAACTCCTAAATCCTACCTCCACACCTCCCACCCAACGAAAACTCTACCAAACCTAAAATCCCTACTCTAAAGACAACCCAAAACCAAACCCAAACCCACCCAAACCCCACCCTAACTAAATAACCTAACCCACTTCTCCCTAAACCCTAAACTCTAAACCCTAACCTAACCCCACCCACCCCCCCAAACCCACTTTAAAATTGATAAGCATAAAACCTAAACATAAAAAATACTCCTAAAAAATAAACCTAAACCTAAACCTAAACCAAAAAAAACTAAAATTTAAAACCTCAACTAAAATAAACAAATCTAAAATAAATAAACTAATCTAAATAAAAATAAAAAAAAATAAACCAAAATATGAATAAAAAATAAAATAAACTTAAATCAATAAAAAATAAAATAAGTAAACTAAGTAAATGTAAACCTACCAATTTACTTAATTAAAAAAAAAACCTAAACCCTAAATCCTAAATCTTAAAGCCTAAATCTTAAACCCTAAATCCTAAACCAGAAACCCTAAAACTAACCCTAAACCATAAACCCTAAACCTACAACATTAAACTACAACCCTAAACTTGGTGTGTTATAGGTGGTGGTTATGGAGGAGAAGGTTACAAAGCGTGGTGGTGGCGGAGGGAGAGATCGGGATATGATGGTCGATCCCGCTACTCAAGAGGCTAGGGTGGTTCTGATGGGAACTAGAGAAACTAAAGAATGACCGATCCGATCTGCTGCTTCTCGAACTGTGTCTTTATAGTAGAGATAGTTCTTGTTATCTAGGGTTTTTGATTTTCTCTATGCATGCTCATTTTTTATCTATGTCGTCGCTTGTGTCTTGGAAACTTGGTTATTTACTTGGTTGATGAAATCGAAAAGATGAAATGTTGAATCTAAATTTGTTCTCTATTAAAAAAATAACCAAAAACCCTAAACTCTAAACTAAAAATTGAACCCTAAACCTAAACCCTAGACCCTAAACCCTAAAAATAAAATAAAATAAATAAATAAAAAAACCCTAACCCTAAACCCTAAACCTACAATCCTAAACCTTAACCCTAAACACTAAAACCCTAAACACTAAACTTTAAACCATAAGACCTAAACCCTAAACCCTAAAACCCTAACCCCCCCTAAACCCTAAACCCTAAAACCTACATCCCTAAAAACCCTAAACCTAAACCAAAACCCTAAAATCTAAAAAATCTAAAAACCAAAACCTAAACTAAATAAAATAAAAAATAAGTAAATAAATAAATAAACCTATACATAAATAAATAAAAAAATAAGTTAAAATTAAAACCTAAACTAAAACCTAAACCTAAACTTAAAAATAAAATAAAATAAAAAATTATAACTAAACTAAAATAAAATAAATAAAAACCTAAGCTTAATTAAAAATAAATTAAACCTAAAAATAAAAAACCTAAATAAAATTAAAATTAAATGAAAAATAAAAATAAAATAAACCTAAAATAAAATAAAATAAAAACCTAAACTTAAAAAATAAACCTAAAAATAAAACTTAAAAATAAATAAAAAAAGAACCTAAACCTTAAACTAAAAAAAACTAAAGCTAAAATAAACTAAACTAAAATAAATAAAATATAAACACAAACCTAAAATAAATGAAACCTAAACCCTAAACTAAATAAAATAAAATAAACTAAAAATAAACCTAAACCTAAACTAAAAAATCAAACCTAAAACTAAACCTAAATAATTGCCTAAAACCTAAACTAAATAAAAAATAAAATAAAAACCTAAACCTAAACCTAAAAATAGAAAATAATACCTAAACCCAAAAAATAAAATAAAAATAAAACTAAACTTAGAAATAAACATAAGCCTAAACCTAAACCTAAAATATAAACTAAAATAAAAAACCAAAATTAAAAAAAATAAAATAAACTAAATAAAATAAAAAATAAACCTAAATAAAATAAACAAAAATAAATTAAAAAACTAAAGAAAACCTAAACATACTTTTTTTTACTTAATTTTTTTAAAAAAAAGCCCTAAACCTTAAACCCTAAACCCTAAACCCTAAAAAGCTAAGAACCTAAACCAAAAAAATATAATAAAAAAACCTAAACCATAATAAAATGAAAAAAATAAAAATAAAATAAAATAAAAACTTAAACTGAAACCTAAACCTAAACTTAAACCTTAACCTAGAAGGAATATAAAATAAAAAATAAAAACTAAACTAAAATAAAATAAATTAAAACCTAAGCTAAACTAAATAATAAAAAACCTAAATAAAATAAAATCTTATCTTAAAATAAAAATAAAAATAACATAAAATAAAATAATAACTAAATAAAAACCTAAACCTAATAATAAATAATAAATAAAACCTAAACCCTAAACTAATAAAGAAACCAAAACCTAAAATAAAAATAAAATAAACCTAAACTAAGATAAGCTAAACTAAAATAAATAAAACCTAAACCTAAACCCAAAATAAACTAACCTAAACCTAAACCTAAAATAACCTAAACCTAAACCTAGACTAAATAGAATAAAATAAACTAAAAATAAACTTAAACCTAAACTATAAAAGAATACCTAAAATAAAACAAAAATAAAACCTAAAACCTAAACCTAAAATAATGAAAATAAAATCCTAAACCTAAACCTAAAGATAAAAAATAAAACCTAAACCTAAAAAATAAAATAAAAATAAAACTAAACTATAAAATAAATCTTAACCTAAACCTGAACCTAAAAAATAAACTAGAATAAATAAACCTAAAATGTATAAATTAAACTAAATAAAAATAAAAATAAACCTAATTAAAAATAAAAAATAAAATAAACTAAAATAAATAAAAAATAAACTAAATAAACATGAACCCGCAAGTTTTGTTAATTTAAAAAAAATTAAAAAATTTAAAAAAAAATGCTATACCCTAAACCCTAAACCCTAAACCATAAAACCTAAATCCTAAACCAAAAAAATGTACAATCTACAATACTAAACCCTAAACCTAAACCCTAAAAACATAAATACCTAAACCTAAACTAAATAAAACCTAAAATTAAAATAAATAAATAAAATCTAAATCTAAATAAAATAGAATAATAAAATAAAATAAAAACCTAAACTAAAACCTAAACCTAATTCATAAACCTAAACCTGAACCTAAAAAATAAAATAAAAAAATCAAATCTAAACTAGCATAAAATAAATAAAAATCTAAACTAAACTAAAAAAATAAACCTAAAATAAAAAACCTAAATAAAATAAAAATTGAAAGTAAAAATAAAATAAAATAAAAACTTAAACCTAAAAATAAAACTTAAAAATAAATAAAATATAAAACCTAAACCCTAAACTAAAAAAAAACCTAAACCTAAAATAAAAATAAAATAAACATAAACCAAAATCAGAATAAACTAAACTAAAATAAAAAAAAACAAAACCTAAACCTAAAATAAACTAAACGTAATCCTAAACCTAAACAAAATATAATATAATAAACTAAAAATAAACGTAAACATATACTAAAAAATTAAACCTAAAAATAAACCTAAAAATAAAAACCTAAAACCAAAACCTAGAAAAATTAAATAAAAACCTAAACCTAAAACAAAAATAAAAATAAAACCTAAACCTAAAAAATAAAATAAAAAGAAAACTCAACTAAAAAATAAACATAAACCTAAATTTAAACCTAAACCTAAAAAATAAACTAAAATAAAAAACCTAAACTAAAATAAGTGAACCTAAAATAAATAAACTAAACTAAATAAAAAAATAAACCTAAATAATAATAAAAATAAAATAAACTAAAATAAATAAAAAAACAAAATAAACCTAAACCTACCGAGTTTACTTAATTTAAAAAAAAACTCTATACCCTAAATCCTAAACCCTAAACCTTAAACCATGAACCCCAAACCTAAAAAGTAACCCTAAACCCTAAACGCTAAAACCTAATAGTCATAAACTGTAAGAATGGGTAGAACCTTGATGGCAGGAACATCACCGTCAACCTGCTCTCTTGATGGTAGGGGAAGGCGGCGGTGGTTATCATAGTGGTGGTGGGGGATCTAGAGGTGCTGGTGGATATGGAGGTGGTGGTCGGAGCAGTGGTGGTTATGGAGGTGGGAGGAGCAACGGAGGTTACAACCGTGGTGGTGGCCGAGGCAGAGATTGGGGATATGATGATGGATCCAGCTACTCGAGAGGTTGAGGTGGTTCGAATGGGAACTAGAGAAAATGAAGAACGGTCGATCCGATCTATTGCTTATGGAATAATGTCTTTACATTAGAGTTGGTTCTAGTTATCCGGTGTTTTTATTTTCTCTATGAATATTCATTTGTGATCTATGTCATCGCTTATTTCTTTAAACTTATTACTTGGTTGATGAAATCAAAAGAAGAAATGTTCAATCTAATTTGTTCTCTGTTAAAAAAAACCAAAACCCTAAACCCTAAACTAAAACATGAACCCTGACCTAAACAAACCCTAAACCCTTAACCCTAAACTTCAAAACCCTAAATCCTAAACCCTAAACCCTAAAACCTAAACCCTAAAAAGATAAAAACCTAAACATAAACTAAATAAAACCTAAAAATAAAATAAACAAAAAAACCTATACCAAAATAAAATAAAAAATAAAAATCTAAACTAAAACTTAAACCTAACCTAAACCTGAACTCAAACATAAAAAATAAAAATAAAAAAAAACTAAAATAAAATAAATAAAAGCTAAACTAAACTAAGAAAATAAAAACCTAAATAAAATAAAACTAAACCTAAAATAAAATAAAATAAACCTAAAAATAAAATTAAATAAAATAAACCCAAACCAAATAAAAGTAAAAAATAAATAAAAATCACCCAAAAAGAAACATAAAATAAACCCAAACAAATAAAATAAATTAAAATATAACTAAACTAAAATAAAACCTAAAATAATAAAAAAAATAAACCTAAACCTAAAAAAAATAATCCTAAAATAAAACATAAACCTAAACCTAAAAAAAATAAAATAAAATAAAATTAAACTAAAATAAACCTAAAATAAATTAAAAAAATAAACTAAAATAAAAGCTAAATTAAAATAAATAAATAAAACTAAAAAAAAAATAATCCTAAATAAATTTAAAATAAAATAAATTATATATAAATATAATATAAACTAAATAATCCTAAACCTACTAGTTTATTTAATCTTTTCTTAAAAAAAAATAAAATAAACCTACCAAAAACCCAAGGCTCAACCTAAAGTAAAAACACTAAACCCTAAACTAACCCTAAACCCTAAATGCTAAACTCTAATCTTACCCTAAACCCTAAACCCTAAACCCCAACCCTATACCTAAACCCTAACTCTTAAACCCTAAAACCCTAAACCCTAACCCTAACCCTAAACCCCAACTACTAAACCCTAAACACTAAACCCTAAACCCTAAATTAACCTTAAATTTTAAACCCTAAAACCCCTAAACCCTTAAGCCCAAAGCCTAAATCCTATATCCTAAGAACCTTAAACCCTAAAGCCTATAAATAAATAAAATAAAAATAAACCCAAAATAAAATAAAACCAAAAAAATAAAACAAAATAAAATAAAATAAACCTAAACCTTAAAATAAAATAAAATAAAAATAAAATAAAATAAAATAAAGAGAAACCTAAACTAAACTAAAAATAAAATAAACCAGTAATAAAAAACCGTAATAAAATAAATACTAAATGTAAAATAAAAATAAAATAAACCTTTAATAAATTAAAATAAAAACTAAATAAAAACCTAAACTTAAAAAATAAAGCCTAAAAGTAAATACAAAATAAAACCTAAACCTTAAACTAAAGAAAAACCTAAACCTAAAATAAAATTAAAATAAACCTAAACCTAAACAAAAATAAACTAAACTAAAATACATATAACCTAAAGCTAAACTTAAAAAAAAAACTAAACCTAAACATAAACCTAAACTAAATAAACTAAAATAAACTAAAAATAAACCTAAAACTAAACTTAAAAAAAGAAAGTATAAAAATAAACTGAAAATAAATACCTAAAACCTAAACCTAAACTAAAAAATAAAGCATAAAAATAAACCTTAAATAAAAATCTAAAACCTAAACCTAAAAAAATAAAATAAAAATGTAAACTTAAACCTAAAAATTAAAAATAAAATAAAAATAAAACTCAACTAAAAATAAACCTAAACCTAAAAATAAACTAAAATTAAAACCCTAAAATAAATAAAAAAACCTAAAATGAATAAACATAATAAAAATGAAAATAAACCTAAATAAAAATAAAAAAATAAAATAAATTGAAATAAATTAATAATAAACTAAATAAACCTAAACCTACCATGTTACTTAATTTTTTAAAAAATACCCTAAACCATAAATCTTAAACCCTAAACCCTAAACCCAAAACCTTAAAACTAACCCTAAACCCTAAGGTTTTTGGTTCTACTTATCTTGGGTTTTTGATTTGCTCTATGGCTGCTGGTTTTTTGATCTACATCGTCGCTTCTATCTTAGAAAAGTTGGGCTGCTACTTGGTTGATGAAATCAAAAAGAAGAAATGTTGAATCAAACTTTCTTCTCTATTAAAAAAAACCTTAAACCCTAAACCCTAAACTAAAACTTAAACCCTAAACCTAAAACCAAAACCTAAAACCAAAAACCCTAAATCCTAAAAACCCTAAACCCTAAGCACTAAACCCTAAACCCTAAACCCTAAAATTTAAAATAATAAACCTTAAACCCTAAAACATAGAACCCAAATCCTAAACTGTAAACCCCAAACCCTAAACCTTAAACCCTAAACCCTAAACTATCCCTAAACCTTAAACCCTAAACTAACCCTAAACCCTAACTCTAAATCCTAAACCCTAAACCCTAAATCTTGAATAAAGATGTCATTAGGAGTAGATCTAAAGAATGACCTAATCCTAACATAGTTATGATAGCTAAAAAAATGTCTGATAATTTCTCTTAATTATTAGAGCTTTGAATACCCTAAACCCTAACTAACCCTCATTATAATACCATATATTATAGTATAATGTAGCATCACATATTTGAGCGTAGTGATGTGTTTTGGATGTTATAAGATGTTTTGAAATGTTTTAATATATTATGGTATTGTGCCCTATAGTCTATATTAATATATATCATAAATATATTGATTTAATAAATCAGATAAAAGAATTTGTTAAATTTGAAGTGGGAAATAGGTTGTAGTACTAAAGGTGTGCTACATCACTTGTAGTCCAAAAAGTAAGATTTTATGTTTTAAATAAATATTATATGTTGTAGCATAGTATAGCATCATATATCATAATATATTATTCTAGGCATTTTAAATTCTTTTAGTATTTTACAATCATGCAGTCAAGCCTACACAAGCATTATTTATAAAAATGTTGATTTAGACTTTAAAATGGTGGAATTTGGCCAAATTCATAATAGGTAGAGCATGGCATCAAACTATATAATTTTAATTTAAAATATGTAAGTGATACGACTAAAACATATAGTTTTTTATTGTTCAGACAAAATTTATGATTTTTTATCTTAAGCATTCTCTTGTGATGTGATATGCAATATAATATAATATAATATGTTATAGTGTATTATAATATAGGATGCCATAACATAGTGTAGCATCATGCATTATAGCATACTATTGTGTATTATAACTTATTGCTTATCATATTTTAGTTTGTTACAGCATGATGTAGTAGATTTTGTACTGGTATAATTTATAAAAATACTAATTTATAGGGTGAGAAGGTGGGATTTGGCCAAATTTAAGGTAAGCTTTAGGGAACATCATTGGGGGTGTGCTATGGTGTGTCATTTTATCAAAGAATGAAATTTTTCATCCAAAATAAATGTTTATTTTTCATCCAAATTTTATAAATATTTTGCTTAAAGTGAATCAATTTAAGGTGTAATGTAAGATAATGTAATATACAAAAGCATATTAAAATATAATGTACATAAGAATATAACTTCACATATATATGAATGTGGTGGTGTGTTATTAAATGTTATTGTACATTTCAGAATGTTTTACTTTTGTTATAATACATTGGGTCAAAACACAAAAAAATGTTAATTTGAAGGTTGAGATGGAAGAATTTGGCCAAATTCATGGAACACACCAAGAAGCAACACCAAAATGATAATATTTTGTACCATTTCTAATAGAATATAACAATTTTACATCCAAAATGAACATTATTCATATGTTGAGAAAATTTTGTTATTTATTCCTTTTAAGTGATTATAATGAGGTGTAATGTTAGACAATATATTATATTATAACAAATTATAATATAACATCATATATTATAATATAACATAGTGTTAATTCACACTATAATATGGCATGATATTGTATAGTTAGTTTGAGCTTGCACCATAACAAATCATAAAATTTTGATTACAATGTTAAGATGATGTAATTTGAACAAATACATTATTAGACTTTTGGTTGAAGTATTAAAGATGTGCATAAGAAGAGAAATAAGATTTGATGAGAATTCCATGTTAAAGACATGAAGGGAGATCCGCTAGGGGATCACACATGCATTGGACATGACATGTGAGGAGTCTATCTCGAGGGCATAGAAGAAGAAAATTTGTTGGGGATAAGGTTTGAATCAAATTTAATTATATGATTTATGGAAAGAAGATCCATTGGGATAAAAATCTATAATCCACCAGGGATTAAGATCTAATCAACTTTAATTTATTTTGTTTTAATTGATGTGGAGGAATATCTACAGAGATATGGGCTCAAGTCTGCTGGGGATCGGGTATATGAACCTTCCACTAGGGAAGCAGTTCGCTATCCATTGGGGGATTGGGATTTGAGTTTACATGGATTGGTTTGAGGATGTATCTGCTGAGAATAATAGTTTATTTGGATTTTATTGATTTAGACTCTAAAGGGGGAGTTTGTTTAATTTTGCTCTACTAGGGAGGTTGGTTTTGAATTTGATTTGTTTACTTGACATATTTACATATGATTTGGGGCTCCAAGAAGGATTTGTGACTCACTAGGGAAAATTAGATTGGGTTTAATTTAACTGAGTTAATGAACCTCGGTGCAATGAGCCCATTGAGAAGGGGCTATATCAAACTTATCTTATCTCAAATTTACAAATCCAAAGGGATAGTCTCTACCAGGAGCTAGCAAACCTAAAGGGTTATCTTTCATTGCAAGAGTTAGGAAGAAGGCATAGCAAACTTACATCTTCTAAAGTAACAATGGGGTGACGGTAGCACAAAAATCAAACCTTAGGGGTCTATTGAGTGTATTCTGTTGGAGATTTATATCAACTTAAGAGTAGTCAGGCAATTCCTATAGGGAGTTTTCTTGACATTGCCCTAAAAATAAGATACCTTCTTAGGAAAAGATACCGCTGAGGGTGTCCTCCTAATCCACAAGTGAATATATATTTTGTTTATATCTTTGCATGGTTCATGTTGGTGTGCGAGGGATCACACTAAGAAGGGGCTATATCGACCTTGACTTATCTCATTTATTGGACCAAGAGAGATCGCACATCCATGGATGGATTCTCCAACCACAAGGGTGGTTACTAGGAAAGGAACCCATCAACTGAGTAACTGGTAATGTCTAAATGGGGTCATGGATGATCCAAATATAATGCCCATAGGGGAGGTGCTTCTAGGGGTGTTTTCCTGAGCCTTAGAAAAGAAAGCTTATTGGTGTACAGTGGCCAACTCAAGAAGAAAGTGTAGCATACTTACATCTACCATGAGTGGTGTATCCTAAGGTGGGAGAACCAACCTAAGGTGCTCATTAGTGTGCAATGATGAATCTGGAAAGAAAGCATGTAGGCTTACAACTTTTCAAGTGGAATTGATCATCAGGATGGTTTATCATCAGCGAGACAGATGCTATCTGACCTAGAGGGACTACTAAGTGGGGAGCCCCAAGATAGAACTAGACCCAGACTTGAAGTAGTTTGGAGGGAAGGAGCCACTAGGGGACTTTTCTTAAACCTCAAATAAACTCATCCCGGCACAAAGGCTAATCCAAGAAGAAAGAATTGTAGACTCACTTCCTCTTAAATGAAGACAACATGAGGTAGATTCGGCCATGCAATAAGGCTTACCAAGCTATTTCAGCTCGATGTGTAGTGGTTAAGTAAGGAAGGAAAGCATAGCATACATACATCTACAAAGCAAGAAGACCACTGGGGTGACACACTAGTACGGTAGCACGTCAACCCGGCCAAGAGCAGCTACTGAGTGAGTGTCACTGGAAGCGTTATCTTAACTCATAGTAGCTCAAGATAAAAGATATGTGTTTGTTTTATATGTTTGTGTGTAGTTTGTGTTTATGTTGTGTCAATGAAGGATAGAACGCCGCTTGGGTTCCTTATACGTACCATAAACACATCATGGTAGATTCACAAATAAGAATACTTTCAACATGGAAGAGATTGAATTCGAAATGAAACTTTCATTGATGATAATTATTTTCAGAAATGATTTATAATATTTCTTTAAGTAGAGCTAATTGGAAGCATTGGGCTTTACCTTATTATGATTAATATAAGACCCTCTTTAGTAGGCCATCTCTATGGAAAAAGGGCCTTCCCAAGTGGGTTCAAACTTGCCTCCCATCTTACGATGGGCAATAATCGATCTCCTTAGAACTAAAATAAGCTCTCATACATAAAAAAGATCTAGGATGGACCAACTTGTTGTGAGGTTGAATCATTTTAGCTTTATACAACTCAAGATTTTAGCATGCCTGGAGGCATCTCTCCTCCAAATCTTTAACTTTTTCTAACCGCAACTTGGTGGTCCACTCTATTGTGATCTTGCTACCCATAGTTATCTTTAGTGATGGGAGTTGGACTTCTAATGGTACAACCATACCCATACACTAAGAAGAAAGGAGTAGATTGAGTTGGAGTTCTATATGTGGTGCAGTAGGCCCACAAAGCTTTAACTAACTGCTCATGCTACTATCGTTTGTTATTGTCGAGTGTCTTCTTTAGTATTAGGATGTGAGTTTTGTTGAAGGCTTCTGCTAAGCCATTTTCCCTCAGGTAGTTGATGGTAGTATATCTCCACTCTATGTTGTGTCTCCTAGCAAAGTTGTTGATCTCAGTGCTCTTGAATGCAGTACCATTATTAGATATATTTCATCGAGGCACTCTAAACCTATATATAATATGGTTTTTTAAAAATTGGAGCACATGCTGAGTTGTGACCTCTCTAAGAGGAATCACCTTTGCTAAGATGAACTGATGACCCTTAGAATAAAGAGGATCAATCAGACCAACTATGTTGATACACAATGCTCGAATGGCCATGAGGCCAATGTAGGATGTAGAATGTTGGGTGATTGGTGTAGACCATATGTATTTGGCATTGGTGGCTTTGCCTATCCATGCATGCTTTGATCATCATCGCTAGTACTATCCTAGTCTCTTGATCTTGGAATTCATCTTTGGATCGGATTGGTTAGCTCCACATAATCTCAAGTGTACCTTGGTCATGATATTATGGGCTTGCTTGTCTAAATAATGTAACCACATATGATCGAAAGTCTACCCAAGACACACCATACACACAAGAGCATGGAAAGTGCTTAACTGGGCTTGGGACTTCTCTTGAGGTAATTTGTTTTATTTAGGTAATCCATGAATGGTTGCCTCCAAGCTAACTCCTCATCTTTCTTAGCAATGGAAACTGCCCCTTCAAGAGAGTACTTTTTGATGAGTTCAGTATCAATAAGGGATAAGATTTATCTATTTTAGACTTTTATTGATATGGACTCATCCTCCGAACATGCCAACTCTTTGACAAGCTTGGCTAAAGCATACTCTATGATATTCTCTCCACAAGGAATCTTATAAATGGTAATCTTTGGGATTTATGCCAATAACTCCATTGTGTACTTATGGTAGTGATGGAGTTTGGGCTTTATAACGTTACAGGACCCAGCGATTTGGTTGATAACTAGCTGAGAATCTCTAAAGATGTTGATGTTATAGATGCTTAGAGTAACAACTAACTTCTGACCGGCAATCAAAGCCTCATACTCAGCTGAGGTAGTAGAGTGTGTATTCCTTCCCTTCATCATTGGCTTGGGCCAACAAAGCACTAAGGTTGTCATCTAACATAGTAATGTAAAGTATGAGAGGCTTCCCCGAGATAGAGGTTGCTAGAACCAGTGATGTCATCAGGCAATGCTTGATGTCTTCAAAGGCATGCTCACACTTATCATCCCACTTGAACTTGGCATCCTTTAGTTGGGAATGGCTGAAATCTTCCCGATAGGTTGGATATAAAGCATCTTTGATACATCAACCACCCTTGGAATGATCTGAGTTGAGTTAAACTTTTAGGGGGTAACATTTTTAATATTGCCTTGATGTTCCCCGGATCAATTTTGATTCCCTAGTGTCGAACAACAAACTCAAGGAAATTCCTTGAAGCTACTCCAAATGCACACTTTAGGGGGTTCATTTTGAGGTTAAATTATCTTAACTATTCGAAAACTACTCCCAAGTCAAAGAGATGGTCTTCCTTTTCTCTACTTTTGAGCACAAAATCTTCTACATAGCACTCTACTTGAAGATGAATGATTTCGTCAAAGATTCGAGTCAAAGCCCGCTGATATGTAGCACTGACATTTTTAAGGCTAAAAGGCATGACCTTATAGTGATATATTCTAAATGGGGTTCTAAAGAAGTGTTTGTTCCATCTTCAGGAGCTATCTTTATTTTGTTATATCGATAAGCCATCCATGAAAGAGAAGACATGACATGAGGCAATGTCCACCATCAACTCAGATTGGTAGTGAAAATTCATCTTTTGGACATGCCTTTATAAATCCCTATAATCGATGCATATATGAATTTGGCCATTCTTTTCTTAACTAGGATAGCTAACTTGGTAGGGTATTTTTCTTCTCGACAAACCGCATCGAGTTTCTTGACTTCATAAATGACTTGTTGTTCTATGTCTAATCACATGCATCTAGGAGCTTGCTTGATAGGGTTAGTAGGATCTATTGCTAATTTATGGACCACTAAGTCAAGAGCCAATCCAAGCATCTCTTCATAACTCCATGCAAAGAAGTCTTTAAACTCAATCAATAGCCTAACTAAGTCATTGGTTTTAATTTCATTCAACAAAGAACTGATGTATGTCTAGTGTGGATCTTCTTCAGTTACTAAGTTGATTTCCTTGAACTCATCGATGGTTGACTTGATCTCTTCTTTGAACTCTGGTGGTGCATCTTTGACTTCAAAATCATCTGGATCATCTAAAGTTTCTAAGCACAGCTCCTCATATGAGTTAATCTGATTTAAAAAGAACCTATCATATTCCAAATGATTAATAATGAATAAGCAGTAATCGTCATCATTGATTGGACCCACTGTACTGAATCCTAGTCTCGATCCTGATTGAGAGCTTTTTCATTTGTTCTTCCATATTCTTTCAAGAAGTCTGACCTTTGCTTTGACAAAGTATGTGGGATTAACCCTATCTTTGGTAAATTATGAACACAAGGCAAGTACTAATCAAAAAGTAATTCTATTAAATCTTTATATAAATCATCCTCAAGTTCTATATCAACTTCTTGACTTGAGGATGATGCTCCCAGAAAGAACCTCTGAGTCTTCACACATGTGGATGACTTAGGGGCTTTCTTAAATACCAAACCCTCAGCATTTTGAGAGGAAAGTGGGGTTATAGCTAAGGTTCTCAACTGATGCCTAACTAGTTTACATATAGACTTGGATACACTTGTGCTTTGCTTTGGAGCTTGATCATCATCACTATCTATCTCAAGTGTCACCTCCAAGGGAATCTACTACTGAGAAGAGTTGGTTGGTGTGCTAACCATATAAGGCTCATCCTATGAACTAGATTCTTAGTTTATATGGATAGTAAGTGTACTCTTGGTAGTTGGGACATATCTTTTATTGGGTGGCCGAAAGGAGGTTTTCCAGCCCTAGGATTTCCTAACTAGCCTCTTCCTCTGGCTGGTGGAGGTCAAGTCATCTTACCCATATGTTAGAATGAAGTAACGAACTATGGGTGGAATATAATGTTAGGCTCCACTTCCTCCTCCAAGTCTATTTTCGCTACCTTTTATTTTCTATTTCATTTTTTCTTTTATTTTATTTTTATTTTTATCTTTATTTTTCTTTCCTTTTTCTTTTTCATTTATTTTTAAACTTTTGCCAAGTTTGAAAGAATAGACTTGTTGATTTTGAGGGAGGTAGTAAGCCGCATCCTCATATATGCCAACCTCATGAATTATAAATGGCTTGAGATCTCCTTTGACATCGTAGACAATCCCATCTCTCATAAACTTTATACACTGATGTATAGAGGATGGAACTATGTTGTTCTCATGTACCCATGGTCTCCCAAGCAAAGCGTTGAAAGATGTATCCGAGTCTATAATGTGAAACTTGGCTTCAGTCTTCCAATCATCTATCTCCAAGGGCAACACTATAGAGCCTAAGGCCTATTGACCTCACTTTTGGAGCGTGGATTCAATCTTCACATCTTAGACTTAGGAGTCTTCTAAACACTAAGACTTCCCTAGTCATAAGATACTTCTAACAATTAGGAAAAAACTTAACCTAAGCCTAAAGACTTAGAACGATTAACCATAGTATTAGGTTATGCCTTAAGGATTAAGATAATCCAACTATCATACAACCCAAATCCAATCCATGTTCACCTTCTAAAACCAAACCTCAAGTTCAATTCAAACATCAAATTAAAATCCAAATCCAAACCCAAATTCCAAAACAAAATGATTGAAGCCAATGATCAAATCCAAACTTGAAACCTTTCTTAAGCCATATGACCTATCCTAGGACTTAGCCAAATCATAGTTCAAATCAATCCAAAATCAATTTATTCTCTCATAATCAATTTATATCTTCAATCATCTTTCTAAATAGAAACAAATTTACATTCAAATGATCAAAACTAAATCAAACTAAATCAAATTAAATCAAAACCCTTCCTAAGCCATATGACCTATACCATGGACTTAGCTAAATCTTAATCCAAATCAAATCAAACTCAATTGATTTTCTCATAAATCAATCATATTTTCAATTATCTTCACAAATTTAAATGAAATATACATTTAAATCATCAAAACTAAATGAAACCAAATCAAAATCCAAACCTAAGCCAACTCCATGGACTTAGCCAAATTCCTTCATTCCAAAACCCAAATTCAATTGATTTTCTCAAGAATCAATCATAACTTCAATCATATTCACAAATATAAATGAAATCTACAATCATTAAGCCAAACCAATCCAAGTCAAACTTGACCCTTTTGACTTGAAATGTTCAAATGAACCAAAACCCATGAACCCAAGTTGCAATTGAATTTATATATCAATCCCAAAGACATATATAAACTCAACTAAATCAAATGTAACCAAAAATTAAGCCAACTAAACCCAATTGTTCCACTTGACCCCAAGTGGCTAATTTGACCTATTTGACCCAAGTTTTAATCCTACCCAAATTGGATTGAACCAAGCCAATCAAAACCTCCTATCATGATTGTTGATCACCCTAGGTTGATCAATTGCCACAAATTGGGTTAAACCAAGTCAACTTGGTCATTTGACCAAGTCAACCCCTTAACCCATATGAATGCAAACTAGCCAAATTGCAACCTAAGCCAAATCCCTTGAAACCAATGATTCATACCAATTCAAAATCAATATTTGAATATGACTTGACTTTCAATTGAGTCAAACCAAACCCAGTTGGCCCTCTTGACCCAAGTTGATCCAAATTGACCTAAAAGACCAAATTTGGTCAAATCAAAATATAAACCAAATTGATTACAACTAATGGCTCAAGTTCATTCCAAATTGATTGTTGAACTTGACCAAAGCCATGATTGGCCACAATTGAACCCAATTTACTTACTTGGCCCAAATTGACCTAAAGGTTCAAGTTGGCCTAAATCAAAACCAAATCCAAATTAATTGAATCGAAAGCCTACAATCATCTTCAATTAGTCAACTAAACCTAAACCAACACCCAACCCAAGATAATTTGGCAAATTTAGTCCAATTGGTCAACTTAACCCATTTGACCCAAATGAATTCAAATGAGCTAAAATCAAATCTAAGCCAAAATAAACCAAACCAATTGAACCAAAACATCCCAAATGATCATATGAACTTGACCCGACCCTTGGTTTGACCTAATTTCCAATTGGTCTACTTGACCCATCCTAACCCAATTTGACCTAAATGAGTCAAAGTGAGCCAAACCTAACCAAATCAACTCCAATTGTCTTGAAATTTGGGCTAACCCACTTTTGGCTCATTTCAAATCTGCCCAAATTAAATCTAATGCCAAATGATCATTCTACCCTTGGGTCAAGGGCATCACATGAGACAAATCACACATGTAGGCCACTTGGTACTCTCCCAATGGTCCACCTAGGCACCTAGGACATTGCCTAACCTGACCTAAGGGGTGGTTGGGTCGGCCACGACCCATGGGAGCTAAAATAACTTCACCCTCCCTAGTGGAGCATTTGAAACCCATAGGACACCCATGATTCCTCCTTGGCAGCCACCTCCACACCTTTAACCAACCAAGCCGAGCCAACTCACCGCCTCCCTGCCACCCATGACTCCCTGAGTTGGTCGGACGGCCACTACAAGCCAAACTTGATCCCACCATTTGATTAAGATGAACAGGGGTATATACCCCTTGTTTCAATTCAAACACACATAAAAGTCATTCCTTAGAGCCCTAGCTACCCAAGACAAGCTGCTAGAGCCATTCCCTAATCTCTCAAGCTCATTCCTCGATCAAAAAATGCCATTCCCGTCCATCCCAAAATAGGACACTCCCATTTCTTACCTAACATCACCATTTCTCCATCAAACTCAAATTAACTTTACACGCACCATCCCTAGGCATCGTCGAGGAAGGACAAATCATCTCCAAAGCTTCTCGAGCATCGAAGGTAGAACTTTGATCAAAGTCAAGCTCCAAATCATCGGATCATGGCCTTCTGAGTGAACATTAAGGAATTGATCCAATTACTGCTCAACAGGGCTTCATCTCCACTAGATAAAGCTTCCTCAATCATTCGAGCCGCCAGTCTTGAGGTCCGGTGAGGTATGCTTCCAAAATTGATCATTGGGAAAAAATGGGTTGGAGCTTTTTGAAGAAAACTTGCATCTCATGTGATCTGGGCCATTAAATCCCCATCGATTGATGTCATGAAGGTGTGGGATCCTTTTGAAGTTGATCCAAGCTTGGGTAAGCTCTGATCAAGTGAGCAATGATGGACATACTCTATTCTCCCTCACTCCCATGACGTTGGATCATGGACTGTCTATTCTGTGTGATTGAAATGGACGATCGTGATTTGATCCACTAGATTGATTTGATTAATCCTATTAACCTATGATATTAATCATAGCTATCCACCTTAGACTGTAGAAAGGACATTCGCCACCATATAGCGTTGAGTTGGATAAGTTTTAAGTAACCAATCTGGCACCACATGGAAAGCACGCACAAATGCGTCCGTGCAATAGGATTAAGCTTTAATTAGGCTTAATTATCATTTTTAATGGCTGAAATCTAAAACTCATAAAAATCATAGAGAAATAAAAAATGCAAATAAATACTCATTTTAATGGTATTTCTGAGGAGAATTAATTAACAATGATCTTAACTAATTTTGAACAATAATTAATTTTAATTGCAAAATTAATTATCTTAATTACTCCATAATTACTTGAGTAATTAATCTCATATTTTGTGGGTTAATTTAATGGGATGACCTCTGCCTCACATAAAGTTCTTGGGATTTATTGCTCACTTAATTAGGAAATTGACTAATTAAACCTTAACTACTCTTTTAAGTTAATTAATGATTAATTAATCCCATGAAACATAAATTAGTTAATTAAGTTTATTAATCATTGTTCATTAAGTGAACTAAGGAATAGGGTTGGGACCCTTTTCCTAAGTTCATTTCACCCTTTTAAAATGAAATCAATTAAGATTTAACTAATTATTTAAACCACTTAATCAAATTGAAATCATAATCACATCAGTTAATTAATTAAATCATGTGGAAGATCTTTGGGTGTTTAATAACCAAAAGGAATTTAATGAAATTATGGTTAGTCTACATGTGTGGGAAAACCATAAGAGTAATTTATTAAGTCTCTTAATCTAATTAACTATTAATAATAAGTTAATTGCATTAGGCTCCTAATTATTTAGTTAATTACTTTATGGTGACATTGGCAAGGGTAATTATTTCATTTAAATAAGGGTTCAACATAATTAAACCATAAAATCAACTTAATTAAATTTCCTTAAATTAAATCAAATCACTAATGTGGGAATGGGTTAAAAACAACAAGTGATGATTTCTCTTCTCCTCTTTAAATCAAATCCAAAACTTAATTAATAAGAAGCTTTGGTATGCTTTAAATAATCTTATTTAATTTGATTATCACTAAGAACTAGTTTGGTTGAATGAATCACATGATTATATTTGATTGCCCTCTTTCCAATCATGTTAAATTTGGTATGTCATTTGAATTCATGCATCCATCTTTTCAAAATCAGGTAAAATAAAATGAATTTCTTGTATGTAAGCTTGCATGTGTTGATTTAATTTAAAATATGTCTGGCTATTATCACTATTAAATAATAATGTATTTTTCAAAAGCTTATAAATGAATAATAATATGTGTATGATGCTAGTTATAAATACATAAGAAATGCATGTTTATAGCTTAAGTGTATGAATGTTGAGTTCTCTTTCCTCTATTCATGTGTTGATTTATATAAGATTGAATATGGTGGTATATAGTCCGAACATCACGGGAACATGAGGCTTTAGCTAGCCCCAAGGAGGTCATTTGATTACCTCACTTCACGGTTTAACAATGCCACGTACCTATTTGATTTCATTCTTATGTATTTCAACATTAGAATTTGGTTAGAGCTTTAATTCATATATATAAATGATTCAATAAAGAAAATACAATCTTTGCATGGTTTTCTTTCCCTCATTTATGTATACATCCATGTGTGTCCAAGAAAAGCAAGTATATAGTCTAGACATCTCGAGAATACAAGTCTTTAGTTAGCCCCAAGGAGGTCAATTGATTACCTCACTTCCCTAGTTTAACAATGACATGTACTTGCCTATATCTTTGTACATGAATATGTATATGTGATTAGTGAATGAAAATCCCATTTTACATTAAAATTGCATGCATTCATAATTGACTAAGTGGTTGAATTAATTAGCCATATGATTTGGATCTTACTTCTTATGTTCATGTATGAATTTACATATGTTTGAATGCAAATGGGTATATAGTCGACATCCAGGAGAATACTGAGGCTTTAGCTAGCTCCAAGGTGATCATTTGATTACCTCACTTCCCTGTAACAATGACACATGCCTATTTAATTTCATTCTTATGTCCTTTTGTATAAGAATTTGGATAAAGTTTTAAATTAATATGTTTAAATAATTCAATCAAATAAAATATAAATTCTAAACATACACATACATTCATCATTTAAAATATGTTGCATGTATTGATACACATAGGATTAAATCGTATTCATGTTACATGGGATGGAAAGGAATGATTTAATATATGTCATGTGGTAGTAATTGAATTAAATTAATCTTAAGATGCCTTTCATTTTGAATAGGATTATTTAAAGAACCTAAACTTAGGATTAATTAAATCATTTAATAAGCCATTCACTAAAGAGAACTAAATTAATTTAATATACTTTAGAAAGTAACTTAACAAAAATTAAAATTCTCAAATCAATTAAACTACTTCAGTGAAATCAACCTTTCATGTTAAATTGAATCCTTCTGCACTTAGAAAATACAACACTAATGCCTAACAAGACTTACCACATAAGCCTTAATACACACATTAGAATTAAGTCACCACTTCTAGCTCTAAGCTAGGATGGTATATGATGTGATATATGATCTTTTATGATGTATTATTTTAGATTGGGATGTTAGGCTGTATGCTTCGTAGACTGGATGATAGGCCAATATTTTCCAAATCATGTTTTCTATAAGGGATTATGCTTAAGGGATGCTTAAAAATAAATGTGAATACTCTTTTTGGAGGTTGCTTAAATCCTTAAGTATAATCCAAGTTATGACAGGTGGGCTTAGTTACCCCTATGTAGAGTGCTAAGTCCAAATTATAAATACAACTACTTGGGATTATATGTATATTTAGCTAACCTCTATTTTGCAGGTGTAGTTAGATTTACTTTTTCCACATAAATGTAATTTTTGCAATAGATATTAGGATTAGTGCTATGGGAGATTAGGATGAGCAGTGTCCATAAGGCTTTGTCCTAGGGTGCCCTGTGATGCCTTTAAAGCAAGCACCATCCAAATCAAAGAAAGAACCAAATCAAAATAGAGATATGAAGAAAGAAGATCCCCCATAGCATTTAATACAATTATAATTATTATTTCATATTTTCCATGTTGTATAAGGGTAGAGCTCAGTTACCCATCTTTTCTCTCTTTGGGTTGTACGGCGGTGCCCGACCGCACCAGCCTTTTATTCTTCTATGTTAGTTTATATAATATTTTGATGTTATGTTTACATTGTGCATTAGATGGAATGCTTTTTGTAGTTTCTTAAATGATTGATGCTTTAATGTGTGTCTTGGATACAATTAGGCTCTTAGGATAAAAAAAACCAACTAATCACTCATAACTAAATTTTAAACAATTCATAACCTCATCATAAACCCTAAGACATAAATAAGATAATTAAAAGATTTAACATCATCCATGAATATTCTTTCTCTCTTGAACATGAAGGATCTCCATCCTTGCACAAAAAAAAATGCTTGACCTGAGGGCCTCCCTTGTGGTGGAGAACACCATTTCTAGCTAATTTGACCCATAACCTATTTGACATGCATTTAGGCATAAAATCTTAATTATTCATCTATAGATTAAGTCATATGCTTATACCACTCATGCCCTAATCTCTTTGGGAGTGTGTTTAGGACTTTAGTCTCTATCTAATTAAATAACTACCCTAGCTATCTTGTAATTCGTAAGGCCAGACTACATGGTTATATAATCATAGGAGGAGTTAGCTGGTAGCCAGTCCAAGTGATTATAAGTACAGAAGTCAGACAATTTATTCTCTCTTGTGGAGGTAAACCATTATGTCCACCTGTCACTTAAATTTAGGTCGTGCTTTAGCTTGTACTAAAGCTCCCTAGATTTAGGATCTGAGGTAGCTATTTCTTTCAGGCTACGAGCATAAATCCTCACCTCTTATGCATTCCCACAACCTTATGTTAGTGTATTATAAGCCCTAGTAATCTAATTAAATTTTAACTCAAAACATATAAATATCCTCAACTTCAAAATTATAAAGCCCAACCATAGGATAAATTAGAATGATCACTAGGCTTCCTAGTATCATGAGCATTTCTTATTTCATTTGGATTCCAAAATATAAGTCTTCCTTGAACTTTCCCAATTGATTTTCCAAATACAACAAATCCTATAGTCTAACCTTGAAATCTTGAAGATAATAATTGTCTATTTTAATCAAGAGTATTCTTAGGAAATGAAATTTCCTAAGATGTAATTAACTATGGAGGCTTACCTCCATAGGGAACTTAAGAACCTAATTTAATATAAACCCTACTTTATTTATACATGTAATGTAGGGGAAAAATCTTAGGTACATTCGAAGACCCATCATGCTTTAAGAGTCCTTATTATGTGATTAGGTCCATTGTAGGGTGATGCCTCTATCTTTTGAGATAGTACAATATACCTCAATGTTGTACCCGATCACCTCAAAAAGTACCCCCTACCCATACATCCAAAAATAAACACCACGAGGCCCTCTTTTTGTTCATTGAATCCTCTCAACATCATCCTTTCTTTTTGGAGTTTGGAAATTTCTACCCTCAAGTAGGCAAGGGTTCGTAGACTCAAAATATTGACTAATACACCTAGGCCAACCAAAATTCTGGATAGCCTGTATCTACCAACATTCATTCTAATATAAAGAGGCAGTTGTGCTCGGTCGTCCCTAGGAGTAAGTCTTCATCATTGAATGTAAATAAATAAAAACCTAAACCTACAAAATAAACTTAAAAATAAAACTTAAAAATAAATAAAAAAAATAAAATCTACACCCTAAACTAAAAAAAAACCTAAACCTAAACTAAAATAAAATAAACAAAATAAAATAAACCTCAACCTAAACTAGAATAAACTAAACTAAAATAAATAAAACCTAAACGTAAACCTAAAATAAACTAAACCTAAACCCTAAACTAAAAATAAATAAATAAACTAAAAATTAACCTAAACCTAAAAAAACATAAAAATAAACTTTAAATAAAAACCTAAAATATAAACCTAAAAAAATAAAATAAAAACCTAAACCTAAGCCTAAAAATAAAAAAATAAAACCTAAACCTAAAAAATAAAATAAAAATAAAACTAAATTAAAAAATAAACCTAAACCTAAACTTTAACCTTAAAATAAACTAAAATAAAAAACCTAAACTAAAATAAATAAACTTAAAACAAATAAATAAAACTAAATAAAAATAAAAATAAACCTAAATAAAATAAAAATAAATTAAATTAAATAAAAATAAACTAAATAAACCTAAACCTACCAGTTTACTTAATTAAAAAAATAAATAAATAAAAAATGAAACCCTAACCTTAAACCCTAAAACTAACCCTAAACCTAAAATCCTAAACCCTAAACCCATGATGCTAGACACAAAAACCCTAAACCCTAAACCCTAAACCCTAAACCCTAACCCTAAACACAAAACCCTAAACCCGAAACCTTAAACCTAAACCTAAAGTAACTAAATATATTAAAATATAAACTTAACCCTTAAAACCTAATAAATCTAAAACTAAACAGTAAGAATGGGAAAACCTTGACTAGAACATCACCGCCAACCGCTCACTAGATCTGCAATGGAGGTGAAGGTGGAGGCAGTAGTTATCGCAGTGGTGGTGGGGATTTGGAGGTCTGGATATGGAGGTGGTGGTCGAGTAGTGGTGGTTATGGAGGTGGAGGAGAATGAAGGTTACAACGGTGGTGGTAGAGAAAGAGATCGGGATATGATGGTGGATCCCAACTCAAGAGAGGTGTGGCTCATGGTAACCTGGAGAAATCAAGAACCAATCTACTACATGGAACTATGCCTTTATAGTTGAGACGGTTCTAGTGATCTAGGGTTTTTGATTTGCTCTATCTATGCTCATTTTTGATATATGTCATCACCTGTGTCTTAAAAAACTTGATGTGTTACTTGGTTGTTGAAATTGAAAAGAAGAAATGTTGAATCTGAATTTGTTCTTTCTTAAAAATAAATAAATAAATAATCGAAAACCCTAAACTATAAACTAAAACCTAAACCCTAAACTTAAAACCTAAAACCTAAACCCTTAACCCTAAACAAAATAAAGCTAAACCTATCAATTTTCTTAATTTTTTTAAAAAACCCCTAAACCTTAAACCCTAAACCCTAAACTTTAAATCCTAAACCCTAAACACTAAACACTAAAACTAACCCTAAACTTAGAACCCTAAACCTACAACTCTAAACCCTAAACTAAGAATCTAAACTAAACTAACCTAAACTATAAACCCTAAACCCTAAACCTAATCTAAACTAATAATCCTAAACCCTAAACTAAATCAGAAAACACTAAATAAAAACACTAAACCATAAACTCTAAATTAACCCTAAACCCTAAAAAAACCCTAAACCTCCTAAAACCTAAACCCTAAACCCTAAACCGTAAACCGTAAATCCTAAAAACCCTAAACCCTAAACCCTAAACCCTAAACCATAAACCTTAACCCTAAATGTTAAACTCTAAACCCTAAACCCTAAACCCCAAACCCTAAAACCTCAACCTAAACTAAATAAAACCTAAAAATAATATTAAAAAAAACCTAAACTAAAACCAAACTAAAAACTAAAATAAAATAAAATAAAAAAGTAAAAATAAACTAAAATAAATTAATTAAAAACCTAAACTAAACTTAAAAATAAAATAAACCTAAGTGTAAAAAACCTAAATAAAATAAAAACTAAACATAAAATAAAAATAAAATAAAAAAACTAAATAAAAACCTAAACATAAAAAGTAAACCTAAAAATAAATAAAATAAATAAAACCTAAACCTTAAACAAAAAAATCTAAACATAAAATAAAAATAAAATAAAATAAACCTACACATATTATAATATAAACTGAACTAAAATAAATAAAACCTAAACCTAAACCTAAATAAAATAAAATAAACTAAAAGTAAACCTAAACCTAAAGTAAAAAAATAAAACCTAAAAATAAATCTAAAATGAAAACCTAAAACCTAAACCCTAAACCCCAAACCCTAAAATGCTAAAATCCTAAACCTAAACTAAATAAAACCTAAAAATAAAATAAATAAGGAAACCTAAACAAAAATAAAATAAAAAATTAAAATAAAATAAAACCATAAACTAAAACCTAAACCTAAACCTAAAAATAAAATAAAATAAAAATTAAAAACTAAACTAAAATAAAATAAATAAAATATTAAACTAAACTAATATATAAGAAACCTAAAGAAAATAAAAAGTAAACCTAAAATAAAAATAAAATAAAATAAAAAATAAATAAAAACCTAAACTTAAAAATAAACCTACAAATACAACATAAACCTAAACTAATAAAAGGAAAAAGATACATCAACCGAAAGAAGGGAAGTGAAATTACTCTTAAAAGTGCATGGTAAAGAATTTGTATCTTATTTTATAATCAATAATCTCTAAGTACAATATCAGATCCATTATCGTTAATAGTTAGACATAAATTCATTGACATTCTGCCATTAATAATATTAAGTAATGAAAAGAATATTCAAACTCATAATTATCATTTTTACACTTGATAAATTAGAACAAATTATATAAAATACTTTATTCTTGATTTAATATTGATAACTAAGTAATTCTTAAATAGTAAAAAATATAATACTTTATTCTTTATTTTTGTTTTATTTTTTATTTTTGATTTAGGTTTAGATTTTTTTTTTTTTAGGTTTGGGTTTTAGGTTTAGGTTTTAGTTAATTTTTAGGTATTATTTTTTAGTTTCCTAAACCCTAAACCCTAAACCCTAAACCCTAAAATAAATAAACTAAACTAAATAAAAAAATCAACTAAATAAACTAAATAAACCTAAACTTACCGGTTTACTTAATTTAAAAAAAAACCTAAACCCTAAACCCTAAACCATAAAACTAACACTAAACCCTAAACCTAAACCCTAAACCCTAAACCTACAACCCTAAACCCTAAACCCTATAAAACTCTAAACCCTAAACCTTAAATAAAAAATATAATTAAACTTTAAAACCTACTAAACCTAAACCTAAATTGTAAACCTCAACCTAAACCTAAGTAAACCTAAACTTAAAACTAAACCCTAAACTAAAACCTAAACCCTAAACACTAAATAAACCCCAAACTTAAACCTAAACCCTAAATCAAATAAAACTCAAACTAAACCTAAACCCTAAACCCTAAATCTACAATCTTAACCCCTAAACCATATATCCTAAACCTTAAACCCTAAACCCCAAACGCTAAACCCAAAACTTTAAACCCTAAACCCTAAACCCTAAACCCTAAACCTTAAAAACTTGAAAACCTAAACCTAAAATAAATAAAACCTAAAATTTAAAAAAAATTAAAAAATAAAAACTTAAACCTAAACCTAAAATAAAAAATAATAAAATAAAATAAAATAAAATGTAAACTAAACTAAAAAAATAAACCTAAAAATAAAAACCTAAATAAAATAAAACCCAAACATAAAAAAACCTAAAATAAAATAAAATAAAAACCTAAACCTAAAAAATAAATCTAAAAATAAAACCTAAAAATAAATTAAAATTAAACCTAAACCCTAAATTTAAAAAAAAAACTAAACCTAAAATAAAGAAAATAAAATAAACCTAAACCTAAACTAAAATAAATAAAACCTAAACCAAAACTAAATAAAATAAAATAAATTGAAAATAAACCTAAACTAAACTAAAAAATAAAGCCTAAAAATAAACCTAAAGTAAAAACATAAAACCTAAAGCTAAAAAAATAAAATAAAAACCTAAACCTAAACCTAAACCTAAAAGTAAAAAATAAAACCAAAACCTAATAAAATCAAATAAATATAATACTAAACTAAAAATAAGCATAAACCTACACATAAACCTAAAAAATAAACTAAAATAAAAAACCTCAACACAATTAAATAAACCTAAACAAATAAACTAAACTAAATATAAATAAAGAATAACCTAAATAAAATAAAAAATCAAATAAACTAAAATAAATAAAATAAATTAAATAACTAAATAAACTAAACCTTAACTTAAATAAAACACTAAACTAAAACTCCAAATCCTAAACCCTAAACTCAACTATAAACCTAAAACCCTAAACCTACCACACTAAACCCAAAAACCCTAAACCCTAAAACCCTAAACATAAACCCTAAACTAACCCTAAACCCTAAACTATAAACCCTAACCCCTAAACCCTAAACCCTAAACCCTAAACCCTAAACCCTAAACTCTAAACTAACCCTAAACCCTAAACCCTAAACCCTAAATACTAAAAACTTTAAACCCTAAAACTTAAACCCTAAACCTTAAATCCTAAACCCTAAACCAACCCTAAACCGTAACACTAAACACTAAATGCTAAACCCTAAGCTCTAAACCCTAACCCTAAACCCTAAATAATAAAACCCTAAACTCTAAAACCCTAAACCCTAAAACCTAAACCCTAAAAACATAAAAACCTAAACCTAGACTAAATAAAACCTTAAAAATATACTTAAACCTAAATAAAATCATAAAATAAAATAAAATAATAACCTAAACTAAAACTTAAACCTAAACCTAAAAATAAAATAAAATAAAAAAGTAATAATAAAATAAAATAAAATAAATAAAAACCTAAACAAGACTAAAAAATAAAATTAACCTAAGAATAAAAAACCTAAATAAAATTAAAACTAAACATAAAATAAAAATAAAATAAACATAAAATAAAATAAAATAAAAACCTAAACCTAAAAAAAACCTTAAAATAAATAAAAAAATAAAACCTCAACCCCAAACTTAAAAAAAACTAAACCTAAAATGAAAATAAAATAAACTTAAACTTAAACTAAAATAATTAAAACCTCAACCTAAACCTAAACCTAAACTAAATGTAATAAAATAAACTAGAAATAAACCTAAACCTAAAATAAAAATAAAACCTAAAAATAAACATTAAATAAAAACCTAAAACCTAAACAAAAAAATAAAATAAAATAAAAACCTAAACCTGAACCTAAAAATAAAAAGTAAAACCTAAACCTAAAAAATAAAATAAAAATAAAACTTAAATAAAAAATAAACTTGAACCTAAACCTAAACCTAAAAAATAAACTAATATAAAAAACCTAAAATAAAATAAATAAACCTAAAATAAAACAAAATAAAAACCTAAACCCTAAAATTTTAAAAAAATAACCTAAACCTAAAATAAAAAAATAAAACCTAAACCTAAACTAAAATAAATAAAACCTAAACCTAAAATAAACTAAACCTAAACTCAAACTAAATAAAATAGAATAAACTATAAGAAAACCTAAACCTAAATTATAAAATAAAACCTTAAAATAAACCTAAAACCTATACCTAAAACAACTAAAATAAAAACCTAAACCTAAACCAAAAAATAAAAAAATAAAATCTAAACCTAAAAAATAAAAATGAAAATAAAACTAAATTAAAAAATAAGCATTACTCTACCCATAAACCAAAAAAATAAACTAAAATAAAAAACTTAAACTAAAATAAATAAACCTAAAATAAATTAACTAAACAAAATAAAAATAAAAAATAAACCTAAATAAAAATAAATAATAATATAAACTAAATAAACCTAAACCTACTGGTTTATGTAAATTAGGAAAAAAACCCAAAACCCTACACCCTAAATCCTAAACACTAAACTCCAAATCCTAAACCCTAAACCCTAAACCCTAAACCCTAAAACTAACCCTAAACCATAAACCATAAACCTACAACCTATAACCCAAAACCCTAAAACACCCTAAACCTTAAACCCTAAATTAACCCAAAACCCTAAAAAACCCTTAACCCTAAATCCTAAACCATAATGCTAAACCCTAAACTCTAAACCCTAATCATAAACCCTAAACAATAAAACCCTAAACCCTAAAAACTTAAAAACCTAAACCTAAACTTAATAAAACCTAAAAATAAATAAAAAAAACTTAAACCTAAATAAAATCATAAAATAAATGCCTAAACTAAAACCTAAACCACAACTAAAAATAAAATAAAATAAAGTAAATAAAAACCTAAACTAGACTAAAAAATAAAATAAACCTAAGAATAAAAAACCTAAATAAAATTAAAACTAAACATAAAATAAAAATTAAAAAAAAACCTAAAATAAAATAAAATAAAACTAAACCTAAAAAAAAACCTAAAAATAAATAAAAAAATAAAACCTCAACCCCAAACTAAAAAAAAACTAGAGCTAACATGAAAATAAAATAAACAAAATAAAATAAACCTAAACCTAAACTAAAATAAACTAAACTAATAAATAAAACCTCAACATAAACCTAAAATAAACTAAACCTAAACCTAAACCTAAACTAAATGAAATAAGATAAACTAAATATAAACCTAAACCAAAATTAAAAAATAAAACCAAAAAATAAACATAAAATAAAAACCTAAAACCTAAACCTAAAAAATAAAATAAATACCTAAACCTGAACCTAAAAATAAAAAATAAAACATAAACCTAAAAAATAAAATAAAAATAAAACTCAACTAAAAAATAAACTTAAACCTAAACTTAAACCTAAAAAATAAACTAATATAAGAAACCTAAAATAAAATAAATAAACCTAAAATAAAACAAAATAAAAAAGTTAAACTAAACTTAAAAAAAAAAAACCTAAACAAAAAAAAAAACAAAAAAAAAACATAAACCTAAACTAAAATAAACTAAACTAAAATAAATAAAACCTAAACCTAAACCTAAAATAAACTAAACCTAAACCCGAAACTAAATAAAATAAAATAAACTAAAAGAAAACCTAAACCTAAACTATAAAATAAAACCTTAAAATAAACCTAAAATAAAAACCTAAAACCTAAACCTAAAAAAAATAAAATAAAACCTAAACCTAAACCAAAAAAAATAAAAAAATAAAACCTAAACCTAAAAGATAAAAATGAAAATAAAACTAAATTAAAAAATAAGCATTAACCTACACTTAAAATAAAAAAAATAAACTAAAATAAAAAACATAAACTAAAATAAATTAAACCAAAAACAAATAAACTAAACAAAATAAATAAATAATAAACAATAAATAAAATAAAATAAACTAAATAAACTAAACCTACTGATTACAAATTAGAAACAAAAAAATCCAAAACCCTAAACCCTAAACCTAAACTAAACCTAAACTAAACCTAAACCATAAACTAAACTAACCTAAACCATATAATAACCTAAACCTACTAAAACCCTAAAACACCTAAACTAAACCCTAAACTCTAAACCTAAACCTAAACTAACTAAACCTAAACCCTAAAACCCTAAACTTAAACTCCTAAACCCTAACCTAAACTTAAAAACCCTACCTAAACCCTAAACCTAAAACCATAAACCCCAAAGTCTAAAACCCAAACTAAACCTTAAACCCTAAACTAACTAAACCCTAACCTAAACCTAAACACTAACCTATGTAAAACTAAACCTATAAACACTAAACACAAAACCTTAAACCCTAACTCTAAACCCTACACCCAAAAACTCTAAAACCTAAAACCATGAACCCTAAACCCTAATCCCTAAACCCTAAACCCTAAACCCTAAAAATTTAAAAACCTAATCCTAAACTAAATAAAACCAAAAAATAAAATAAATAAATAAACCTAAACCTAAATAAAATAATAAAAATAAATAAAATAAAAACATACTAAAACATAAACCTAAATTTATAAATAAAATAAAAAAAGTAAAATAAAATAAAATAAATAAAAACCTAAACTAAACTAAAAAATAAAATTAACCTAAGAATAAAAACCTAAATAAAATAATAACTAAACTTAAAATAAAAATAAAATAAACCTAAATAAAATAAAATCAAGACTAAATAAAAACCTAAACCAAAAATATTAGCCTAAAAATAATTAAAAATTAAAACATAAACCATAAACTAAAAAAAACTGAAACCTAAAATAAAAATAAAATAAACAAAATAAATTTAACCTAAACTAAAATTAAAATAGACTAAATTTAAATAAATAAAACCTAAACGTACAATGAACTAAACCTAAACCTAAACTAAATAAAATAAAATAAGCTAAAAATAAACCTAAACCTAAATTATAAAATAAAACCTAAAAATAAACATAAAATAAAACCCTAAAACCTAAACTTAAAAAAATAAAATAAAAATATAAACCTAAACCTATAAGTAAAAAATAAAACCTAAACCTAAAAAATAATATAAAAATAGAATAAACTAAAAAATAAAGTTAAACCTAAACCTAAGCCTAAAAAATAAACTAAAATAAAAAAGCCTAAACTAAAATAAAAAAACTAAACTAAATAAAAATAAAATATAAACCTAAATAAAAATTAAAAATAAACTTAAGATACCTGATAAACCTAAACCTACGGATTTACTTAAACAAAATAAAAACTAAATGTAGTTTAAAAATACCTAAAATAAAAACTAAATAAAAACCTAAACCTAAAAAATCCTAAAAATAAATAAAAATAAAACCTAATCCCTAAACTAAAAAAAATCCTAAATATAAAATAAATAAAATAAAATAAACTTTAACCTAAACTAAAATAAACTAAACTAAATAAATAAAACCTAAAAAATACTAAACTTACACCTAAATTAAGTAAATAAAATAAACTAAAAATAATCCTAAACCTAAACTAAAAAATAAAACCTAAAAATAAACCTAAAAAAAACTAAAACCTAAACCTAAAGAAAAAAAAACTTAAACCTAAACCAAAAAATAAAAAAATAAAACATAAACAAAAAAATAAAATAAAACTAAACAAAAAAATAAACATAAACCTAAACCTAAACCTAAAAAATAAACTAAAATAAAAAACCTAAACTAAAAATAAAAAAACCAAAAAATAAATAAACCAAACTAAATAAAAATAAAAAATAAACATAAATAAAAAATTAAATAATCTAAAATAAATAAAAAAATTAACTAAACAAACATAAACTTATTAGTTTACTTAATGAAAAAAATCCCTGAACACTAAACCCTAAACCCTAAAATGTAAACACTAAAACTAACCTAAAACCAAAACCCTAAACCAACACCCTAAACCCTAAACCCTAAATAAAAAAATAAAAAAAATTTTAACTTAATCCCTAAACCTTAAAACTAACCCTAAACCCTAAACCCAAAACCTATAACCTTAAACCCTAAACCCTAAACCCTAAATAAACCCTAAACCTTAAACCCAAAACCCCAAACAGAAAACCCTAAACTTAAAACCCTAAACCCTAAAACCTAAAAACCTAAAAACCTCAACCTAAACAAAATAAAACCTAAAAATAAAATAAATAAAAAACCTAAACCTCAATAAAATAAAATAAAAATAAATCAATTGAAAATCTAAACTAAAACCTAAACCTAAAAAATAAAATAAAATAAAAAATAAAAACTAAACTAAAATAAAATTAATAGAAACCTAAAGTAAATTAAAAAATAAAATAAACCTAAAAATAAAAAACCTAAATAAAATAAAACCCAAATGTAAAATTAAAATAAAATAAACATAAAATAAAATTAAATAAAAACTAAATAAAAACCTAAACCTAAAAAATAAACCTTAAAATAAAACCTAAAAATAAATAAAAAATAAAACCTAAACCTTAAACTAAAAATAAAACTTAAACCTAAAATAAATAAAATAAAATAAACCTTAACCTAAACTAAAATAAACTAAACTAAAATAAATAAAACTTAAACCTAAACAAAAAATAAACTAAACCTAAACCCTAAACGAAATAAATAAAATAAACTAAAAAGAAGCCTAAACCTAAACTAAAAAATAAAATCTAGAAATAAACCTAAAATAAAAACTTAAAGCCTAAACCTAAAAAAATAAAATAAAAACCTAAACCTAAGAAATAAAAAATAAAACCTAAACTTAAAAGATAAAATATAAATATAATTAAACTAAAAAATAAACATAAACATAAACCTAATCCTAAAAAATAAACTAAAATAAAAACCTAAACTAGAATAAATAAACCTTAAATAAATAAACTAAACTAAATAAAAAGAAAAAATAAACCTAAATAAAAATAAAAAATAAAATAAACTAAAATAAACAAAAATAAACTAAATAAACCTAAACCTACCAGTTTACTTAATTTTAAAAATAGAATGCTAAGCCCTAAATCCTAAACCCTATATCGTAAATCCTAAACCCTAAACCCTAAACCCTAATCCCTAAAACTAACCCTAAACCCTAAACCTAAACTAACCTAAACTACCTAAATATTAAACCCTAAACCTAAACTAAACCTAATCCCTAAATGCTAAACCCTAACCCTAACCCTAACTCTAATCCCTAAACTCTAAACCCTAAACCCTTAACCCTAAAATCCTAAACCCTAAACCATAAAACCTTAAACCCTAAACATTTAACTAATCCAAAACCCTAAACCCTGAAAAACCTAAACCCTAATGCCTAAACCATAGACCCTAAACATGAAACCCTAAACTATCCCTAAACCCTAAGTTAACCCTTAAACCTAAAAACTTTAAACCCTAAAGCGTAAACACTAAACCCTAAACCCAAAGCCCTAAAGCCTAAACCCTAAAATTTTAAACTATCACTAACCCCAAACTAAAATAAATAAACCTAAAATAAATAAATTATACTAAATAAAATAAAAAATAAACCTAAATAAAAATAAAAAATAAAATCAACTAAAATAAATAAAAAATAAACTAAATAAACCTAAACCTATCAGTTTAATTATTTTTTTAAAACCAAAAACCTAAACTAACCCTACACCCTAAACCATAAACCCTAAACCCTAAACCCTAAACTAAAAATTAATCCTAAACCCTAAACCTTAAAATGTAAAAACCCTAAACCCTAAAGCCTAAACTCTAAACCCTAAACCTTAAACTAAACCTAAACCCTAAGCTAACCCTAAACCCTAAACCCTAAACCCTAAACCTTAAACCCTAAACCCTAAAAATCCTAAACCCTAAAGTCTAAACACTAAACCCTAAACCCTAAACCCTAAATCATAATCCCTAACCCTAAACCATAAACCCTAAAAGCATAAACCCTAAAACCCTAATTCTTAAAGCTTAAACTCTAAACCCTTAACCCTTACCCTAAACTTAAACCCTAAATTTGAAACCCTAAACCTAAACCTATAGTTAATAAATGAATTAGAAAATAAACCAAACCATAAAACCAAATGAACCTAAACATAAACCTAAACCCTAAGAATGGGTCGAACCTTGATGGCAGGAACATCACCGTCAACTAAGCTAAGTCTAGATCTATTAGTGGTGGTGAAGGTGGAGGCGACAGTTACTGCAGTGGTGGTGGGGGATTTGGAGGAGTTGGTGGATATGGAGGTGGTGGTCAGAGCAGTGGTGGTTATGGAGGCCGGAGGACTGACGGACGTTACAACGATGGTGGTGGCAGAGGAAGAGATCGAGGATATAATGGTGGGTCCCACTACTCGAGAGGCTTATGTGGTTCTCATGGGGAACTCAAGAAATAAGAACTACCGATCCACCCATCGCTTATGGAAATGTGTCTTTATAAGAGAGATAATTCTAGTTATCTAGATTTTTATTTGCTCTATGCATGCTCATTTTTTATCTATGTGTTCTGTCTTGAAAACTTGGTGTGTTACTTCATTGATGAAATCGAAAGAAGAAATGTTAAATTTGAATTTCTTCTGTGTTGAAGAAAAATCAAAAACCCTAAACCCTAAACCTACAACTTAAACCCTAAACTCCAAAAACCCTAAACACTAAATTCTAAACCTAAACCCTAAAACCTGAAACCCTAAACCCTAAATCTGAAAAACTAAACCCTAAACCATAAAGTAAAACATAAACCCAAAAAGAAAAACCTAAACCCTAAATCCTAAAAACCCTAAACCCTAAACCCTAAACCCTAAACCTAAAACCATAAACCCTAAACCCTAAATCCTAAAACCTAATCCCTAAACCCTAAACCGTAAACCCTAAACCCTAAACCCTAAACCCTAAACCTTAAACCCAAAACCTCGAACCCTAGACCCTAAATTCTAAACTAACCCTAAACCCTAAACCATAAAAAGCTAAAAACCCAAACTTAAACTAAATAGAACCTAAAAATAAAATAAAAAAATCTAAACCAAAATAAAATAAAAACATAAACTAAAACCTAAACCTAAACCTAAACCTAAAAAATAAAAAAAATAAAAAAATAAAAAATAAAAACCCAAACTAAAAAATAAACTAAACCTAAACTTAAACCTAAACTAAATAAATAAAATAAACTAAAAAGAAACCTAAACTAATTAAAAAATATAAACCTAAAACCTAAACCTAAAAAAATAAAATAAAAACCTAAACCTAAACCTAAAAATAAAAAATAAAACCTAAACATAAGAAATAAAATATAAAAAAATAAAAATAAATGAACCTAAACTTAAACCAAAACTTGAAAATAAACTCAAATTAAAAACCTAAACTAAAATAAGTAAACCAAAAATAAATAAACTATAATAAATCAAAATAAAAATAAACCTAAACAAAAAAAACGTAAAATAATAAATAAATAAATTAAATAAACTTAAACCTACTAGTTTACTTAAGTTAAAATAAAAAATAAACAAATAAAATAAAAATAAAAATAAAAAAAACCTTAGCCCAAAAACCTAAACCCTAAAACTAACCCTAAACCATAAGCCCTAAACCTTGAACCTACAACTTAAACCCTAAAGCAATACCCCTAAACCTTAAACCCTAAACCCTAAACCTAAACCCTAAGGCCTAAAACCCTAAACCCTAAATATTAAACCATAAAACCTACAACCCTAAACCCTAAACCCAAAACCCTAAGCCCAAAACCATAAACCCCAAACCCTAAATCCTAAACCCTAAAAACTTTAAAACCTAAAGCTAAACTAAATAAATCCTAAAAATAAAATTAATAAAAAAACATAAACCTAAATTAAAAAAAAAATAATAAATAATAACCTACACTAAAACCTAAACCTAAACCCAAACCTAAATCTAAACCTAAACCTAAACCTAAACCTAAAAATAAAGTAAAATAAATAATAAAAAAGCAAAATAAAATAAATAAAACCCTAAACTAAACTACAAAATTAAATAATCCTAAAAATAAAAAACTTAAATAAAATAAAAAACTAAACATAAAATAAAAATAAAATAAACATAAAAATAAAATAAAATAAGAACTAAATAAAAAACTAAATCTAAAAGTGAAACTTAAGGAAAAAACCTAAAAATAAATTAAAAAAATCTAAACCCTAACCAAAACCTAAACCTAACGTAAACAAAATAAAATAAACCTAAACTTAAACTAAAAAAAAAACTAAACTAAAATAAATAAAACCTAAGCCTAAACCTAAAATATACTAAGCCTAAACCCCAAATAAATAAAATAAATTAAAATAAAAATAAAACAAAACCTAGACTAAAAAATAAAAGCTAAAAATAAACCTAAAATAAAAACCTAAAACTTAAACCTAAATAAATAAAATAAATTTCTAAATCTAAACCTAAAAATAAAAAATAATACCTAAACCTAAAAAATAAAATAAAACTAAACTAAAAATAAATAGAAACTAAACTAAAACTTAAAAAATAAAATAAATAAACTAAAATAATTAAACCTAAAATAATTAAACTAAACTAAATAAAAATTAAAAATAAACCTAAATAAAAATAAAAAAATAAAAAAAACCAAAATAAAATAAAAACGAACCTAAATTAACTAAATAAACGTAAACCTAATGGTCTACTTAATTAAAAAAAACTTAAACCCTAAATCCTAAACCCTAAAAATAACCATAAAACCTAAACCCTAAACCCTTAACTGTAAAGCCTAAAATACCCTAAACATTAAACCCTAGATAAAAAATAATAATAAAAATAATAAAAACCTTAACCCTAAATGCTAAACCCTAAACCCTAACCAACTGAACCCTAAACCTCTAAACTTAAACTAAACTAAAACATAATACAAATCCTAAACTCTAAACTAAACTAAAATAATTTAAACCTAAACTAATCCTAAATTAAAATAATAAATAAATAAAAGATATACCTAAAAAAATAATAAATAAAATAAAATAAAATAATTAAATAAATAAATAAAATAAAATAAACTAAATGGACCTAAACTAAACCAAACCTAAACTAAACTAAACTAAAAATGTAAAATGTAAACTAAAGCTAAAACTATAAACTAAATAAAAAAACTTAATAAACTAAATAAGCCTAAACTATAAAATAAAATAAACTAAACTAAATAAACTAAACCTAAATAAAATAAATAAATTAAATAAATAAAAACTAAACAAATAAATAAATCTAAAATATAAATAAATAAAATAAATAAAATATACTAAATAAAATAAAATACACCTAACTTATAAACCTAAATTAAATAAACCTAAACCTAAAATAAATAAAATAAATAAATCCTAAATCGAACTAAACTAAACTAAATAAATAAACCTAATATAAAAAAAAAAAAACTAGACTAAACCTAAACCTAAACCTAAACCTAAACCTAAATAAAGACATAAACCTAAACTAAAACAAAGTAAAATTAAATAAATAAACTAAAATAAATAAAGCTAAACCTAAATAAAATAAACCTAAACTAAATAAAACTAAACCTAAACAAAAAAATAAACCTTAATTATATAAAATAAAAGTAAATAAAACCTAAATTTAAATAAACCTAAGCTAAATAAACCTAAATTAAATAAACCTAAACCTAAACCTAAACCTAAATTAAATAAATAAATTAAATAAACATAAACCTAACTAAACTAAACTAAACTAAACTAAACTAAATAAAATAAAACTAAATTAAATAAATAAACTAAATCAACCTAAACCTAAACTAAATTAATAAACTAGATAAACTAAATAAACTACATAAAATAAACCTAAAGTAAATTAAATAAACCTAATCCTAAACCTAAACCTAAACCAAACTAAACTAAACTAAAATAAATAAAATAAACTTAAACCAAAACTAAATAAATAAAATAAAATAATCCTAAACTAAACTAAACTAAACTAACTAAAACCAAAAATAAACATAAACCAAAACCTAAACCTAAACCTAAATAATCTAAAGCCTAAATCAAAACCTAAACCTAAACCTAAATAAATAAACTAAACTAAACTAAAATAAAAATAAAATAAATAAATAAATAAACCTAAACCTAAACCTAAACCTAAACATAAACTAAATAAACCTAAACCTATAAAATAAACCTAGATCCAAGCCTAAACTTAAAACTAAACTAAAACTAATTAAACTTAAACCTAAAAAAACTAAGTAAACTAAACTAAACAAAAATAAACATAAATCTAAATAAATATACCGAAATAAACCTAAAATGAACCTAAACCTAAACTTAAACCTAAACCTAAATAAATAAACTGAAATAAATAAACAAAAATAAATAAACTAAACTAAATAAACTAAAATAAATAAACCTAAACCTAAACCTAAACATAAACCTAAATAAACTTAAACTAAATAAACCAAACTAAAAAAACCTAAACCTAAATACTAAATAAACCCAACTAAACCTAAATCTAAACTAGAAAAATCTGAAGCTAAAATAAACCAAAACATAACTAAAACTAAAAAATGAGCTAACTAAACCTAAACCTAACTAAAATAAATGAGCTAAACTAAAATAAAGTAAACTAAACCTAAAACTAAACCAAAACTAAACTAAAACAAACCTAAACCTACCAAACTAAAGTAAATAAAACCTAAACCTACTAAATAAACTAAAACACACCTAAACCTAAAAACCTAAACCTAAATCTAAACTAAATAAATAAATAAATAAAACAAAACCTAAACCTAAATAAAATAAAACTAAACTAAACTAAAAAAAGCCTAAACCTAAACCTAAACTGAGCTAAAATGGCACACTAAACTAAACTAAAAATAAACCTAAATTAAAAAAATAAACTTAAACCTAAACTAAACTAAAATAAAACCTAAACTTAAAATAAACTAAACTAAAGTAAAAAATAAAATAAATAAACTTAAACCTAAAATAAATTTAAACCTAAACCTTAATAAACTAAACAAAATAAATAAACCTAAACTATATTAATTAAACTAAACTAAATAAACCTAAACTTAAAATAAACTTAATAAACTAAATAAAAATAAACCTAAACCTAAACATAAATAAAACCTAAACCTAAACCTAAACTTAATAAACTAAATAAAAATAAACCTAAACCTAAACCTAAACCTAAACTAAATAAACTAAATAAAAATAGTCCTAAACCGAAACATAAACCTAAATTAAACTAAACTAAACTAATAAACTAAGTAAACCTAAATTAAACTAAAATAAACTAAACAAATAAACTAAATAAAATAAACATAAACCTAAACTTAAACCTAAACCTAAAATAAATAAACTAAAATAAAATAAACTAAATAAAATAAACTATAAACTAAATAAACTTAAATAAAACCTAAACCTAAACCTAAAAAGCAAAAACCTAAACCTAAATCTACCTAAACCTAAACATAAACTAAACCTAAACCTTTTAAACCTAAACTTTATAAACTAAAATAAACCCTAAACCTAAATAAACTTAAATAAACCAACTAAACCTACCTGCTAAATTAAAAAATAAAATAAAGTAACTAAATAAACCTAAACCTAAACTAAATAAAATAAAACTAAACCTAAACCTAAACTAAAATAAAATAATAAATAAATTAAACCTAAAAAAAAAAAAACCTAAAATAAACCTAAACAAAAACCTAAACCTAAATAAATAACATAAACTAAAATAAAATTAAACAAATAAACCTAAACTAAACTAAATAAATCTAAAACCTAAACCTAAACCTAAACTAAACTAAATAAAAACTAATAAATAAACCTAAAATAAACCTAAACGTGAATAAATAAGCTAAATTTAAACCTAAACCTAAACCAAAAATGAATAAATAAATAAAAATAACTAAATAAACTAAAATTAAAATAAACCTAAGCCTAAACCTAAACCTAAACTTAAACCTAAATCTAAATAAACCTAAACCTAAAATAAAGCTAAATAAACTAAACTAAAAATAAACCTAAAAACATAAACCTAAACCTAAACCTAAAATAAAGCTAAAATAAACTAATCTAAAATAAACCTAAAATAAACCTAAAAAAACTAAAATAAAATAAAATAAATTAACCTAAAAAGGTATAAATCAAAACCTAAAATAAACTTAAGCAAAAACAAATAAATAAACTAAAACAAAAATAAAATAAACTAAATAAAATAAACCAAAAAATAAACCGAAAACCTAAATGTAAACCTAAACCTAAACCTAAACTAAATTAATAAACCTAAACCTAAACTAAACCCAAACCTAAACTAAAACCTAAACTAAATAAATAAACCTAAACCTAAACCTAAACCTAAATAAAACCTAAAAAATAAACAAAATAAAATAAATAAATAAAATAACCTAAACCTAAACTAAACTAAATAATAAACTAAAATAAATAAACCAAACAAAAAATAAACCTAATATAAACCTAAACCACAAACCTAAAACAAAAACAAAAACTAAACCTAAACTAAATAAACCAAACTAAAATAAATAAACCCAAACTAAATAAAATAAACCTAAACCTAAACCTAAACCTAAACCTAAACTTAAACTAAATAAATAGATAAATGAACTAAACTAAATAAAAGTAAACCTAAACCTAAACTAAACAAACCTAAACTAATCCTAAATAAATAAGCATAAAATTAAAAATAAACTAAATAAATGAAATTAAATAATAAAACCTAAAGTAAACCTAAACCAAAAAAATAAAAATACACATAAACCCTAAATATATAAAAAATAAACTAAATAAATATATAAACTAACTAAACCTAAACTAAACTAAATAAATTAAAACAAACCTAAACTAAACTAAATAAACTAAACTAAAAACCTAAACTAAAATAAACTAAATAAAACCTAAACCTAAATAAACCTAAACCTACATAAATAAACAAAACTAAACTAAATAAATAAACCTAAACAAAATAAAATAAACTAAACTAAAATAAACCTAAACCTAAACCTAAACTAAAACTAAATAAACCTTAACCCTAAACCTAAACCTAAAAATAAACTAAACCTAAACATAAATAAAACTAAATAAAACCTAAACCTAAAATAAAATAAACCCAAAACTAAATAAATAAACTAAATAAACCTACAACAACAACAACAATAAGCCTTTATCCCACTATGTGTCATTTTATGAATCCTGAATCTCGCCTCCTGTTATGTGTCAAATTCTCATTTAATTTAAGTATATTAAGTTCATTTTTTTATACATCTTAACCAAGTCTTTTTAGGTCTACCTCTACCTTTCTTAACATAAGGCAAATCTAATGCATCTACTCTTCTAACTTTTTCCCGAACATACTCATTTCGCATTTTATCTCTAAGAGTAAAGCCACTCATCCACTTGAGCATCCTCGTCTCTGTAACACTTAACTTATTCTTATGCTTCTCTTTTATTGGCCAACATTCTACACCATAAGTCATTGCAGGTCTTACCACCATCTTATAAAATTTTCCCTCAAGTTTAAGTGGAACTTTTCTATAACACAACAAGCGGATGCATTCCCCTTAAACCATCAACTTGCATTCTACTAATAACATCTCCATCTATTTCACCATCATTTTGAACGTAGAGCCTAAATATCGAATCTCACTCTTATTAATGACTTGTTCACCTAATGTCACAACACTACCACTAGAACTTCTACAACTAAAATTTCACTCCATATATTGGTTTTAGATCTACTTAAATGAAAACCTTTAAACTCTAATGTTGACCTCCATAATTCAAGTTTCTCTTGGACTCCTTTCTAGTCTTATCAACAAGAAGAATGTCATCATCAAAAAAGCATACACCAAGGTACATCTTCCTGTAAATGCCTAGTAAGAACATCCATAACTAAAGTAAAAAGATAAGGGCTTAAAGTCGATCCTTGAAGTAATCCAACAAATAGGAAAATATTTTATCAATCCTCCTTGTGTTTGGACACAAGTAACTGACTAGTATACATATCCTTAATGACTTGAATATAACCAATATTAACTCCTTTCTGTTCTAGAACTCTCCAAAGAACATCTCTTGAAAATTTATCATAAGCTTTCTCTAAATCAATAAATATCATATGTAGATCCTTTTTACTTTCTTTATACTTCTCCATCAATCCTCTTAACAAATGTATAGCATCCATAGTAGATCTACCTGGCATGAAACCAAACTAATTGTGAGAAACTTTTGTATCACATCATAACCTTTCCATGTTTTTAATGTATGACACATTAATTTAATTCCTCTATAATTTGCACACTCTTGAGCATGACCTCTATTCATAAATATAAGACCCAATAAACTCTTTTTCCACTAATCTGGCATCTTTTTTGTCATTAAAATAACATTAAAAATATTTGTAAGTTAAGAAATTCCTTTATCTCTAAACATTTCTACACTTCTATTGGAATATCATCAGGTCCTACTATTTTCCACATTTCATTTTCTTTAAAGCTTCTCTAACTTCAAATTTACTAATACGATGATAAAAATAAAATTCTCTATTTTTGTTTAGGGTATTAAGGTTGCTAAAATCAATTGTACTTTTAGATCCTTCATTGAAAAAGTTTATCAAAATACCTCATCCACCTATTTCCAATATCCTTTTCTAAGCACTTTATTATTTTCATCCATACACACTCACTTGAACTAGGTCTTTACTTCTCTTATCTCTTTGGTTGGCTAACTTACATACATCTTTCACCTTCTTTGGTATCTCATCTATTGTATAAATCACTAAAACTAAATA